>JBAMJV010000445.1:0-177840 GCA_037951105.1 Echinarachnius parma
GCAATTTTGAGAATTACTAGTGGCCAAATTTAATTTCTGGTGGCCATTGGCACCCGGGCCACTGGCCTACTGCTGATGAAAAATGGAGTTCTAGATAGTAGATGGTATCTGAAGGAGGAGGGAGGACAGAGGACAGTGGAGTAGGAAGGAGAAAGAACATTAAAGGGCAATGAAACCCAAGCAAAATGTTGCTTTCATAGTCTTGAAGAGATTAAGAAGAATAATCTCTGAAAGTTAGAGCATAATCGAGTAAGAAACAAGAAAACTACGGCTCTTTGAAGATGTCCATTTATTTATTTCATTGGGGAACTCAAATTGGCAACGCACTCTGATAAGTGTGTGGACAACTCCCCCGTATGTTTTGTACACAAATGTTCCCATTTTTACAGTTTTCTTCATAGTCACATTTTTTCCATTCCCCCAACTCATGATATGTTATGTATAAAAGCATTCTACAAAACATATGTTGAACTCGAACGAAGGGTAAACATAAATTTTGAGAAAATTTAACAAAACTGAAATGTTGTGTACAAAATGTATGGGGAGTTGTCCACAACTTTGCCAGAGTGCGTTGCCAATTTGAGTCACGCAAAGAAATACATGGGTCTTTTCAAAGAGCCATAGTTTTCTTATTTCTTGACCGATTGTGCTCAAATTTTCAGAGACTATTCATTATATTTAGTGTCTTATAGTGCATACAACAATTTGTCTGGATTTCATTGTCCTTTAAATAGACTGGGGATTGAGAAATTTAAGAAAGTTGAAATCTTAAAGCATCCACTTTTTTCTGCCTGCCTATGATTCGGAGTAAAATCATGTAGTAAATCGTGAATGTTCAAATTTTACTTGCCCCCCCCCCCCCCCCCCCACATTTTTTAAATTTTTTATTTTGCCAGAAAATACAAATGTGTCAAAACAAAAGATAAATTAATCAACATTGTAGCTAGCTTAATTTGCTTTGGCAATTTAGTATGTTGTTTTTAATTTAATTCTTAATGAGATTTGAGAGTTGAACAGAGATGTTTTAGTTGACCGATCAGGCAACTAAACTAGTCCCTTTCATTTATGAAATTTTACTTGCCCGACATCAACTTTTACTTGTCCCGGGCAAGTGGGCTAGTGCTAGAGTCAAGCCCTGCTAAATATGAGCAGTTTGAAAAAGGCAGGATGGTTTCAGACTATTACAAATGGAAGGGATGGATGATGATTATGACAAATAAACATGAAATTATACATTTTTCATGGGCTACTTGTCAAGCTTGTCTGCAAGACAATGGAACTCAAAACGGTTTGGCATTGAACTCTGTAGGAATTCATGCATGTTCTTTGTGGGTTTTTTGGGGATAGTAATATTACCCTTCAAGGGTAATAGCAGTCTATGCACTCTATGCAAATTTATGGGGCTCTTTTCAGTTTTCAGCATTTTTGGGGCTACATATAAATCGCCATGAGCCCCTGTGTTGGCTGTGTATTTTGTGATCAGTCTTGAACCCAAGACCTCATGATTAGAAATTAAAGGGGACCACCGGGCAAAGAACAACACATTATTATATGTTTTGGTACCGTTTTGTGATATCAAATAGATACCCAACATTTTGCAAAGGGTTGTGTAATTCATAAACAAAGCAATTAATTTCCACCACTTACGGAACCACTGCTATTTCCTGGTTCGATACGGGCCAACCATTTGCGAGTGCGCCAATGCTATTCACGCGTACGTTTGTAGACAATAGATTCCCGGGCGATTCGTTCGCTCTGCACACATTGCAATTCACCGCACGCATCGCAGTCTACGCAATTCAGACCGCATGAACGCATGCTTTAGAATGGTGATGCGTTCCCAATTTTTTTTTTTTCTTTCTGGAAACATATTTTTGTGAACTTGTTGATGGAATAGAATACTAAAGATGTTACCTTTCTTTAATAAGAATATTATTTTTGGGTGGTGGTACCCTTTAAGTATGCATCCAATCATCATGCCACCTAAGTAGCAAGAGCCCCTATATTGTGTTCACTGCCCCCTTACAGTCACAGTGTTGTTGGTGTGTAGACTAATCGTCGTCACAACAAACTAGACATTGATTATTTTACAAGCTTATGGAAATATTGTCAATTGATACCTGTAGGTATCTTGTTTTCAAATCAGATTGAGTTCAATCGTCTGTTGATACGTGTCTGTTAGCACGCATTGGTCATTGAGATAGAATTCCAAAGTAGATGTAGTACATGCACAGCACTCACTACCAGTCAGAATGCAACTCAGCCCGATTCCACTGTATTTATTCATATCGTATTCATAGATTTCCGAACCGCACGCACCAATGAGCAAAGCAGAGGGGTATTATTTTGAGCTGTATGGAACCTTAAAATAGTCTTTAATGAATGAATGTGGTATCAAATGTTAGAGGAAGAATCATATTTTATGTCTATCATAATTAATCAAGTATTAAATCAAATTTTACCAGTGCAATTTGTTGTCAAATATCACCAAAAAATAATAAGTTCAGAGGTGAAAAATAACAGTTTATGCTTCTTGCGTCTCATTGATTTTATAATCATTGTAAAGCATGTTTTATACTCTTTCAGGATACGTAGGTTTTATTTTGTTGCGTTGGATAATCGGGTCAGGAGCCAAGAAAATACCACTCAGGTACAAATTAAGAACAACTAAAATGCGAACGAGCATTCCCATTGGATGGTACGAATGGGTGTGTTTGAAGCGGGCCAGTGATTGGCCTCATTCAAATAACGCAATACCAGGCTCCCCTCGGAACAACGCACTGTGCGGGGAAAGAGAAATTCTCTCTCCCCCTCTCTCTTCTTTGCGGGACGTGGAGAATCTGCGTGATGCTGATTCAACCAATCAACGGGCTGGATTGCCGCTGAAAGCCAACAATATGATATTTTATTTTGTCCTTTGCTGGTCTTTGTTGGCTCCTGACCCGATTAAGAAATAAACGGCTTCAAAATTGACATATTTGTAAAGTGTATTAAATTACCTTTCATATGGTATAAATATGAAGGAGACGCAAGTACATTTTGTAAGTTTTCAAGCCGAATGAAAAAGAACTTTCAAAAACGAATTTTGTCAAGTTATTACACTTGATTTTCATTTTTTTGTCGTTGTTGAATTAAAAATATAATTATATGGAAGCAAAGAATGACATATTTTCTACAATGTCATATATCACATTGTACAATTGGTTATTGCAAACTGAAGTTATCGCATTTTTAAAATGATGTATCTCCAGCCGAGTACTATTCGGGTGAGAAAGTTTGATAGTTGGAATCTGAATAAAACGAGCGTTTTAGCCTCATTAAAACATGCTTTGCTCTATGACTGCTACACTCTTATGATTAGGAGGCTTATTATCACTGGGACTTCTACATGTTATAAAACATCTGTATATATATTTACACTCAGAAATTACATTGCAATTGGTCTAGCGATGCATGGTAAGAGTTCTACATATTATTTTGGTCACAATCTACAATCTACATGATGCCTGAAACTCCCATTTCTCCAACTCTAAAATTCACCTGGCCAACCCTGAAGTACGGTAACCTTTACCTTATCATACATGTATATTCCCCCAGTTTTCTATGATTAATTTCTTTTCTTCATAAGGGCAGTTGTTTTAAAATTTTACTTTGATTGTGATCTGTTGCTAACTGTTCTTGATTTTGTATATATATTGCACCTTCTGAATTAATCTTAAAACATGGTCCATTATTTCATTATTTGGGTATTGTAGCACCCAATTGCCCACACCCAATTGCCCACACCCACATACATCCCACACATGTACATGTATGCAGACACAATAATCAAATGGAGAGAATGAACGCTCACAAACATCAGACTGTATTGGATCCTGCAATTCTGAACTTGTTATTTGTTTCCGTCTCTCAATTCACAGAATGGACACAATGTGTAATTGAGAAAATGCAATGAAATGGCACCCATTTTTCTTACATGAAAACAACAATTTGTTAGAGTTAATCACTGAGTGGGAAGTGTGTGCTTATTCATTCAGGAACGATTAAGTTCAACATCACATTTTCACTTGGTTGGTCACAAAGGGAAAATAAGCTGAAGTCTGAATGAGCGAATGGTGCGAAATTGTATTGAATTGAATTTGTTAAATAATTCCTAAACACAGGAGTTTTGCATGAATAAACATGAATTAACATTTTTATTACGTTACATACCAAATCTCCAGTTACTTATTTTGTTACTAGCCCAAACAGGCAAGTAACATTTTAGATGAGGTTTACACAGAAATTATCCTTTTCTCTTGTAGTTAAACAGAAATGTTAGTTGCCCATTTATGACCCTTTATACAAATTTTACTTCCATGTTTTGTAAAAAAATCTGCATTCATACAATAGACAGTACATTCACAGTAATGTCTGTACATGTAATTGTAGCAATATTACCAAACATGTTTAATTTGTCAGAGCACAAATTTCAAATTACCCTATAATGGCAATAAATGTTCTCTTTCACAAACGTTAAATTGCCTAGATACCATTTTAATGAAAACAAATGAATGTTCACTTGACATTGCTGAGTGAGTCAGGTCTCCATACTCCTCTAATTTCATTGCGGGGCTCGATATTAAATGGATGGACGTCGGGTCGTTTTGCGCAGCGCTGACTCATAAAACATTATTTATTCTCGACGGTTCGTCACTTCACGGGTACGACAACCGCATCATTCCCAACTCCCGAGACTCTCGTTCTCACTCTCTCTATCCCCATCCTCCCTCGGCGGCGGTACCTTAGATAACCTTACTCGGGGAGAGGGCCTTACCCATGAATTATTCACAAATTGAATGACGTCGTCACGTCGGTCGATCGGTGCTAGTCACCACCACAGGGCTTATACATGTAGGTTGGTATGGTTAGTTCTTCCCATCATGCATCAGTAGCTGAGAGAATGTTCATGAACTTAGAATTTGAGGTGGCATGTTGACTATGCTTGCCTTTCAATTCAAAACACAGTCATGAATATTTAGCTCTACGAGTGAGTCATGTACATTGCTATCAACCCATTGATTCAATTTTAATGTTTTATTTTGGAACATACTGTATGCTATTCTCAACAACAACAACAGCAATAAGAAAAACAACAACAAAACAAACTTTTTATTTTTAGGTCTGTTTTAAGTTTGTTTGATTTTGGTACAAGCATTTTGTATTCTCAACAACACAATAAGCATTTTCAGGACTATTTTCCTTTTTGAGTATTAACCCCTTCAAGTTGAATGTTTAATTTTGGAATGTACTGTACATGTATGGCTTACGAATTCTAAACAACACAATTTTTGTTAGGACTAATCATAAATTAGTGAAACCAACATAAAATGTATAATCTGACAGTTGAGACAGATACAAAATTTAACAATAATTCCTGCACAGGAAGTGCACCTTTTCCACTCGGCTTGGAGGTATTCCAACCAGTCGTCTTTTAGGTACACACAGTGCTACACATGTACATGTAATGAACCACATTCCCATCCTTCAGGGTCCCCATTTATATCTCTGGGTAGACCATGTGTATAGCGACCACCTATATTAAGGGAAACAAGAAAAGTGGCCACTGTAAACATGATATGACATGTGACCACTGTAGACAGGTTCCATAACACTGTCTTTCTATGCAGGGGATCTCTTACAGGCAACCACAATACATGTTTGACTGTACTAGGAAGGAATTAGTTTCAATACTATACAGAGCAGGAATAATATTTAGATGAGCTGTGCTCATTGTTTGTTAAATATGATATCTATTGACTATTTTGATACCCTTGCTATTTTGAAACGGGGTACACTGTGAAAATATGTTTGTGAGATGGGTGTGCCATTACAAAGGAATGGATTTAGTGCGATGTAACAGTTGGGTAATTTTTAGGGCTGAGTCCAAATGGATATCCGTCCGATATCCGACCGTGAAGGTCGGGATACCGGATTCAAATTCTCGGATACGGGTAAAAAAAAAAAAAAATCCCAATCTATAGATTCAAACCCTGCTAATCTATTGCTAAAGTTACGGTATTTTACATATATCACAAATAAACAAAACAAATAAACAAATGGTAAGAGGATTAATGAATAGATTAGTGGTATAGTAGAGTGAGAGCCAAATTTAGAATCTGAATCAATGATGACATATCCGAAGGCTTTCATCTTTACAGCGGTTTGTAGACTAACATCGCACTGTCCTGCCGATTCCAATTGAAAAAACGAACGGATATCGGATATATCCACAAAAAAAATTTTTTTTTTTTACATTTCGGCTATATCCGATATCCGTCCATTTTTACTCGGCTCATATCCGGATATCAAAATATCCGGTTTGACTCGGCCCTAGTAATTTTATGTTCATTTTCTTTCATAGTGACTTTATTTAAATAAACATGCACTGTGCATCAGATGGTTTACCTGCATCTGTGAAGGGGAAAACAGAACTTTATACATTATACAATTCTTCATCAAAATCGTTATAATACCAATAAAATTCAATACGCCGGACACGGTTCAATCAAATTATCAATCACGTTAAAAGTTCAGGAATAAAGTGGATGTTTGACATCGAAGGGATTGGTAGATTAGAGGGATGTGTACATATGTAGATACAGATAGAATGAGATTGGGAAGTACATGGTAACATAATTCTGTATGCTTTGTGCGTACAGTACATGTTGACTGGCCACCCAACCTGGACACTGCCGCCGTATGGTACTGTAGTCAGTTTGTAAGATCCGTTATGAAACATCCATGATACAGTCGGTACGTGCGTGACAAGCGTGTATTATTGCATGTATGTACAAGTGGACCTTGATTGAATTTAAGCCAATGTTTAATGTGGTACCTACCTACATGTACGTGCATGTGCCAGCCCTCTCGCCCACTCAAGCACTTACCATCGTCCGCTCACTTCGCTGGTGAAATTGGATTGGTTCGGTATTAAAGGGATTAACTGACTTTGTTGACATGCGCAAAGACTGATGAAGGGTTGATACAGTTTTTATTTAACTGTGATCTGATATGTCCACTCAGTGATGTGTGAAAATTTCATGTTAAATGAATGTCATATGGCCATGATATTTGCATTAACTTTGTACAAGGTTGAAAGTCTCCCAGGGAGACTTTCAAATCTATATACATGTACTTCAATCTTAAATATCTTTATAATGACGAAAGAAATTTGGAAAAACCCAAACCTGTTCCATGCTTGTCTTTGTAATACAATTACAACGAGGTATGAGAGAACCGCTAGGGTTAAATTTTGTGGAATTTGACAATGTTACTAGATCCCTTTAAAGAAGATGGATGACCTTATTGATGATGGATAGAGCAGTGCTTGTGCTTCATACTAACTTTTTTTCTGCTAGTTGCCTGGTCCTGTCGGGTCAGTAAAATAATTTCCGCTCAATCTTCAGTGGCCTGAAACACAAATTTACTGGACCCCCCATTACATTTCATTTGTAAACTGTCTAGATACTACATTATGCACTTACCGTACTGACCGGCGGAATCGCCGCAGCCGCGTAAACGCTGCATGCCGACTTTGAGCATTGAGATTGAAGAAATAAAAAGTGGAAGAAAAGTGCCCTAGGGAAACTGGCGACAAAAAAAGCGGGAATAACGGCCGAAAACCAGAAAATCGGCGGGGAAAATTGTCGATCATGGTACAAAATGTCGATCAAAATGTCCGAACCGTACTCTAACGTACCTACTGCACTGTACTACAGCGAACCCTGTACTACTGTGCAATGCAACGCATCCATAACGCACTTAGATCGATGGCAGGCAAGCACGGCGCTGGCAGTGGTAGTTTGTTTCGTAACTTCGAAGTTAAAAACGTATCGGATTTAGCAAATATCAGCAAAAAAGGTGAAATACTATTCTAGGCCAGGGTAAACGTAGACAATTTGGCTTTATAATGTTTTATCACGCAAAACAATACAGTGCAATACAACAAATAGTCCCACACCTGCTGAAATGTGTTGTTTTGAGGCCGGTGAAAAGTGAAAATTTGACTATCGCCGCGCACCCCAACTTTGCGGGGTTTTTTCAAGGAAAAAGTATGCGGCGATTACGCCGGTCAGTACGGTATTGATGAGGTTTGACATGAAACTGTATGTAAACTAAGATTTTCTCATTATGTTGTTGCCAGTTTGAAAATCTATACATAATTTGCAGTTGCCAGATTGGCCACTAAAATGGGATTTTCATGAAATTGAACTGGCACGACATGTTCCTATTCATCTGCTGATGTGAATGCTTCTTTAGAGCTAGAGTGTCTGGCAGGGTAGGAAATACACAGGAACTGAGTGCAATTTTGTCCCCTAATTTTCAAAATAGCCCCCTGAAATCAGTAGGTAGCCCCTAAAATTACCAGTAGGGTATTATGTTAACTATTTTGTGATATCCATCAGATTGAAAAAGTAGCCCCTAAAAAAAAAAAAAATGAATTCCTGCATTTGAGTCTGGCAATAGATAGCACTTTGAGAATGGAAGAGAGAGAGGGAGATGGTGATGGAGAGAGGCAAAGAGAGAAAGAGGGGGAGCTGGAAAGGGAATATAATGCGAATGTTGGGAACATGAATGTGATGAATGTATCCTTTTTACCATGGGACGTTCATCCGTGTCTGAAATTCTTGGGAGAAACCTTTCTTGCCTCATCCGTATAATTGGATGTGTGCGTCTTCGAATTGGTTTATGTTCGCTTGGTCTACACCTATTTGGTCTACTTACTGTATGTACGTCTCATTTGGTCTACTGCATGATCCCTTACAAGCTTACTTCAAATTTATCATAGATCACTGTTACCCCAAAATACGGGGCGCCCCATATTTTTGTGTAGACGCAACAAACCTACCCGAGATCGCTCTCGGACCACCTTTCGATGTGGTCTCTGGGCACCCCAAGATAGGTTTGGATTTGGTGTAACCAACGAAAAATAAATTGGTTGTTTACGTTGTTTACGCCACACAGCGTCCACAAACATAAATTCGTACTCGAAACCCCGAGATAGGTTTAGGATTAGGTATAAAGGGGTCAAATTTTGGACAGCTTTATCTTAATCCCTAATCCTAATCCTCAGACTCTAAATTCTTATTTTACTAACTACATGTACATGTAGCAGACAAAATGGGAGTAGACGTAATGGGTGTAGACGAAGAAGCAAGTTACAGTTGAATTTAGCCAGCTCAGAGTGTCTGGTAATGGATCCCGAGCAGGGTAGCAAATATACGAGGCGATATATATGAGGGCGATTTTGCCCCCTAATTGTCAAAATAGCCCCCTGAAATCAGTAGATCTATAGCCCCTCAAATTACCATCATAGGGTATTATGTGAAATGTTTTGTGATATCCATCAGATTGAAAAAGTAGTCCCCTAAAATAAACAAATGAATTCCTGCATTGATCCCGAGAGAAAGAGAGTGAGAGTGAGAGAGTTAGGAAAGAGGATTATGAAAAGAGGAATAGAGGGGAATAAGAGATGGAAGATACCCCGTGTTCACACACAAAAATTTTCATCCCTTAATCATCTCTATAGAATCATCACTAGCGATACGACATTTCGCTAGTGATGATTAAATCAAACCTGGTATATGTTCACACGCACAGAGCATATATCGAACAACATCTGTTTTCCAGGTGGTGCCGAACCCCCCGAACATCGTATAAGTGCGCAGTTTGCTACTGCGCAGTGTGTTGTCATTTTTTTTCTGTCTGCGCTGTCTCGCTGCAGCTGTGCGAGCGAACGTTCGCAATTTTCGCATTAAGCCACGCCCACTTAGTCATGATTAGCGAGTTACGGTTCACACACGGAATAAGCGTGATTCTATAGTCAGCTCTCGTACGAAACGATGATAAAACCAGCGTATCGCTAGTCATCACTAGCGATACATCGTTTCGTTAGTAAGCGTTCAGACACAGGAATTTTTAATGAGAAGCTGATTCTATAGTCAGCTGCTGATTCTTTAGTCATGATTAAGGGCTGAAAATTTTGTGTGTGAACACGGGGTTGGAGAGAGAGTGAGGGGGGGGGGGGGGGAGAAGAGAGCAGGAGATACAGAAATACGTAGAATGGTGGGAACTTGATATCCATCCACTTTGCAATGGGATTTACATCCCTGATGATGTTCCGCCTAATACTAATAGGATAAGGCTCCTTTAGAAATTAGCGAAGAGCATCTTGTTAGAAGAGAAAATGAGAGCTCTATCATAATTTTAAAGAAAATGGCAGGGGGAGAGGAAATAGATCTGAGTACATAGTATCACCCACCTTGTGATGGGACATCCATCCAGGTTGTACACATTTCTACTAAGAAACAAAAAGCAAGCCTCAACACTAACTTTTGTTTGTGTACTGGCCCGTTCGGGCAAGTAAAATCAGAAATGTTTACATTTTTACTTGCCCCAATATAACATTTTCTTGCCCTCTTACTTCAAGATGAGAAATTACACTGATTTTTACGTAGTGGACCAGTTATTTAGTCGCCAGATCAGGCAGGCAAACTAGCCAATTCTTGAGATTTACCCTGCATGACATCAATTTTGACTTGCCCCTGGCAAGCGGGCAAGTGCTAGTGCAAGTGCCCTGCAAAAAGAATGATGAGAACTTTAATGCGATCCATTTTACTGTGGGACATTCATCCATGTTAAATTGTACATCTTTTTATGAAACCTTTCCTGCCTCATCTGCCTGAAAGGATGTGATGGAGGCTCCTTGAAAATTTGCTCAGATTGTCTTGTAATGGAGGGTGAGAGAAAGAAAGTGGTAAGAGAGAGGGAGAGCTTGAGATTGAGAGATAGAAAGAGAGATAGGAAGAGAGATCTATAGGAAGAGAGATGGGGTATAAAGAGAGATATGGAGGGGGAGGAGTATAAAGAGAAAGGGAATGAGAGAATAAGAGGAAAACATAGAAAGTTAGAATTAGGGGGACAGAGAAAGAGAATAAGAAAATAAAATGGTGCAGTAGGGTGCTTACATGAAATGAAATGAAATTGGGATCTAATGAAGATGGAGACATGTTGTACATTAACATACTTTATGTAGTGTGTGTGTATGTATGTGGGTGGGTGTGTACATTATGTGTTTTTGTCTGTGTGTATATTTGTATGTGTGTGTGTGTGCGTGTGGGTGGGTGACTACATGTGTATCTGTTTGTGTATGTGTGTGTGTGTGTCGTGTGTGTGTGTGTACGTGTATGTGTATGCGACGTGTTATGTGCATATCTGTTTGTACAGTATGTGCATGTGTGTAAAATACAAATGTATGTGTGTTTGTTTGTTTTGCTGTATTATATTTCTGTCTTGACTGGTCAAGATGACTAGCAAAGCAATCTAGTGGGAAGGCGTGCATACAAAAAAACATTCTGCTATTTGACCTCGCAACTACCGCAGAGAAACTCTGCATCTTACTTCGGGTTTCCTCAAGTGTTAAATCCACCACCCCCATCCCCCCTACATCCATCTCATCCTCAGAGATGGCGAGATGCCTTGTATAAATAGAGGATGCTTCCATTTCTAAAGGTCACTGAGTGTGTGTGAGATGCATGTGAGATGCGTGTGAAATGCTTGAACACATTGAGGTAACAGGGATGAGTCTTGAGATGAGAGCAAGGTGGATGAATAACTGGATCATACTTTTCTAAATCTCCCATGTACGTACCTTTTACTAAGTTTATCTAGGTACCTACGCCCAACGAAGTTGGAGGAGGTTATGTTTTCAGTCTGGTTTGTTTGTTTGTTTGTTTGTTCGTCACCAGTCTCCTGGGCACAATTTTACAGATATCTCAACCAATTTTTCGTAGAAGCGTTGTGTTTTTCTAGAATAGAACCCATTAAATTTTCAAGGTCAAAAGTCAAAGGGCAAGGTCAAGGTCACGCAGACATCAACATTTGAGTGTTGGCGGAGGTATGCACTCTCTGAGTGCTCTGTGTCTAGTTATAAATGTAATTGGATTGCCATGACTTAAATAGCGAAAGGTATATTTGTAGAACAAAAAACGGTGCTTTACACTAGCTATTTTTGCTAGTGGCCAAGTAGGGCCAGTCAAATGATTTCCCAGCAAGTGTATAGATAATTCAAAAACCTTCTACTGTACATTTATTTCAAAACTGTGATTATGGATGGCACTTGACTCATTCTGTCTTTGTTAGTTTGAAAATCCAGTTTCATGATGAAAAGTTTAAAACCCTCTTTTTCCAAAGTATGATACATTTTTGTACATGTAGATTCGTGAAGATGATGTTTGTATTAAAGAGTCATTTAGCATACTGTACATGTACCGTAAAACTCCGTGTATAAGACGCACCCATGTATAAAACGCACCCCCAACTTTCACAGCAAAAAAAAAAAATTTTTTTTTTATTTTTTTTTTTTACACCCTGTATTTTTTTAAAAAAAGACCCTGAAGTGCTGTTGGAATGCTTATGGGCAAGTCCAAGGTATTTGTTCCCAAGGGGGTGAATTTTCATATTCACCCAATTGAGAGAAACTTGATGTCATTTTTAAGCTAAGATATTGAATTTTAATAATTTGAAGAAAAAAAATTAAAAGCTTGTCTCCAATAAATAGTAATAATCAAATATATTTGCATAATATGTAACTCGTCGTAACATGCGGGACATCTGAATAAAAGACAAATTAAATCATATTTAAAATGCTTACAATGATTCTTTACTTATTATTGGCTTGACCTGATGTCATTACCAGAAGGAAGTTGGATTATAATTTTCAGCTTGTTATCTCATTCAATATGCATATTAGATGCATTCCAAAATTAGCATGTCCCGCGCGTTACATTTTTACATCTTATTGTTTCGATTACTCGTTAATCAAAAGGTTTATTTTTCTGAAACTCTACAAAGTTCTAATTTACCTTGGGGGACATCCATAACATATCAACAAAAAGTTATCCCATTTACCTAATTTACATAAATCAATAATTAGATTTTGTAACACGCGGGACATTTTGTAACGCGCGGGACAATCTATACAGTAAAGCAATGGGTTTTTGAAAATCCTGTTTTGGCCTATTGGTTTATTTACGATCATTCCGTAACACGAGAGGATATTTGCCTGCCACTTAACAAGTTTTTTCTATAAAGTCTTGCACAACTTTTGAGACCGAATTCATGACAAACATTTGTACCCTTACAAAGGCACATGACTTTTTGGAAGTGGAAGTCAATTTGGAAATTGCATAATTTTGTGATTTATGTACAATTCCTATGGAAAAAGTGTTTTTTCATAGGATTGATAAAAACTCAATAATTTCTCATTTTAATCACTGCAGATAATTGATTTTAGGATAAAAATTGTTTGACAGTGGTGAATAATTGATTTCTTTCTTAAAAAGATGTAAAAATGGAAGTTGAAAAACAAAGAAATACATAAGAATTTCCCAAAACAAAGAAATACATAAAGAAAATATTCACTTTTGCAACTTTTGTTTTTAAATGTTAGGAAATGTCATAAAGAACATTTATGCATAAGATGAGCATTTTCCAAGCACAAATTATTGATATATCTATAATAAGGGCAAATTGGGGGGTGGGCCTATGTAAAACGCATGGTAGAAAAATGTCCCGCGTGTTACATGTCCCGCGTGTTACAATACAATCTTTTTTCAAATTGACCCTGTGTGAAACTCTAAAGTTTTGAGATGATGAAATTTCATATTCTGGTAGAGCACAAGATGCACATTAAGACCATACCAAGCATGTTTCGATATTGTATATATAGATTCAGATGAATTCACATTCAATGTCAAAGTTAAAAAATACCAACTTTCTCTGGTCCCGCGTGTTACGCTAGCAAAAAGTCGCATAAATTATTAATGCATGGGGGATTTCATTTTTTTTTTTTGCCGTTTGATAGAATTTGCTCTAAAGCATCTAAAATGTAAAACAAATTGGTGTTTCAATATTTCTTATAAGAGTAAGCTCTCTTTTTCGCTCTGATGTCCCGCGCGTTACAGCTACAAAATAGCTTGGACTTGCCCTTATACCACTGGTCTAGGGCATGCCAATAGCTTAATGTTGAATGTAGCATTCATCAACATCATTTTCTCACATAAAAATAGTGGTTAGTACACAAATTGCACATTTATTGAGCAGTAACACTGGTGCTCATAAATATTCATATTCATATTCATGAATATTCATGAGCACCAATACTCACTAAATATAAAGCAATTTTCTAAATTTACTAACAACTATTTTAAATTATGAGCAAAATTTATAACCACTGGTTAGAAAATTGCATATTTAATTAGTACTGCTGCTCACGAATGTATGAATATTCATTAGCAGCAGTATTACTGCTCAATAAACTTGCAATTTTTACATCTGTAACCAATATTTTTTGTGTGAGAAAAAGGTATATCTTGCTGAATGCTACAACTGACATCAATCTCTTGTCATGCCCTAAACCATGTGTATACACATTCATCATAACTACAGGGTGTCCCAAAAAAAAAAAAAAAAAAAAAAAAATTTCTATACCTGTGTATAAGACGCACCCCCCACTTTGAAATTTTTCCGACGGGAAAAAAGTGCGTCTTATACACGGAGTTTTACGGTATTTATTTACACAAAGCAGGGAAACTATGCTGGTTAAAGCCTGGTCACATATCAACGGTTAGCGTAAACGGATGCCCGACGAATAGAACATTTGCGAAATCAAATTTTCCGGTGGTGAAAGTCGTCTCCATTGCTTCATGCACACAACATTTCACCGGATCGAAAAACGTACAAGGAACGGACAAGAAACGCATACGAACGGAGACGAACGGATTTAATGTTTTACTCTCCGTCGGTCATCCGTTTACGCTATCTGGTGATATGTGACCGGGCCTTTAAGGATACAGACATGTAGCAATAACAAAAGGAAGGAAGGAAGGCAGATTCAGATAATCTTTGAATTCTTCCATTGTGCAAATCAAATCAGGTATACTGTATGTATGTAACCCACAACTAAAGTGGTATTACAAATAAATGACCTCTATTCATGCCACCTATTTATAAGGTTTGCAGCCCATTTAGGTCCCACCATTTATGCTGATTTGTTTTGCTTGCTCTTCTTAAAGAAACCTGGCAATGTTTTACTTAATATTATATCAAGCCTCCACACTAAACTTTTTTTCTGTACTGGCCCGTTCAGGCAAGTTAAATGAAAATTGTTGACATTTTACTTGCTCTCTTACTTCTAGAGGAGATTTACACATATGAAATTACATTGTTCTCTAGTATTCAAAAAAGTATTCATTGGCCTTATTGGGCAAGCAAACTAGACAATTTATGAAATTTCACTTGCCTGAAACAAGTTTTTACTTGACCCTAGCAAGCGGGCAAGTGCCCTGATTATATGTAGCAGGACAAGTTGATTTCATTGATTGCCAAACTGTTAAATGGTATCAATCCTGTTCATGTATGCATGTACACATTACTACAAGAAACATTTCTAATCATAACACAATTAAACACATCACCTGCTAGCAGTAGTAATGAATATTGATCTAGAGAGATCATGAAAAAAGGTTGGCAAAGCGATGATGTTTTCAGTTCATATATAGCCATTCCTCCCACACACCTAGTTCAAATATTTTGTGAGTAGTCCTTTTTAAAGAGGTTTAGGGTTCCAATTTAATAGGTTTGGAGTCTTGGAGAGCTACACTTTGGATTATAATATTTTTTGTTATTGATACCTTTGATACTTCATGTATTTTCTTCCTTCTTTTATGGACCGTCTTCTGAACATATTTATATTTTCAATCCCTTTTCAAAGAGCATTACAGTAATATTGTTTATTACTTCTTATCTTATTTGCAGGGGAAGCTGTTCGTCTTTGACAGAATATTCCCACCCAAAACCACACAAGAAGAAGTCTACAATAAAGCTGCGAGACAGATCGTTAAAGGTGAGTTTTCTCAGTTTTATATTCTTCTTCTTGCGTATGAGGCAGCACAGCTTCTATGCAACATCACGCAAGTTTTGTAGCCAGTGGACAGTGTCGGGGTCCAAGTTGTTTAAGTCTGGGTTTGGGTGGCCGGGTGGGCGAAGGGTTGGGCACTCTTCTATGATGTGGGAGGCTGTCTGCTCGGGTGCTCCACATGTGCAAGCCGGAGAAGGTCTGAGTCCCCAGCGGTGCTTGTTTGCATTTTATATGATCTTGTTTACGTTGTGTAATCCAATGGAAAAGTTGATCCTGTATCATACATGTAGCTATTCCACCTCCATAGCTACATGTATGTGTAGACACAGTTTCTGGGGTCAAAATATTTGTTCTGCAGCCCCCCTCCCCTTCCCCCCTTCTCATTAGCTTGTATTGTTTCTGTTTGTGACGCAAACGTTTCATGGATAATAAATATAAACTAAACATTAACCATCAAAGCTGGATAATTAATTACCTATTTGGAGTTAATAGATACTAATTTCATTGTTATTGTGTAACTATTTAGCACATAATTGTAATGTCAGAATGTACACATTATATCTTTACCTGGACTGTCCTGGACACAACACATTGTAACACAATGGTCTTGTTATATTGACCTGGGCTTACCCGCACTATTTTTTTTTATTGTACTGTCTATATGTTTGTAACCTAATACATGGAAACGTGACACTGAATGGCTACCAGGTATGGCATAATTTATTTCACCCCTGCACCTTTGTGTGGACATAGTTTCTGGTTTCAAAATATTTTTGTGAAGTCCACTACAAATACTCTAGCCCCCCACACTTTCCCCTTCTCCCCCTTTCTCTGTGCATGTTCTTGTCCAGGCATGGATGTAAGCTTACATGGATGGGAGTGTAGCCAGCCATTTTTAGTTTGTTTTTTCTAAAATATACATGTACTTGTAGATGTTGAACTTACAAATATACAGACAGTAATCAAGTAAACTTATAAATGAAACAATAAAGATCTTCAAACTTGGGTTATTTCCAAAATAAAATAAAATAAGGATATCCCACGTGTAACATCTGTCAGGGAAATACTTGCAGAGCGTTAGATTCTGAGAAATTCCTATGATTATTACAGTAATTACAAAAACATACCTGAAAAGTTATGATTTATAATTGTTGCTATTACAATTTATCAGTAACAGTAGCTTTAAAACAGATACCTGAAAATTTATAATTTTGAATGGCTGCCGATTACTATTTATTACGTGATATCACTGTATTTTTATTTATCGATTAGCTTCAAGCCTTCATGTGATGTAGTTAGTACTATGACAGAACGTTCTGGACAGAGTACTTGGTGAAATTAAAATTGGAGAGAAAAGCGTCGACTCTCGGCTCCTCCATTAGTGATTTATTTGTAGAGTCAATGATGAGGAGAACCTAAATGTACATGTATGTAGTTTGCAACTCGCACCATGCAAAATTAAATGGGGGAAGAGACATTGCGTGCAGCGTGCATCATTTGTGTAAACATTGCAATATGGTCACATTGGACCCTCTCTCTAATGTATTGTATACCAGATGTATACATAGTTCATCTTCTCTATATATTGGGCGAACAAACTAGACAATTTCTGATATTTTGCTTGCCCGACATCAATTTTGAATTGCCCCGGGCTAGCGGGCAAGTGCTTGTGTGAAGCCCTGGATACATGTTGATGCTCTCACAGTGTGTTGGGTTAACAAAGTAAGTAAGCAAGCATTTTTCTCTTCAAATATTTTAAAATTGAATTTCATGAATTTATGAATATCATATACAAAATAAGTTGACTCAATTGACACTTGCACCATAGCAACAAAATGGCAACAAAATAGTGCTGGGAGAAAATCATTTATGATTGGTTGGAATCACATTAAAGGGGTAGTTTAGTTTTGGTAGAGAGGGCGCTGCACATCACAATTTTTTTGTGAGGTAATGAAAAACTGAGTGTCGAAATTGAGAGAACATGCAATTTCAATGGCAGAATAAACTTTATTTGGTCAAAATCGGCCCAGAAACGGCTGAAATATCAATAAATATAGCTGATCTTATAATTATTTGGGGCCCAAATAATTAGATGATTTTTTCAAAAAATTAAAAAAATGCTTTACAATTTGACCCCACATTTCTGATATATGTCTGTTTTTTTGAGTTGCAAAACATGACTACATTTTAAATAAAGGGAATATGCATGTAGCCCACATGAATAATGTAAACCTGGAAATCAATATGGTTGACACATAACACTTAATTATCACTGTGGAATGGGATGGGAGTCTGGGAGAGGAAAAAAAGACATCATGTGATTGCCTAGAATTATGGAAATGCACTGCATACCTCAGCCAGAACAACCAATCAGACTAAAGCACTAAACACTCCCAGTGCCGGCCGATGATGTACAGTACATTGGCACTAACAATTGTAACACGGAACACACATTGTACACTGGATGTGTCTATCTATAGATGGAGATGAGCTAATATTACTCTGGTATGGTTTGAGTTAAAGGGGTAGCACAGTTTTGGTAAGGCTGAACTTTAGTAACCAAACCTGGACAGTAACATTATAAACTGATAGTTATTAACTCCACCATGCTCGAAAGGTATACAAAATTACAAACGACTAAGTAAAAAGCCTGTTATCATTAAAAAACAGCCATTAAAACACAAGAGGGCGCTTTCTAAAAAGGCATTGGTTTCAACCATTTTTCATACAAAATTATGCATAACATGTGATGTTTTATTGAAATAATGATTACATAGAGAGATCATCAACAACTATTTAAAAAACACTTGAACATTTTTGAAAAAGTGCAAGCATTTTTTTTAATTTTTTGAAAAAATCATCTAATTATTTGGGCCCCAAATAATTATAAGATCAAATATATTTATTGATATTTCAGCCATTTCTGGGTCGATTTTGACCAAATAAAGTTTATTCTGCCATTAAAATTGCATGTTCTCTCAAATTCGACACTCAGTTTTTCATTACCTCACAAACAAATTGTGATGCTCAGCGCCCTCTCTACCAAATCTGAACTACCCCTTTAAACATGTGTGCATTTACATGTACAGTTAAGGCAAGGAGTGTATGCCATGAAATAGCTAACTATGTATGTATTGCAGTTAATTAAAAAAAGAGAGAACATAATTTATGAGTGAACATTTCATTATCGTCACATTCTCATATACTTTTAACAGATCATTTAACATAATATAGTTTCCCTTCCCAGTTACATTTCAAATATTTAGAATTGTAAGCTAATTTCTATAGTTCAATGACTGAAGATAACAAAAGTGATGAATTAATTAGCCTAGTTTTTACCACCATTACGTGACATTTTTGTGAGCATTGTTCCTATTAAATCAGTCCAATGCATTCCACTGGAGTATAATCCATATTAATTAACCGTTAATCTGCTGCACGTTTTCTGATTTGTACTTTGTTCGTTTATGTGTACACATGTAAACATGTACATCATCTGTACGTGTGCTTGTTCATAGATACAGAACTTGCAAGTTACATGATGCCATGTATAAATACTTACATTTGTATACAGACATGCACACATACACACACACATACACAAACACAAGCACACACTACACACATACACACACACCTTACACACACACACGCACGCACACACCTTACACACACACACACAAACACACACACACACTCACAATGCACCAAATATTGATTTCCATGGATGCGCATGCATAAAAAGAGATACAATTTTTACTTTCAAAATACATCCCTGGCCGGCTACACATTATTCAATTTGTAAAGATGAGCGCGCATGCAATATCAGACTGGAGATGTAACGTGATTTGTGTAATCACCCCACAAATCGTCGCCTGTTGCGTTGGGAAATTCACCATTTATCGACCGTCCTTCTACTCCAAAATGGCAAAGGGTGCGAGCGAGGGTCAATGCGCATATTTACGGCACGTTGATCAAATGAAAAAGCGTTTCTCACTCCTCCGATGTTGGGGAAATTCCATAAAATGAAATTCAACGAACCCAAGAGCCCGGCCCCTATATTTCCCCCTCAAGGACTTTGTCATTATTTTAATTTTGGTTCGTTCGTTCGAGATATTCGCAGCGCTCGTTGAGGCCTTGGTTTTGGGTGACTTCAACATCAGCAGTGGACTAACCCATTGCCTACATGGTACAGTACAGCGCAGTACAGTTAAACCTGCTCTAAAGACCACCTGTTTAAATATAAAGACCATTATTTTCTATTCCCTTGAAAGCTGGTTTACTACATGTAAATGAACCTGTCTATTGAGACAACCTGCTGATAAAGACCACATTTTCTGTGTCCCTTGGGTGGCTTTTATAGACAGGTTGACTGTTCATGTATTAACTCTATGAGAGTTTCAAAATCCAGCAGGGAAGGTGCTAAATGATAGAATTAAACTTTCTCTCTTGCTGGCAGGCACCCTTCTGAAATTTTATCCCAACAGTACCAGATGCCTCAAAGCCATGAGAATGGCGAAAAAATGTAGAACATTTTCGAAGCCGAGACCAAGTACCTTCAAATTTTTCGAGACCGAGACCATTATTTGAGAATCGTGTAAGCTGGGGGTGGGGGGAGGGGGGGGGGGGGGGGGGGGGTCATAGAAAGAAAAGAAAAAAGGATTTAAAAAAAAAAAAAAATTTAATTTCTTTTTCGGCGGAAGGTTTTTTCATAAACCGGGAGATTGGTGGGACGCTGGGATAATCAGCGTGGTGGCGTGAGACTCCCTCCAAATGCAGGAGGGTTGAAAGCCCTGACATACACCCATAGATCAATGGACACAAATGTATGTATATCACTACAAAAACATACAATTTGTTAATACACAAACACAAAGGTTAAATCACACATACACATAGATCTGTAAACACAAATTGTCACACAGGCACACCTTTAGACACACAAACACATAAGTTTAATCAAATAGAAACACATACATTTATGTACAGAGTACAGATACATATCATCACATAAACATACACACAAACATACATACATGTACATACACACATACTGAGCGAGTCCATGAATTCATGCATCCACATTATAAAATGCACCACGGCTGTAATTGGTCACATACTGTGTAAACCATAAATACCTATAAAATGTGTTGTGTATATTTGTGCCAGTGGATTGAACATGTGTGATTTGCGACAGTGTATACGACAGTGTATACGGTGTATTTTGTACTATGTCTGTGTAGTGCAGTGCATACGGGAGAAAAGATGGGTGTGTTATTGCTTGTTATTATCCTCTGCTCTGGCATTCCATGAATATCAGAATATTATGATTACTTTCATTAGGGCAGCACTAACAGTGCGCATCCAGTAAATAATTTAGTCATCTACGGTGACAGTGCAGATGGCTAGATGGGTATATATATGATTAATTTGTTTTGATATTTCAATATATTGATTTGATTTCCGTGGATGGATAGATGGAAATGGCATTTGAGTTATCGACCCCCACCCCAGCACCACTCCACATTTAATAGTGTTAATTATTTTTGTCTTTATTTCATTATTGTGAATTGGTAATCATACAGGATAAAAACGGACAATGGAGGTTAATCCACTCGAGAGTGGTACAACGCACGCCTCCACATTACCCCCCCCCCCCCCCCCCCTCTATTTGTCCATTAAATTTGGGCAAGTAAAATCTTAATTTTCTAATTTTACTTGCCTGAACAGAAAATTTACTTGCCCTTAAAGGGACTTAGTAACATTGTCCAAATCCTCAAAGGTTTCGGTTTTTCAAATTTCCCTTTCGTTACAAAGATATGTATGATTGAAGTATTCAGATAAGAAAAACTTCGGGCGAGTTTTTCTTCCGTGTACAAAGTGAGTGCAGTGAGTTACTGAATATCACTTTGCATTTTCGCTCATTACTTGGCCATACAATGTCCATTTGACTTGAAATTTTCACACAATACCCTGTGGACATATGAGATAACAACAATATACATTGCATCAACCATACATCACTTTTTGCACATGTCAACAAAGTTACTAGATCCCTTTAAACAAAACAGTGCGAAACAAAAGAAAAATCAATTCGCAAGGTTGGCCAATCTGCTTACAAAATGTCTTGCTTGTTTCTGGATAAAATTGATAAAATAAAGAATAACACTTTTCTCTGGTAGTTGACCAGAAATGCTAGTTGTTGCCTGATCAGGCAAGCAAACTAGACCATTTATGAAACTTCACTTGCCCGACATACATTTTTACTTTCCCAGGGCAATCGGCGAAGTGCTACATGTAGTGTCAAACCCTGGTATACATGTGAGTTATTCCATCCATCATGAACACAAAATAATTAGATAGCAACACACATGATCTACCAATTTCACAATCGGATGAATCTAATTAAGGATTTACACAAAAATATAATGATTTGTAGAAAAAAATGCATACATACATGTACATGTAGATTTACAACCATTGTGCATAGATATCAAACAAAATTATTGAACAATGTGTACTTATTTAATTAACATACTTGACCTTTATCAACATACATGTACATACATGTTACATACACATAGTGTATTTGAAACTGATAATACTGTAGATGAAACCGAGCAATACGTGTTCATTTTTTCAAGGCCGCGTATGGTACAAAGGCTCCAGCCATCTGCTGTATACATGTGCGCATGTCTATTCTATTTTATTTCATTTTTTTTACAACACATTGCAGTAATTGCACAAATTCGTCAAACAATTCATTGTTCTCAGAGCGTTACACTTTAGAAACGTGCAATACAATAGTTGTAAAAAAAAAATACACAGGGTCTCACTCTCAGGGTGATTTAGCACCAGAAATGCCAAAAAAGACCCCATAATTGCTCTTAGGACACAATAAATCAAATTTCTGAGTGCTATTTTAGGTTGAGGTCTGTAGACAAGCTTTATGAATCAACCCCTTTATTTGTATTTTCCCTATTTGCAGCATGCAATGTAAATACAAATCATCTCATTTTTATTTTGTTGCTGTATAATTTTACTTCATTTTGCTGGTAAGCAGGATGTACTTTTTTAGATTTATTTATATTTATATGTACAGTCAAACCCGTCCTTGTAGCCACCTGTCTATAGCAGCCAACCTGCCTATAGGGGCCATCAGTAATGATCCCTGCATAGAAAAAAAGCAGCCTGTCTTTAGTGGTCACTTGTCTACAGTGGCCACTATTCTTGTTTCCTTTGGGTGGTTACTATATGGGTCATTCCACGGGGTTGGGGCAAAAAATATGACGATGTCCATGTAACGGTGGTATGAGATCTTCTACTACACATGGAAGATGAAATCATCTGTTGAAGATTTTTATGCAATGAATATTATATAGTAGTGCCCTACCAGAATTGTTCCTGTTTCAGTTGCTTTTCTTCAAAATCTTTGCTTAATACACATTTCTCTTTTTACCACCGTTACATGGACATCATATTCATATAACATTACATAAACTTTGGGTCCATAATATGGATTCACCATGAAGCTTGAGTACTTCTGAAGAGAGTTGGCTATGCTTTTTATGCAAAACTCAATTTGAGCAAACATTGTTACAGTTGATAGGAGACACAGTTTCTCACTTCTGGTATGTCACAAAAATTGCCCCAACCCCGTAGAATGACCCATATACACAGGTCTGACTGCGGATGATTTTTCTTACATGTTGTGTGTTAGTGCGACCATAGACTGTCAACGTGCCATAAATTGATACTTATTAGGATGTTACAAATAAAGTGACGTAATTACAAGTACATGTACTGAGTTAATAACCACTAAATGCTAATCAAGTAAATCCCTAAAAGTTAATTATCTCTGCAAATGGACCAAGGATTACTGTGGGATAGGCCCTTTAATTTGCCAGCCACAAAGAAATTTGGCTGCCTGCAGGCTATCATTCAATTTATGTTACCCATAATATCATCATTTGTAAGTGGTTCTAGCCAGGTGCCATATTTTATTTATTTATTTATTTTATTATTTTTTTTTGGGGGGGGGGGGGGGTTGTCCTCCATTACAGTTTTTTTCACACAGTACACAATGAAACCATCATGCAGTCACTTTTCATATGAACACAATTAAGTTAGTCTAGATGCACAAATTATACAATAAGCACAACATTCAGTAGTTTATTATATCAGCACAGTTACAATCATAAAGTTACTGTATATAGATCCACAAAATACACAATAAGTGTGTGTCATACAATAGCTTTCATATCAACACATTTACAATCATCATGTTACTCTGTGCACAAAATACAGAATAAACACACCATTCAGTGGGTTTTCATACAGACACAATAACAATCATGAAGCCGTTTTCATATTGAATTGAATACAATTTGAATTAAATTGAATTGAATATCAACTCATTCAGCCGTGAAATGAATAACAACTATTAATCATCCTGGGGGATATTATTCAATAAAGATAGATTGGTGTATGCAGAGGCTAATTAAAATACCTTTGGCAATTGACATTTATTTCCTACCTGTAGTAATTACTATTTACAAAATACATTACAGTCAAACCTGTCTTAGTGGCCCCCTGTCTATAGCAACCAACCTGCCTATAGTGGCCATCAATAATGATCTCTGCAGGGAATATAAACAGTGTTATGGAACCTGTCTATAGTAGTCACCTGTCTTCAGTAGCCAATATGCTTGTTTCCCTTGCGTTGCCACTATGTACAGGGGTTTGGCTGTATTTAAAAAATAAAAATTCCATGTGGCTGCAGGAATTGTGCTATCTGTTGCTGTACATCGCACATTGTATAGTCCAACTGTTCAATGTATCAGCAAGAAAACAGTTTGTTTTCTTCTTCTCCATTTATTTGGATAGGTTAGAAGGCTGTTTTAATTTAAAAAGTAGCAGTTAACACAAAGAGGGTGCCCTCAAGACACCTTAAAGTTCCAACCATTTCTTATTAAAAAATAGTCATTGTGATGCTTTGTAAAAATGATGATTCGATATTCATCAGACACAATTTAAAAGCCAGTTTAGTGTTTACAACAATGTGTAGGTTTCAAATATTTTCTTAAATTATAAAATTTTTATCAAAGTTAAATTTGTCTAGAGCCCTTTCAAATATTACCCTTAGTTTTTAATTTTCCTCACAAGTGAATTATTTTTTTGAGGTGCCCTCTAAACAAAAACTGTTCTATCCCTTTAAAGACATTTTGCCCAGACAGATAAATAAGTCATTATTATTGAAGATGACAGTTGCCACATTGTGTGCATACTTGTAGGTATCAGGGCTGGTGGGTCAAAAAGGGTCACTTTCAAATTCAATGTTTAGTCTAGGTCTCCACTGTACACAGTACAGCACTACAGCATTACCCATTCCTTATGGGTTCTAGATGACCTCATTTGTTGTTTAAATATGCAAAATGTAATTGAAATAACAGCATGATTTGATAGCCAGAAGATAAAAAACAATGAATATCAAATTGAAAATGTTTAATCCAATTACCATATTTTGAAAGAGAAAGGAAAAAACAAGGAAACTGCAGCGAAAAGAAATCACAGACCTATTCCAGAAATGATCTGATTATCAAAAAATACTTTTTCACAGTACAGTAATTTATTATAGCAATCAAATGCACCATTATCAACAACAAACGCATTTATGCAGCCCTACAGGAATATTGTCATTTATAATGCAGGGATGAAAAAATATAATAATGTACCAAATTTGTTTCCATAAGCTATATAAATGCTACCATTGTCCGTTAATCATCGTGGGTTGAAAATGACCAACAAAATCATGGTAACTCCCAAATTTAGCCCTTCATGGGATGTTAATGAATTATTCACTCTTTATTGAGAGTGTCTACAGACTGCTGTTTTTGGAGCGTAATTATACAGTGTTGACATTAAAAGAGAATTTAATAAAAACGTGAAAGACAATGTACGGAACATCGCCCCTACAACAGTACTGTTGTCATTTATCATCCTGGGTGAGATAAACAACCAAAATGTCACATGCATACATGTTATTACCATGTTACCGTGGTAACTCATCCATAGCCCTCTGGGAGAAGTTGATGAATATATACAGGGTGAGAGAGAGAAGGACGTTAAGTCAATTGTTGATGTAAAATGCTGCTGAAAACAGCTTATAGATCTACTAAAATATATGAAATCTGTCTGTTATAAAATGAGTCAATAAGGGGCTTAAGTTTTCGATCCTAGCAGAATCTTCTTCAGAAGCTAAATGATGAAGGTACATAGAAAACCAAAGACTATATAGAATTATAGACAGGTCATACATTTTTGGCTATATTGAGTTACACATACATGTACCATCTCGTAGATCTGAGCCTCCTTAAAGGGATAGTTGAGTTTTGGTAGAGAGGGCGCTAGACTACTTATTTTTTTTGTGAGGTAATGAAAAACTGAGTGTAAAATTTGAAAGAGCATGATGTTTAAATAATAAAATCATCTTTGTTTGATCAAAATCGGTTCAGAGACGGCTGAAATATCCATAAATATAACAATTTGTAATAAAGCTGGGGCCCCAGGTTTATTAGAGAATTTTGAACCAGCCGTTAAAAATTCAAAAAAATGCTTCCTCTTTTCAAAAAGTTACAAAATAGGTATTTAAATAGTTGTTGGTTATTTCTCTATCTAATCACTATTTCAACAAAACATCACATGCGCAATATTTTATTCAAAATGGTTGAAACCGATGAGTGTTTAGAGAGCGCCCTCTTACGTTTTAACGGCTCTTTTTGAATGATAACATGATCTTTACTACGTCATTTGTAATGTTGTGTTCCTTTCTAGTTATAACTATTAGTTTGTAATGTAATGATGCAGGTTTTGGTTACTAAAATTCAGTTTCACCAAAACTGTACTCTCCTTACCAGAACTCAACTATCCCTTTAAACATGATGACATTTTTTCAGAGAATAGTATTAATGTATAATTTTGGATATATTTATCAAAAATAAAAGAAAATCATAGAAGTAAATTTGCATAGAGTTCAATGCAAAGCAAATGTAAATAGTGCTATTTTCATGCAGGTATTCTTGAAAAGTAGCCCCTGAAAAATAAAGTTAAATTTGTACCCTGATTATCTGTGAAGTACAAAGAGTGACTTAGCGCCGTACTCTTGCTCAACCAACAATATGTAATTTCTACCTTGATTGAACGTGTAGACTATGTACCAGGAGAGGAATGACACATTTTTTATTGTTTTCTCATTAAAATTCATTAAAATTTTATATTTTAGCCATGGGCGATGGTGATACTAAAGGTTAAGAGCAATTTTTGTTTTCTTCTTCTGTATTCTAACAGAAGCATATATTGGTTTTCAAGCAACTACCCCCAAAACTGCCTATTAACGCTTTGAGTGCCAGGGAGTTAACAGCTCTATGGCATTTGTGTGGTGCAAAATGTACAGTAATAAACAGTGTGAAATATATCTTTCTAATTGAAAATGTGCCATTCATAGTACTTATACTGTGTAGATAATTCCATTTCATTCAAAGGGGTATGGGGGGGGGGGGGGTGGGAGGAGGGGGTGCTTTCTTGCTAGGCCCCTATGTGAGGGATGTCACACCTACATTATCACACTTTCCTGGTATGTACTTATTGATTTTCCTATCGGGAAGAATGTTCCGTGTCCAATAATGAGCAGATTTAGGTCTTATGAAGTAATGCTGTCACTGTTACATTGTATGTTGATGCAATTTGAATCCCCAGTTATAAATAGATGGCTATATTCAAAGAGCAGGCATATAGTTTTCTTACTCCTTGACTAATTTTGCTCAAACATTCAGAGATTATTCCTCCTTTTCAGTTTCCTAACATTTTTGCCAGCATTGATGTCCCCTTTAATTTTCAATTTTCCAATTATTTCAATGGGTTTCTAAGTGACTCCCCTATCATGCTTCCCTCAGTTCCCCGGTATGTATTTATTGATTTTCTGTTGGCAAAAGATCATGCTCTCTCTCTCTGTGGTGTGTTCACGGCATGTGCAATGCGCATGAAGGAATCCTGCCATATGGTCAACAAGAATGTGGGCTAATGTCTAATCATTTGGATGCAAAAAACTTTGAATGCAGAATATGGACAAAGTTGAATTAATTCATTTTGGCATTGGACGAATCATTAGGGGGGGGGGGGGGGGGGATGGGACAATGATTCATTCATTACAATTCAGAAATTGGGTTAATTGTCATGGGTGTGACCAAGTCACTTGCTATCTCTGTACATATTGATCCTGTCGGGCATTTGCAAAACTGAAAATTCTTTTGAAGTTCAATCGAAGATGTCACTATTTATAATCAGAATTCATCTCCACCATCATCACCATTACCACCACCATAATCATCGTCATCGTCGTCGTCTGCGTCATAGTCGTCGTCAGCGTCATAGTCGTCGTCATCGTCATTATTTTCATCATTTTCATCATCATCAACAGCAGCATCAGAAGCAGCATCATCATCATTATCATCGTCGTCATCCTCATCGTTGTCATTGCCCCCATTGTTGTCCTCATCAATATATTCGTCATTGTTGTCATCATCATCATCATCATCCTCATCTTCATCATCAACATCATCACCACCACAATCATTTTTCAATTATCAGAACGTGCTCATTATGTATCATGATTCTTAATACCAAATGTGTTTAGTAGTACCTCTCAACAAGTGCATTGTACGAGTACTAGTGTATAGCGTGTACATTATTCATCCAGAAACGGCCTGAGAAGAATAGACTAATGACACGAGGGATGAGTCATCGTGCATGAGAGGCAGCTGGGAGCGAGTCTGGGTACAGAGAGAGATAGAGAGATGGTTGGGATAGTGGGAGGCCCCTTTCTCCTGATCATAGTTCTGCATTAAAGTTTGTTTAAAATTAAAAATTAAGGTGCGCAGACAAACCTGTCCTAGCGTCCAACCGTCTATAGCAGCCAACAACCTGCCTTATAGTGCCCCCCTCCCCCCCCCCCCCCCCACCCAAAAAAAAAAAAAAATTATCCCTTGCAGGGAAAAGCAATGTTATGGAACCTGTCTATAGATGTATGTCGCATGTCTACTGTGGTCATTTTTTTGTGTGGGTGGTTTCCATTGGTTGGTCACTATACACAGGTTCAACTGTATATATGGCAGGTCCACCAAACACATCTTGTGGTGATCTGTTGTTGAAACTACAAGCACTATGTAATGTATGTACATGTAAGTATGGCACAAATGACTACCATTGAGGGACAGCTGGGAGCGAGTCTGGGTACATATAGAGAGATAGGGAGATGGTTGGGAAAGTTGGCGGGCCCCTCTCACCTGTAACTGCATTCAAAGTTTGTTTAAATATAAAATATATATGTATATACTCTTGTTTATCTTAAGGAATATGAAGATTTTTGTTTTAAATACACACTACACATACACACACAAATAAAACAAAACAACAACAACACATGAATGTGGGTACATGCATAGGAACACATACATGGTACATGTTGATGTGTACATTCTACATGTAAATGGCAGCTGCGAGGGTATAGGTGGGAGTAAGTTACTAATTCTGCAAAAATGTGTAGAGAAACTGAGAGGCCTCTTTCACCTGTTCTGCATTTGAATGGTTCAACACTATGCAAGAAGACAGAGTGCAGCCTTCTCTTTATTTTTTTAAAACAGCAATTGATAGATGGTTACTTGGTGTGATCAACTGACATACAGTCAAACCTGTGTATAGTGACCATTCAATGCAGAAGGTACCTGGTCTGGGTTTGAACCCGGGACCTCCCGTGCATGAGGCGGACACTCTAACCACTAAGCCACCATGCTCGGTTAGGCTACATGTAGGCACAGTATATTCAAGGAGCTTCAATTCAAAATGTAGCTCCTTTGTACATTTACATGTATCACCATCATAAATGTCATTTACATTTCAGTGTGATCTCACCCTAATTAATCAATCAATCCATCAAATGTTAGAATCAAGTGATGACATAATAATAATAATAGGCCTCCCCTTTGTTTGCACGTGGAATCCAGTGCACATGTATACAGGCATAATATTGGAACAGTTGGAATACAAACGAATGCATCAATGTGATGTGTTCTATTGTTTCATCAAGGTATGTGTTTCATCAAGGTATGTGTGACATCATAAACATCATTTACAATCCAGTGTGAACTTGCTCTAATTAATCAATCAATCCAAGTGATGACGTAATAATTAGGCCTGCCCTTTGTTTGCACATGGAGTCCAGCGCATACGTAGATGGGCATATAATTAGTAGACCTGGAATTAAACGCATCAGTGTGATATAGTATTCTATCGTTTCCTCAAGGGACATCATAAAAATCATTTACAATCCAGTGTGAACTTGCCCTAATCAATCGATCTAAGTGATGACGTAATAATTAGGCCTGCCCTTTGTTTGCACATGGAGTCCAGTGCACACATATATAGAACTGGGACAGTTGGAATGCAAATCAATGTGTCTACGTGACAGGTATCATGAAACCGAACACAGCGAAAGTTCCTCGTGCACTAAAAGTGCTACGGAGTGTCTGCGTGCTCCCAAATCCGTACTGAGGCGGTACTCACCACGTACGGATACCCAAATTTTGCCCACGTTTTTGCAAGTAGACAGCACGCACTTGCAAGTACGGTGGGTTGTGACCACGGCTTTACCCGGTGAAAAAATTGTGGGCTATTTAGGTCTAGATGTATATACAATGTAAGGTATTGTATTCAAACCTGTGTATAGTGACCACCAAAGGGAAACAAGAAAAGTGGCCACTGTAGACAGATTGCTTCTATACTGCTTTTCTCTGCAGCTAGGGGATCACTGTTGTGCGTGTTGATGGCCACTATAGGCAGGTTGGCTGCTATAGACAGGTGGCCACTATTACAGGTTTGACTGTTATACCTGCCATCCTGTAGTAGACCAAATGGATGTTTATCAAGTGATCATAAACGATTGGGGAGGGGGGAGGGGGGAGGGGGGGGGGATGGGATGGAGCAAGGTCTGTTATGAACCTACATTTGTGAAAAAATGTCCTGTTATTGTATTGATGTGCGGACTGTGGAAAACTTTTCTTGCTATTTGCACATTGGAGTCATCTATGTGTACTTTTGGCATTTACTATATGACATCATTGTCAACAACTGGAAATCTGTAAGCAAACTATCGAAGTATAGAAAGGTACTCAATGTCAAAGATTTGTTCATCTGCTATTTGTTCCATGTAACTTCCCAACTGATTTGGGTTAACAAGTTATGCTTTACAATTTGAGGTCTATATATAATAATATACAAAACAGCAAACTATTGACGTATTGGAAGGTACTCAAACTTGGATTTGCAGATGAAAACTACTATTTTTTCTGTGACTTCCCAACCATTAAGGCTTTTGTATCATGACTAGTTATGTGTTACATGCAGCTAAAGAGGTACATAGTATGTACATGTATTTGTGATAGTAGACTTTGAGAGAAAAGTGTAGTACAGTATAGGACTGCGATAACAGTCAGTTGAGAGACGAGTTTGAATCCAAAATATTGACATGTGTGAATGAACAATGAGCCCTGGTCTGGTCATGCACTTCTAACCTGAACATGAACTTGCGCAAAGTTGTATATCAAAACCAGAGTGAGTAATCCGTCAAGGGAAGACATGATCAGATTCCTCCCAGACAAACTTGCACAGAGTTTAACCCACTCTATCCCATGCTTCGTTATAGTAACTTGCCGATTGGTCTACAACCATTTGGTCTACTAGAAAATTCATAATTTGGGGGCTTATGATTATGATTAGGGATTATGATTAGGGTTAAAGCGAACCAAAATGATAGCAGTTCATCTATGTTACTTCGTTTGCGACACCGAGAGCTTTCATTTGGACATATGAAAATTTAGCACTTGAGGGTTGAAGTATGGGTATCATTAGCCTCGGATGGAGAAATGTGAAAAACAGATCATCAGGATTGATTCATGTCTTCAGTTGTGTTTTTGAACCATGAAAATATTACCTCTTGAACTTTGAAGCATGAGTATTAATACCCTGGCCCCATACCGTAAATCTCTGTGTATAAAGCCCTCTGCAAACAGAGCTGACTCGACCCGATCCGATGATTTCAATCAGGCTAGAGTTCGGCACAGGACTCATGTAAAAAGATCTCAAGAACCAGAATCTCAAGACAAATAGCCATCAAACTTGGTACATGTAATTTTAATTTTGGGGAGCTAATAAACTGATAAAATGTTTGGGTCATGAAGGCAAAGTCATGGTCACTTATATATAGCTCATATATGTCAAGATCTGATATGTCAAGATCTGATAGACGGATTACAATCAAAATTGAGTTGATAGAATTAACTCTCGCCGGCTGCGCTGCGCTACGCCACCCAACCGTGACGACGCGGGGTGCGCTGCACCCTCGCACACTTATAAATTGCGACCGCGCAGTTCCAAGTCATAGTACCTGACGAAGGGTAGCAGATGCGCCCAAAACGTTGTACGTTCTTTCGTTCGTTTACTTCGCGAGACAAGTGATTATTCTGTATATTAGCGTTATAGTTCATCCGCGTTGAATAACATCTTTTGTATAAAACTTATTTGTTTTCATTTATTTAGATTTAAACTATTTGTTATTTATTTGTAATGAACTGTTATGGTATTTGTATTATAATGTATAATTCAACTAATTGTATTTTGTTCTTCATTTGTATTTCCCATCTACAGATGTACTGGAAGGCTACAATGGAACGATATTTGCATTTGGCCAGACCTCCAGTGGAAAGACCTTCACAATGGAGGTATTGTACCTTCAATATATTACATCAAATTGGGATTTCTCCGGGATGCGAACGGACTGAGCTATAGAAAAACCCTAGTGCGGTGCTCGTCCCTGAAATCCCTCAGTTTTCAATGCTCATGTGGTCAGAAGCTATTGATTTTCATGAAGTATCAACATTTCAGTTTATCACTCAAAAACAATTAAAAAAGTACCAACTGATAGATGTAGTTAGAAATACATAATAAGGGGGAGGGAGAAACCCCCATGGACCTACAAGCCCCCCCCCCCCACAAAAAAATCTTGGGGGTCTGACCCGGCCTCTTTATTTGAAATAACAATTTGATTTTCCAATTAACCATGCGGATGCCACCTAGGATGAGGTTAAAAGCAAAAAGGTTTCTTTCACTGAAACTATTTTACCTAATTTGTTTTCTAAGAATTACACTCTTGTATTATTCAGGCAAATACCAGCTTGTGAAAATTACATTTCACTCACATTTATGGAACAAATGTGAAATAACATTTTGTCCATAATCACCCAGACTTATGTTTGAATAATGCCGAGCCAGCGGCCCGCTGATTGGTTGAGCACCCGTGTGCGTCGACCAATAGGCCTTGTCCGTTATTGACCAATTAGGAACGTACTCGCTCATGCGAGATAGCGCGTTGGAGCCGACCGTAGAGTATAAAACATGTTTACTTACAATAGATTCTATCACCTGACGAAGTGTTGCAGCGGTGCACGAAACATCGTGATCTTTTAGATCATTGTTGACCATACATTGCGAGACAAACGAATATCACTAGCGATATTATTTCCGATACTATATCCGCAATGAGTAATATATTTAGCATTAATGCATTATAATGTTTTTTATGTTGTATTATATTAATTGTGAATTAAATTTCTATACATTTATTTTGTTGTTCTGTCTCTAAGGGCGTCATGGGCAACCCCCAGTACATGGGCGTCATTCCTCGCATCGTGCAAGACATCTTCAACCACATCTACCAGATGGATGAGAGCTTGGAGTTCCACATAAAGGTATGAGCTCTCTCACGAACCATGTTACTATTAGATTATAAGTAGTACCGTATTTGCTGGTGTATTAACCGCACCTTTTTTCAATTTTTTAATTTTTTAATGGGGTTGCGGTTAATACACGGGTGCGGTTTATAGCGTATTAACCGCACTTTTTTCAAAAAAACTTGCAAAAAAAAGGGGGGTGCGGTTAATACACAGGTGCGGTTTATACACCGGCAAATACGGTAACACCTAGAGTTCCCGCCTATAGCTCCACTTTTGCTCCCCAGCCCCACTGCCCCCTTCACCTTCACTCCTTTGTACCAGGGTAGGAAATATATGGGGGCTGAGGGCGATTTTGCCCCCTAATTTTCAAAATAGCACCCTGAAATCAGTAGGTAGCCCCTAAAATTACCATAGGCATAGCATATAGGGTATTATGTGACAAATTTATGGATATCCATCGGCATCAGATGGGAAAAGTAGCCCCCTAAAATCAAAAATTAATTCCTGCATTGCTTTGTACCAGGGTAAACCACAGTAACCCCCAGTAATATTACATGGCCATGTAATGAGCGAAAATGCAACGTGAATACGCTATCTCATTGCACTGACTTTGTACACAGTTATGACTTTCCAGTGGATAATACAAATATTGACACTTCAATCGTAAATATCTTTTTAACGAAAGGGAAATTAGAAAAACCGAAACCTGTTTCATGCTTCTGTTTGTAATATGAATACAACAAAGTATGAGAGAACCACTAGAGTTCTAATGCAAGGTCCGTTTTGTGGATCAGGACAATGTTTGATCCCTTTACAAAAATTCCCCCTTTGCTTATTGAATTATCTGGATTTACCACAGGAAACTGCAATATCAGTGAACTTCGCAACTCTGCATAATTTCCTTAAAAAAAAAAAAAATCAAACATGACTTGTACTGTGAGAGTCGTATACAGCCTAGCTTTCGATCCTGGCAGAATCTTTGTCAGGGCACAAATGACAGTTACTACAGAAAAAACACAGAATATATACCAACATAAACACATGTATGGAAGGGGGGCTGGAAAGAGGAAAGGAAGCGGAGACACAAAACAATGAAAGCAACTGTGACTTGTACTGTAATACATTTTCGGTGTCAACCATTTCCTACGATGTTCATTTCCTCTGGAACTTTAATTAACTTGAAAACTCTTTCCTCGAACACGAATCTAGGTAGTCATTCATGTCGGGGGTTGACTTAAAAGGGAGCCAAACGCAGGCATTTTCGATTAGTGTTACTCATAACTGCATAATTCCTGTCATTTCTATCCATATCCTGTTGGGTATTACTGATAATGGAAATAATCAATGTCTTTAAAACCACTATCAACTGTTGTGACTGAGCACTGGAGGCTGCCATGTTTTCCAATCTGAAACGTCATCTAAGCGCATCTAAGCGTGCACTAACAAAAACAGGTTATGTAACCGCTGTATTTTGAATCTGCTGCTATGTCAGTGGTTACATAATCCACTTTTGTTGGTGTAAGGTCGGATAAAGTTTCATATGGCACAGCTGGGAATCACGGCAGCCTCCAGTGTTCAGTCAAAACAGATATTATATTGTTTAAAAAAAACATTGATTGTTTCCATTATCAATGATCCACAAGAGTAAATATACAACTATAAGTGACAGGAATTATGCACTTAAGTAAGCAAAAATGCCATCTTTTGGCTCCCATTTAAGTGTTTTACTTACATGTAAACCCATTACCTACCAGAATCTGGTACTATGTATAAACAACATGGGAATATCAATATATTTAGGAGAGCTTTGGTTAACGACATCCTGCCGGTACTGTGTATCATTGTTCAATTCAGTTTTGTTTAACTAGTTGACATCAACCAAAAAAATACACAGGGGCAAAGGGCGATTCGCCCCCGATACCTTTAAAATCGCCCCCGTGAGCCACGGCATGGGGGCGAAAAAAAAAAGAAAAAAAAGATTTATTTTATTTTTATTTATTAATTTTTTTAAAAATATTTTTTTAAACATCTTTTTGCATGATCCGAAAGGGCCAGAAACGTACCACACATGGCATAATCGGATAGATCACATCATGATAATCATTTATTAGACCCTTGAGCAGTGAAAACAATGTAAAAAAAAAAGAGCCCCTGTGAGCCCCAAAATAGCCCTCGTGAATAATTTCACGAGGGTGTTTTTTTCCCTCAAAATTTTCAAAATCGCCCTCGTGAAAAAAAAGTATTTTTTGGGTTGGTTGACATCTGTGTGTTCCAGGTTCTACCTATACTCTTCCTGCATCACCAGTTGCCGCCATTCCCCTCAGTTTTTAAAGCGATCCATTCACTTCGTCAAATTTAACCAAAATTACTTGGAGCTTTCACACTTCTCTTGTACCTTGTTGTTTGGCTTATGGTGACAGAAGAATGAAATAGGTTTTGATTTTCCAAATGTCATCCCTTATTATGGAGGTATTTAAGATTGAATTTGAAAGCGTTCGAGAACGCTTTGCGATTGTAGTCAAAGTATCTGATTTTGGACACATCGATTGTCCATTGTGTCCATTTGTGAACGATTGGGATAAAATATGACATAAATTTTCACTTTTTTCACTAGGTAAACATTGATCTGTTTCTTCTAAAATAACACACAGCATTCAGAAGAATCTTGCAATGACTTCAGTCTCAAATATCAGTTTTGGGCAAATCTTACAAAGTTAATGGATCGCTTTAATCAGGGGTGACTTCTCTGTGTTAATAATTTCCCTCGTTCTTTTCCTCTACCCTGTAACCACCATGTTCATGTCAATTTCTGTCACGGGCATCAGGCGCTGATTACGTAATTAAGCGCTGTCCGCAAACCTGTTCCCGGCGTCCCGATCATTGTCTGGGGAGATAACGTAATCTGCGCTTCTTTTTGCTTTTGTCTAAATCTTGACAGGTGTGTCATAAACTGTCACTGCAGTTGTCAAGTTTGCATTTTAAAGGATCACGAGAAAAACATTTTCTCATTCTGAAAAAAAAAAACCCATTAGAGCATGCACATAAATTACATTATATATTACATATTACATTATATTATCCTATTATCATATTTGAATAATTATGTACTGAACCCTTCATGTTTCCCAATTCCAATTATTCTCTTCATTTTAAAGAAATAACAAAGAGAGGGAATCATTTTGCAGTATGAATCTGCAATGGTGACTAGCACACACTTCACATTCAGGAAGAAAAAAAATGAAGAGCTATGTCAATTTGGCTATGTGCATAATTCCGTCAATTTTGTGTATAATTGCCACCCCTATTACCATTCATATGAGAAATACATACGCTCAGTCTCAAAGTTTGTTGCAAGCTCCAGGGGTCATGGAAAAGGGGTGAGGGGGGAGGGGCCAAGTGGGAGTAGGTTAGGAAGGGGTAATGGGGATTTGGCTAGAGGGAGGGGTTAGGGGAGGTGACTAGGGGGTGCTAGAGGAGGGGTTAGGAGAGTGGTCAGAGTGGGGGGGGGGGGGGGGGGTATATATGCAGTTTAATTCCATGCATGCATGCACATGAGACACTGTCAGAGCTCAGATATTTTGCACAAAAATGTTTGTTTCAAACATATGCCAAATTTAGAAGAAAAAAGGTATTTTTTACTATAAAATACATGTAGATCTTATCATATGCAATCAAATGGTGGTCGTCGAAAACAAATATGTTATTTGTTTAATTGTTAAAAGCTCAACATACATTTGTTGACACTGTCCTGTTTGTGACTTCTTGAACTTGCCAAATCTTATAGTCATCAAATTGAGAGAATGATTAAGTTACCCTCCTCCCACTCTAATCAGGTCATCTCACAAACATTCAATCTGGTCTCATCTGTCACAGTGTCAAACCATATTACAGGGTTTACACAGGGGCTAGAAAACCTGGAAAGTCATTGAATGTGACTTTTGTGTTTTCCAGGCCTTGAAAGTCAGGGACATTTTAAAAATGATCTCTTTGGTTAGAATGGAAAGTATTGAAATGTAATTTTATCTGCATTTCTTCAGTACTGGGATACAACCAATTTGTTAAAAAAATGAAAGAAGGTAAAGGACCTTGTTTACCATCATGAGAAGGTATGTAAAAGTCATGGAATTCTTGCCCTGAAGGTCATGGAATTCTTGTCCTGAAGGTCATGGAATTCGACTTTGAAATAAGGGTATGAATTAGACCTGTACTGAAACGGTTACACGACAGTTAACCGACCGGCATCGGCAAAAACGTTTTCAACAACACATTATTATATGTTTTGGTACCGTTTTGTGATATCAAATAGATACCCAACATTTTGCAAAAGGTTGTGTAATTCATACACAAAGCAATTAATTTCCACCACTTACGGAACCACTACTATTTCCTGGTTCGTAGGAGCCAAACATTTGCGAGTGCGTCAATGCGATTCACTCGTACGTTTGTAGACAATAGAATCCTGGGCGATTCGTTCGCTCTGCACACATTAGTCTTCGTAATTCAGACCGCATGAACGCATGCTTTAGAATTCAAGGCGTTTTCCAATTATTTGTTTTTTTTCTGGAAACATATTTTTGTGAACTTGTTGATGGAATGGAATACTAAAGATGTTACCTTTCTTTAATAAGAATATTATTTTTGGGTGGTGGTACCCTTTAATGTAATTTGATGATAAAAATCAAAACATTTCAAAATTAGTAAAGTAGTAGTTTGTATTTGAGTAAAGTCTATGTAATTTTCTTTCAAAATTGTTTATATTATGTTGTTGAAAATGTGAAAATAAATAAATCAAATCAAATGAAATCTAATCAAAGCAAATCAAAAAGGCAGAACCAACATGTACATGTACAACAGCATACCTTTAGAAGGTTTATCAGTAAAATACACAATTTTGTTTCCTTAAAAAGGTTGTTTGACTACTAGTGACTACATGCTTGTAAAGATATTTAGAAGCTCTTTTTATAACCGGATTGTTTCCAAAATACATAGGCTGGAATCTATGGAGCATGTTAAAACAAACTCAAATCACCTTGATCAGTTTAAATGCATAATGATGACCCCCCCCCCCCCCCCTTCTTTATTAAAATCAAAAGTATAATTTCAGAGATGAAAGAGGAAAGAGTCAGGAACAATAATTATTTTATAGATGAAAGGTTTTGTCATCAAATAAAGTATGTATACATTTTCATCATCATTGCATCAGTTAAATATATCTTATTACACAATTTATACCACAAAATAAAACAAAACGGGGTATATTAACTTAGTTGTATTAAAGGGTATGATGCAATGTATGTCAAACAATGCTGTTTGCACAGCCATTACAAGTATATTAGGCAGTTTGCATAAGAGTAGTGCAAACTTTTAAGTCACATGGTGTACTGTACACATCATGTGTATTAAATATTCAAACAGACTACAGAGTGATTGACTTTCAGTTTGTTATCGTTCAAACATTCAATGTTTGAATATGGTAAAAACTCGAGAAATGATATGATGCAATGTCACCAACTATTACAATGCTAGAAATTATTTCTTTTACCTTGTTGGCCCAGTCAGGCAAGTAAAAACAAGATTGTTTAAATTCAAGTGGACTGAACCGCAATCTGGTTGCCCCAAACAAAGAAAAACATTAACAATTCTGTCATATTTGGTGGCCCAAAGTTCATCTTTAGTGGCCCCGGGTCAGCGGGCCTGTGCTGAATTTGCCTATCATAAATGCATACAAAGTCACTCATCAGTATTCATGCAACCTATATCATGCAACCTATATATCATAACGCAAAATATGTCGTTGGTGTTCATTGACATTGGTGTTCATTGACATTAATTAAACAATACAATACTGAATACACAAGCCATCATATTGATATGGAACAGCTATAAAAGGAACTTTAACCTCATAATGTAGATTAAGAACGTCTAGATAGTATTGGCTTGTCTCCATACAAAGTCTATTGACTTGTACATGATGTGATGACTAATACATAATGATTGTTCCATTGTCAAATAAACATTTATCTCCTTAAATAAATAAAAAGTATGTCATAGATGAGCCGCAAATGCCCTTGTATTTCAAGGAATCCGATATGACAATGAACGAAACAGACATAGACAATCATATGAAGTTCATCACATCTCTCATAATGAAGTTTATAACACACCTCTACTAAAATCTCTTGCAGAACCCCAAATATGTCGGACTCACTCTACAAGAAGTATGATTTGCTCTGGGAGTACGTAGCATCAGCCCTATCCCAATGCTCGAAATTAACTTTTTTTGCTGGTGGCCCGGTCGGGCCAGTAAAATTAGTATTTTTCCAAATTTGGTGGCCCGAAACCAAAAACTACTGGCCCGAAAAAATAAGGAAAACAAAAGTAAAATGAATACAATAACCATATGAATAGTTTCAGGATACTAGGCAATACTTTTTATTTTTCATTCCCCTTTGTTTCATTGTAAGATGAATTAAATAAACATGAATTAGGATGAATGTGTGTGTGTCATGTCTTTTTATTCATTGTCTTCATCAAAAAATCACAGCGATTGAATACACAGGAGTGACAATTTCACTTCCAGTCATACATAGTCAGGGTCTAGGTGACAAAACAAAAATGGTAGAAAAAGAGAAAATTCAATTTGACCTCAAAATTCTGTGCAGTGTTGTCTAAACACAATAGACAAAAGACATATTTTAAAATTGTGATATATATATAGTAGTAATATATGAATATTCATGAGCAGCATATATGAATATTCATGAGCAGCATATATGAATATTCATGATGCTCATTAGATAAATAACTGAAATTACTAACAACGATTTTTAATATGAAACTTTTTTTTATAACTGGTTAGAAAATGAGTACTGCTGCTCAAGAATGTAAGAATATTCATTTGCAGCAGTGTTACTTGCTCAATTAACTTGCAACTTTTTAACTAACCAATATTTTGTATGTGAGAAAAGGGTATAAGTTGCTGAATGCTACATTTAAAAGCAAGCTCTTGTCATGCCCTAGACAGGACTAAACATGACTACAGGGTATCTATAAAAAAAAAGTGATATTTTTTTTTTTTTTTTTTTTTTTTTTTTTTTTTTTTTTTTTTTTTTTTTTCCTGGCCTGATCGGGCCACCAAACTTTGAAATATGAGTTTTTTACTGGCCCGACAGCAATTTTTGGTGGCCCCGGGCCATCGGGCCTATGCTAATTTCGAGCATTGCCTATCCAAACTACATGTACATGTTTATGAATTATGGGCAGCGTGACATTTAATTATTGTAGAAGATCAAATCACTTACAATGAGGCTCTACTGAAGTCTTGCATGCAAAACATTTCAAAATATGACAGACTCGGTTTACAATAGAGTGGTGAAGTGTGATGTCATAAATGATGTCATAACATTTTTTTTTAGAATTTTCAAATTTGGACTTCATTTTCAGAAAGAGCATAACAAATAATGTCCAAATACCAAAAATCAAAGGAATGGGTCACGTATTGGCCGAGATATGCCCATCTGAATGATTTTTTGGTCAATGGGCAATCAGTGTTATAGTGCACTGGTTCCTAAATTTAGGAACCAGTGCATTATAACACTGATTGCCCATTGAAGTAACATTCATTCGGATGGGCATATCTCAGCCAATACATAACCTATTCCTTTGATTTTCGGTATTTGGATATTATTTGTTATGCTCTTTCTGAAAATGAAGTCCAAATTTGAAAATTCTAAAAAAGTGTTTTTATGACGTCATGGCTTCTGTACTCTATAGGTCAAGCAGTAGGATTTGCTCTGGTAGTAGCATATATCCAAACTACATGATGAATAATGAATGGGCTGTGAGCCATTTAATTGCTGTGGAAGATAACATGTTTTATAACACAGTTTAAAACAGACCTCTTCTGAAATCTCACACTCAGAACCCCAAATATGTCGGACTCAGTGTACAATAGGTCAAGAAGTAGGATTTGCTCTGGTGGTAGTTAGCATATCCAAACTACATGTTTATGAATTATGGCAGTGAGCCATTCCAGTGATTTTAGAGAGGAAATGATTAATGTCTGTGGGACTGGAAATCTGAATTGGTTTATTCTCCTGGGCACTAAATGAAATTAAAGCCCCTGTCACACTAAGCATATTTGAGAGCCAAGAGAGCCAAGCGGAGGACCCCAATCTAGAATGAAACAAGTGGTGGTAGTGGGGGGGGGGGGGGGGGGGGGGGGTACTCATGTATATTTGCAACATGGGTATGTGCTTTCAAAGACCACCTTTTTCACAGCGCTCTGGCCACTCCTAAGGGTCTCATTTTCATTGAAAAATAGTTGAGTGCTGCTCCTAAGGGAGGGGGGGGGGGGGGGGGGGCACCATGGCAAATCTATGCATGCAATGTTGTAGAACTTTGGATACTGATACCATCCTCACATAAAGTACCGTATTATTAGCTGAAAAATATTTAAGAAGTAGTTAGACGAGTCTGATGCAACTATTTTCTCATTGCCCAATCCTCTCATACCGTAGAACACCATCGTTAAGCACCCCCCAAGCACCTACACGCATCTTGCACGCATCTTGCTTTTAAAGAGCGCCCACTCTCTGTCCAAAAGGGAAACGTTAATCAAGAATGCAAATAATGGTGAGGAATATTCATGAGGATAATAATGGAGGTGAATCTCATGGAAACGCCACCTAAGTGTAGGTGCTTGGGGGGTGCTTGACGATGGTGTTCTACGGTATGGTGTCCAGCCCTAACAAAATGTATTTGATTTATAACATTTGGTGAATTTTAGCCTATTTTGGTTGTTATGGTATTCAAAGGCCCTTGCATTGTCACCCAAGAAAGGTCCATTCCATTGCAGTTGGGTTGGCTACTAGTTTCCCCCAAATGTTGTACGGATCCTTTTTAGACTTAATGAGATTAAGACCGGTTTAAATGTTTTCTCAATAAAGGTTTGGTTTGAGTATGAATAACTCTGGTACTAAACTACAAACAAAAAGAACCATAAATTTGCTGGACATAATACGAATTATTAAGTTGCTGTAAAATTTGTTGCCCAAGTCAATTACAAAGTTTGATAGCTTGAGACACGGTTCATCAGAGTGTGAGAGGAGCTTATTGAAATACTACAAACTTGTCCTTCTTTTCCTGTTATGTTGTGTTCCTGACAGTAGAGACTGGCCTTAGAAAGTGCAGTGTGGGTGGTGGGGGGGGGGGGGGGTGGAGGGAAGGAGGGTTTTAATTTTAATTATGGGTGGTAATGCAAGTTCATGCTAGATGACTCTGGAGGGAAGGAGGGTTTTAATTTTAATTATGGGTGGTAATGCAAGTTCATGTTAGATGACCCTTTTCTGTTCATCAAAGTGAGAGAGGGTCTTTAATATTGAAATACTACAGACTTAGGTATTGTGTTCTTGACAGTAGAGACTGACCTTAGAAAGTGCAGTGATGGGGGGGGGGGAGGGGAGGGAGGGGGGGGGGTGGAGGGAAGGAAGGGTTTCAGTTATGGCTGGTAATACTAGTAGGTCATTTGTATATATTTAACACTTCATGCCATGTGACCCGTTTTCTGTATTCCATTTGTTCAATGTCTGCATTTGCCATGGTAATTTAGTTTTTGTTTAAAATTTTTGTTTACAGTTTCTTAAAATCACCCAATTGCATATTATCAACTTTGCTTGATTCAACATGCAGCTTAGAAATAAAACCGTTCTGTATGAAAATTGCACTTTATTAATCAAAATGGGAAACATGTAGATAAAAGTTTCCCTAATTTCGGACAGGTTAGGGAATTGATTTCTCATTTGATTGATACTATAAAACTAGTGATTACAGTAACCCATTATCTCTTATTACTTCTCCTGAAAATAATTGTGCTTTGGAAATTAATTCCAATATTTATATGAAATGGAGCGTGCATAATGGTGTCTGACTGTTTGTCCTGTGTGCTGTATATATTTAATTTAGACCGTAATGCATGGGCATTTGATAGGCCCCATGCCGCCTAATTACATGTTTATTAGATGTGCGGCTCGCTATGTAGAGTGATATGTACAATTGTACAGACAACAAACTCATCCCTGTGATATACATGCACCTTGAGTGTCACTAGTGTTGTATAATAATACATTTACAACACATACTACAGTCAAACCTGTATTAGCGGCCACCTGTCTATAGCAGCCAACCTGCCTATAGTGGCCACCAAAAGTGTTCCCCTGCAGAGGAAAACAGTGTTGTGGAACCTGTCTATAAAGGTCACCTGTCTACAGTGGCCACTTTTCTTGTTTCCCGTGGGTGGTCACTATACACAGGTTTGACTGTACTTGCATAAACAGTAACCTGTTCCCTTTGAGATGATAAAATCCCCATAGACTTTGTACATAGCCCACTCGGTTCCCGTAGGTAACGGGTTAAAACATACATGTAAACATAAACATTTCCCCCATTCATACAAATGTACCCATAATATACCCGTAATTAATAACTTTTTATTGTTCTTAATTTCGGTGGCTGATATGGCTAGTTTACTTTTTTGAGATCTTTCCTTCTTTTTATCCATCTTTTCTTCTCTTTATGATGTTTTATCTATCTATCTGTCTACCCTATCAATTAGTGTCTTTTCAACCTTCTTCTTTCACCTGTTGTCTTTCCTTCTCTTTTGAACCATCTACCTCCATCTTTGTAATAATTAATCTTGAATTGTTTTGATCAATATGTGATTTTCATGATTTATGTTTTTATCAGTCCTTTCTCTAGTTTTTTAAATTTTAACTGATGTTCTGTAATTCATGTCCAGCCGATATTTAGCTTATCGTGTTTCATTTCTTCATTCTATTTGAAGATCTTCCCAATTTTCCGTCAATCCTCCTTATCCTTTGTTCTTTTTTGATGCATTTGTATTGTTTATCCTTTGTTTCTTTAAGAAATACCTACCATATGTTTTAAAATCAATGTCCATCAAATATTTGTTTGATCTTAACTATTTTAATTTTATTTTCTTTCTTTTTTTCTTTTTGTCATTTGCAGGTTTCCTATTTTGAGATCTACATGGACAGAATTCGAGATCTACTAGACAGTGAGTCACGCCCCCCCCCCCCCCCCCCGCGCAATTGAATAATGGAGGCGGGGAAAATTCTCCTCGTATTTCATTATGTCGAACAAGAAATTAAAGTTGTTATACACATGTAAAATGTATAGCTTTCACTTCATGAAAATTTCTGTTGCAAGCAATAATCTTTGCCCACCCTGGACAAGTATTACAGCACCGGTCTAGCAATCTGGTGGTTTTGGGGTATGATTCTGTGCGAAGCCCAATTTTCTTTGCTTATTTTCCATTTATACAAGCATTTTAAAGGCAGGGTTAATTAAAATGTTCCTACACCGGGGGAAAAGGAGTTTTATGATTTATGTAGAAGCATGGTGTAGTAGCCGTGTGGTAGGAGCGCAGGACTGCAGTGTAGAAGGTTGTAGGTTCAAGACTTACTTGAGCCCAAAACAAGGAAACTCAGTGAACCCATCAGTGAATGAATGCCTAGGTAATTAATTTGGGGGCAGGTATTTGGCAGCATAAGGAGAGAGATGGGTTCCGCCCTTCATATGACGTGCCCTAGACACCATGACGGCTATTAACCCATTGCCTACGGGAACCTGGTGGGTCATGTATTAACTCTTTCCATTTGGGTTTGCAAACTCTAGTAGGTTAACACCACATTGCCCCTTCATCCGTTAGGCTATACATTTGCAGAAAACTATAAAACACAAAAAGACTGGGGGGGGGGGGGGGGAAGGGTATTACAAATTTCACCATAGAGTGAACTAACTTTAATATTATAGGTAATTCTTGGTTTGCAATTTATGAAACTTGAAGAAAAAAAGTAAAATATAAAAGTTTCCGATATATTAAAATTGACAGAGCTCAAGAGCAACTTGAAGATGAGTCATGCATGCTCGATTGAGTAATGGATGCGAGCAAATTCCTCATGTTTTTGTAATACGTAAGGTGTTCTGGTAAAGAAAATTCCACGCACTCCTCATATATTTGAAACATGAGATGCACTATACCTCTAGCGGTTACACAATCGTCAGATTTAAGTTTCTTGGCCACTGAAACAAATGTGAATAAAACATTCCTTCACAAATTAAAATGATATATTAATGCCTATTGATTTGGTTTAAGTCAAATAACAAGGACTTTAATTTTAAAATACCTGAATGAATTTCTATTAAAATTAGAAAAAGGAGAACAATATGAGACCTATCTTATACTTTTGTGTACATTGTAAACAAAAATTTCAGTAGGGAAAAAGATGTTCAATCCACTTATCAAATTACATTAGAGCATAGTATCATCTTTCCTATATGTAGTTCATGATAATGAATTTCTATTAAAAGAAGAAAATTAAACAGAAAGAAATGACCCCTATAATATACTTTGAGATATTGAAACGTTTAATTAAAGGGATCTAGATCATGTAGTAACTTTGTTGACATACTGTGCAAAAAGTGATGAGTGGTTCATACAATGTGTATTGTTGTGATCTAATATGTCTGTCCACTGAGTAATATGTGAAATTGTCACGTTAAATGGATGTTATATGGCTGAGTAATGAGCGAAATGCAAAGTAGTATTCACTGTCCAGTGCATTGACTTTCTATGCGGTAATATGACTATCCAGTGGGTAGTTAGAAATCTGAACACTTCAATCATAAATATCTTTTTAACGAAAGGGAAATTTGCAAAAACAAAACCTGTCCCATGCTTCTATTGTTAATATGAATACAACATGGTATGAGAGAACCACTAAAGTTCCAAGTAAGTTTTGAGGATTTGAACAATGTTACAGTACTAGATCCCTTTAACCCGTTCCCTACGAGTTTCTGAAATCTCCATACACAACCCACTCGGTTCCCGTAGCCAAGGGGTTAATAGAGAAAAGCAGTCCTACATGTAGTTCATTATAATGAAAACAGAGACAAATATAATAAAAATAAGACCATCAATATACTTTTGAGGTATTAAAAAGATTTCATTAATAGAGAAAAGAAAGTTGAAAATGAATCCACTGATGAAATTAAAGCATAGTATCCTGTCATCCCACCTGTAGAACTTGACATTGTCTACGTGCAGATCGAAAGGTCTCTGATATTGATCGCCGAAGTGGGACGCAATCTCGGCAAATATTGAACCATCTTTCGTCTTACGGTTCTATGTAACCAAGACATTTGTTGAATGTACATGTACACATATATGTAACATCTGTGTAAACCAAACTCAATAACATTGGAAGTTTGAGAAACTCTCTTTTTTTTAACCCAGTTAACACTGAGCCTGATCAATTCTACGTTTTGATCTATTGAAAAGGTTTCATATACCGTATTTGTCGGTGTATTAACCGCTCCGGTGTATTAACCGCACCCCCTAAAAAAAATAAATAAATAAATAAATAAAAAAAAGTGAGGTTAAAAAAGTGAGGTTAATACGGTCGTGTATTAACCGCACCCCCTTTTTTTTTTTTTTTTGAAAAAAGGTGCGGTTAATACACCAGCAAATACGGTACCCAGTAAGGGATTAATTCTACAAGAGCTACTTTTGGTTGGCTATTTGGTTTCTACAGACTGTGAACATGTTTATTGCAAAAAATGCAAAACAAAGCTTAACCCTGTCAGAACAGGTCACGAAAATACTATGGCTTGGGAACTCGTGAAAGGCTAAAACCAAATACTTGTAGTCTTCATGGGTAAAGTTACTATAACTTGGTACTGAGATGGCAAGATCATAGTGAATAATACAAAGAACAAATAGTGAACTGTCAGAATATACTCTCTTCAATGAATTAGAAGAAAAAAATGGGATTAATAAGATTAAGTAAATTTACCCAAAGTAATCAAATATACACCATGGAATAAAAGAAACGCTTCCATAATGTCAGGCTGTATTTATACGTATGAATATTTTCAGAGATAATTTGATTTCCATTATTATGCAGGTTTACTTATGGAAATTGAAGTTGGACCAATCCCCAAACAGTAACCAAACATTAAAGGGATGCCTGTAAAGGCGTCTAACTCCACGAAAATTACTTGGAGCTTCCTCGTTTCTCTTCTACCGTATTGTTTAGCTTATGGTAAGAGAAGAATAAAATAGGGTTAGATTTTTTCAAATGCCCCTTTAGTATGACGATATCTATCATTCAGCTCAAAAGCGTTAATAAACGGTCATAAACCTCATAAACGTCCGTTGTAAAAGCTGGCGCATATTTTCGCTTTTTTAACCAGGAAAGCAGTGTTCTTTTTCAATGAAACTTTCACACATCATTCGGACATATCTTAAAATGATTTTGGTACAGGATTGAAATCTCAAATGTCATTTTGGGCAATATCTGACACTTTACAGGCCTCACTTTAATAAAAAAAAAACATCAGGGATTTGATTGGTATTTATCAATATCTAGGTGCTCAGCCTCATTTCTTTATTATATTAAATGTATTATTCCAAGGGAGGGCACTATAAAGATGAAAACAAATTTACCTAAGATAATTGAATCCACACAGTGGAAGAAAGAAAACAAAACTTGAATGTAAGTCTATGAGAATGTGGAATTCATACTACTGTAAGTGAAGAAAGGTGTATATCAAGATGTGTGATATTGTTTTAGAGATACCCTAGAAGTATCGGGTTGGAATCTATGGAGACCAGTAGTTGGATGGAAGTACAATTTTCATTAACCCCTTCCGTACTAGATGTTTTCTATATATATATATACCCATATACATGTAGTTAAAGCCATATACATGTATGCGTGGGTTAAAATGAGTAGTCAGCAAAATCCAACTCGCACTCCACCGTAATCTCCCGAGGTAAACTCACGATGTGTGTTATCGATCGAAGAGCGGTGCTTCGAAATATCTGAACACGGGCCTTCTAAATATCTGAACACGGGCCTTCTTATGAAATTGCATGCAGCTCGCAGCTGGTAGCAATTATGTAACAAGCGATCTGTCCCCTAAGGCAACACAGCGCTGATAAAATCGTAGCGGCACTTTGAAGACGAGTGCGGTCGAGCGTGTTACGTAATAATTTCGCTTGTAAAAATCTCTGACAAGGAGTAACTCCTTGGTAAACAAACATTCCGAACGGGTTCCGAACGCGACTCGGTCGTTCGTAAACTGGGATAGTTTGCGATCGCAAAAACCTCCTCGTTATAACTGAGTAAAGGGGGATTACGTACCGTGCGTAAAAGTGCGCAATATGGATTCACGAGTGTGATATACCAGTCTGAATTGCCTTTAATATACAAGACCCACTTGGTTCCTGTGGGCAAGGGGGTTAGTTGGCAGATTATTGTGTTGCATGAGACGTTTCTATCTTGGCACTGGCCCGCAGATCTTGTGCATTCTCAATATAGACTTCAACCCAGAGATCTATATTCGCTCCATAGACCTAAACCCTCACCTATCTGGGGCAGGTTAACTGTATGACTTTGAGAATTGATGGATGCTAACATATGAAATGAAGATCATTTCCTCAATCACATTTGAAACATGCTAGGTGATCTATGAAGCACATTAGCACATGAGGTACACTATGTTAAAGCTGCAGTAGTGTATTATTTGCAGAGGAAGAAGAGAATTTCACCCAGAAAATTATGGCCTCAAAACCATCGTTCAAACCAAAATAGCCTCAAAACAATTCTTGATATTGTAATATTAAGCCAATGGTTAAGATCAGAAGTTTATAATCAAATTTTATCATTATTATTATTATTATTATTTATTCGGCATTTCAAAATAAAGTACAATGTATGATACAAAATGAATAGTGAATTTACAAAACGATCAGAAAACATAAAAGCATAAAAGCACCCCTGGTGAATCTCCCCAAGCTGCCTGGCAGGAAAAAAGAAATCTTGAATTTCTGTGACCCATGGGTCATTATCCAATCTCATAATAAACCAGAACGTTTGCACTGCACACAGATGCAAAATGAGACAAAATTACCAGTCAGGATATATGACAGAAACCAATTCTGAAATAGTACCTTTAAGTGTCTAGTGATGAAAGGCCATTAGCGTTGCCTATGAAGATACACACATCATTTGTTAATGAGGGTGAGAACTAGTACTTTAACCCTGTTGAAGCTATTTGATTTTGGTATTTACATTTTACATAGACTATTGACCGAAATATCTCGTGCTCACCCCTCAACGGCTTAAGAACGGATGTCACATATCTTTATTGAGCAACTTGAGGCACACTACATTAACCGGCCAAGTAACGAGTGATGAAAAGGCCACTGCCTATCCAGATACAGTTTACACACATGTGTGTAATGTGCCATTCATAATTAAGAGGGTTACTTAACCCTATATAAGCTATTTGATTTTGTTATAACACCTATTTTGAAAAGACTCTCCCTCCCCCCCCCCCCCTTGAATAATTTTGAACTCATGATATGAATGAAGACACCTGATTTATACCCGTTTATTTACCTTTCTTTTTCCACGCAGTTTCGAAAACCAACCTTTCTGTTCATGAGGATAAGAACCGGGTTCCTTTCGTGAAGGGTGCGTCGGAGAGGTTCGTCTCCAGCCCAGAAGAAGTCATGGACGTTATAGAGGAGGGAAAGTCAAATAGGCACATTGCAGTAACTAGTAAGTAACAAGACCCTAAGGGAATACAATCCCTGTTTATAAAGATCATCAAATACATTGCTTATTCTTATTTATTGAATAATTAGAACAGTGAGAAGTTTGTCTCAAGCCCAGAAGAAGTCATGGACGTTATAGAAGAGAGAATTTAAATAGGCACATTGCAGTAACTAGTAAGTATTGTGCACACCTGCAATGAAGTAATGATAATCAAACCACATACGCTTGTTTTTCTTTTAAATTGAATTGTTTCGTTTAGTCACAATTTGTATAAGCCATGAAATGTAATTTTGGGATCACTTTGATACTGCCACACCACAAGGTTATCCTGTTAAATTGTCCCTTTTCTGTTCAGTATATGACTGAACTTATATCGCTGATTTTTTTAAAGTCATGAATGTCAGTAAATAAACCTGCAAATGTTTTAATTTTTTTCTTTGCAGACCTGAATGAGCACAGTTCACGCACAAAATCTCTACCGTTTAAATTTTTTTTTTTTTTAGATTGTTGAAAAATAAAATAATGATATTTTGATGTGAAAGTACATGAATGGACTGTAATAATTATGTTCCTTTTTGTCCTTCTTTGCAGACATGAATGAGCACAGTTCACGCAGTCACAGTATTTTCCTGATCCAAGTCAAGCAAGAAAACATGGAGACCAAGAAGAAACTCAGCGGAAAACTATACCTTGTAGATTTAGCTGGTAGCGAAAAGGCGAGTAATAAAAATCAAAGAGTTTTCTCATGAAATGTGCAAATTTCGCACATTTGCTTGGTGAACCGAAAAAGCAACAGATACCAGCATCCATTTTCTTTGATATAACAACAATAACAAATGATTTATAGAGCTTGTAACAACAAACATCTAAAATATTTGTTTGCAATATTAAAAGGCACTGAACAAATCCAAATTTCCACATGTCAAATTTAGTTTTTTTTCTACAGTCTGATAAAAGTTGCAAGCGATACACATGAGAAGCAAAAGTAACAATAGTATAAAGATACATATATGTATTAATCAAATGGAGGGAATCACCATAGTCCAATTGGCCATAAAGGGGACCACCAGGCAAAGAACAACACATTATTATATGTTTTGGTACCGTATTGTGATATCAAATAGATATCCAACATTTTGCAAAGGTTTGTGTAATTCATAAACAAAGCAATTAATTTCCACCACTTACGGAACCACTGCTATCTCCTGGTTCCATACGGGCCAACCATTTGCGAGTGCGCCAATGCTATTCACGCGTACGTTTGTAGACAATAGATTCCCGGGCGATTCGTTCGCTCTGCATACATCGCAATTCACCGCACACATCGCAGTCTTCGCAATTCAGACCGCATGAACGCATGCTTTAGAATGGTGATGCATTTCCAATTTTTTTTTCTTTTTTCTGGAAACATGTTTTTGTGAACTTGTTGATAGAATGGAATACTAAAGATGTTACCTTTCTTTAATAAGAATATTATTTTTGGGTGGTGGTACCCTTTAAACAAAAATTATACAAATTTATGAACTTGGGAACTCAGATTTTATGAACTTAAAATAAGTTTTGATTACATCTGTGTGCTATTTTCATCATTGAATAAAACAAAAATCTTCCAAATTATACCTACAAGAACCTTAGAAACTTATTTTCTGTGTGTGATTATCTTTTTACTCCTCTTCAGGTCAGCAAAACTGGAGCCGAGGGAACCCTTTTAGATGAGGCTAAGAACATCAACAAATCCCTCTCCGCGCTAGGAAATGTTATATCAGCACTTGCCGAAGGAAAAGTGAGTATAAAATGAACTTTGCATTAATATATGATGACACACGCGGTACCCCGGGGTACCGTTGTACACCGGGGTACCGCGTTGTGTAGCGCCATCTTGCGTCCAACCGTACCGCAGCTATTGCGTTGTGCATGCAGTGCAGCGCGCGATTGTATGCACGCTATACCCACAGTACAGCCCTAAAAATTAAATAAATAATTAAACAAAATGGCGGATTTTCGTCTGGTACCCCGGGGTACCGTTTATGTCATCATATTTCCCTTTTTTTAGTAAAACATGGGTGACACTGATAAGGAATTTCATCTGACAAATAGCAGTATGTAACGCTTGGGTTTGATTTATTACTAGAAAGAATCTGTAACCGATATGGAATTTCATCTCGCAAATGGAACTATGTACAAGGTTTGATTGAATCGAGAACATCTTTGTGCTGAACAAAAATCTAGATAGGGATGTTTAAACATTATTTCAACAATATTATGCCAGCAGTTATTTATGGTAAAGTCAGTTTGAAAGGAGATCAAGAAATTTGCTTTCACAAAGGTGAATAACTCTATATTTGTTTTAGGGCTCAACACAAACTCTTTACCTAGTGGCCCTGTCAGGCCAAAAACTGTTTTTCTTGTCATTTTTGTCATCCTGAATAACCAATTTACTATCCCTAAATAACCTTGCATTGGTGAATGGTTTATCTTGCAAGACATGAGAGAATGTACAGTTTTCTCACTCTTATAATTTTCAGTTTGAAAATCTAGTTGCGCATGGCCATTGGGCAAGTGCTAGTGTTGATTCCTGATGTATGAATAATAGTTTCTATATACCTTTTTGCTGCTCCCCAGAAATCTATTCATGCAAGTGCTAGTGTTGATTCCTGATGTATGAATAATAGTTTCTATAAACCTTTTCGCTGCTCCCCAGAAATCTATTCGTGCAAGTGCTAGTGTTGATTCCTGATGTATGAATAATAGTTTCCATATACCTTTTCGCTGCTCCACAGAAACCTATTCGTGCAAATGCTAGTGTTGATTCCTGATGTATGAATAATAGTTTCTATATACCTTTTCGCTGCTCCTCAGAAATCTATTCGGGCAAGTGCTAGTGTTGATTCCTGATGTATGAATAATAGTTGCTATATACCTTTTCGCTGCTCCCCAGAAATCTCACATCCCATACCGTGACAGCAAGATGACACGTATCCTGCAAGAGTCTCTGGGAGGCAACGCCCGCACCACCATCGTCATCTGTTGCTCGCCCTCATCCTTCAACGAATCAGAATCAAAGTCGACGCTCATGTTCGGACAGAGGTAAATGAATTCATCAGTAACAAGATTGCAATTATCTAACTAAAAATAATAACAAATCTCTTATGAAAATCGCTTATTAATTGAAATTGATGATTACAAATTGATAAATTCTGGAGTCAATTAGAGCATTCAAGAACAAATGCGCATTATCCCATTTCTCATCGCCCTTCAGCAGATACACTCGATGCTATATCTTATGTCCCTGTTTAATTTCCAGAGCGAAGACCATCAAGAACACAGTGACAGTGAACATCGAGCTTACGGCAGAAGAGTGGAGGAACAGGTACGAGAAGGAGAAGGAGAAGAATGGCAGGCTGAAGACACAACTACTGGTCCTGGAGGCTGAGCTGCAGAGGTGGAGAGCAGGTGAGTTGATTAGGGTTGTCATGTCAGGGAGATGATGATGATGATGATGATGATGATGATGATGATGATGATGATGATGATGATGATGATGATGATGATGATGATGATGATGATGATGATGATGATGATGATGATGATGATGATGATGATAGAGATGATAATTATTATTATGATGATGATGTTGTGATTGCGTTGATGATGTGGTAATGGTGATTATGATACGGATACAAAATACATAGTCAAACCTGTCTTCGTGGCGTGTCTTTAGAAGCCAAAATCAAACAAATATTCATCTCAATTTTCTCCACGTTTGCAGGAGAGACGGTGCCAACCGCTGAGCAGGGAGACAAGAGCGCAGAGATCCTGAAGGAGATGATGCCCAAGCAGGAGAACATCGTCCAGGTTTCCGAGGAGGAGAAGAACAAGTGGGAGGAGGAGAGAGTCAAACTCTTTGAGCAGCTAGATGAGAAGGTAATAATCTTGGGGTGATTTTTGTTTTTACTTTAATTGTAATTTGACTTTAAATTATTGAAATTTAAACTTTATTAACCATTCCATTAAAAACATTACAAGGTAAATAAACAAGAAAGCATAACAACAAAGGTACAATTGTGATAAAATACAAACAAAGATTAAGTACACTACATTTAAATATGGAAACGGATGGACCTCCTGTTAGTAGGAAAATTAACCCCCAATTGTAACATATTATTTCTATGTTTAGTTTTAATCATTAGGACAGCGAGATTGGCAACCAGCCACAACTGACAGAAAAGCTCAAGCAACATATTATGTTGGAACAGGAGGAACTTCTATCATTGATGCAGTGTGGTTATGAGATGCTCAGGACACAAAGTGTTATTTCCCGGACAAGCCACCGATTGTAACATATTGTTCCATGTGTTTTGTTTGTATCTTTAGGACAGTGAGATAGACAACCAGTCACGACTTACAGAGAAGCTGAAGCAACATATGTTGGAACAGGAGGAACTTCTGTCGTCCTTGCAGCTTGACTGTAAGATGTTCCAAACATATGTCATATTGTGTTTTATTTCCCGGACAAGCCCTGATTGTAACCTATTGTTCCATGTGTTTTGTTTGTATCTTTAGGACAGCGAGATAGACAACCAGTCACGACTTACAGAGAAGCTTAAACAACAGATGTTGGAGCAGGAGGAGCTTCTGTCATCCATGCAGCGTGATTACGAGATGCTCCAGACACATTGTGTGGGTTTTTTCCCGGACAAGCCCCCGATTGTAACATTGTTTCTTAATATATATTTCTTAATATCCACAGATGCTGGAACAGGAGGAACTTCTGTCATCCATTCACCCTGACTTGAAGATGTTCCAGACACAAATTGTGTGTTACTTCCTGGACAAGCACATGAGTGTAACATGTTATTTCTATGTTTGTTTTCAATCTTTAGGACAGCGAAATCGACAACCAGTCGCGACTCACAGAGAAGCTGAAGCAACAGATGTTGGAGCAGGAGGAGCTTCTGTCGTCCATGCAGCGTGATTACGAGATGCTACAGACACAGTTGGGTCGTCTGGAGGCTGAGAACGCTGCTGCCAAGGAGGAGGCCAAGGAAGTCCTTCAGGTACGAAGATGACGAATGAATAAAGAAAGAACAGGTGGAAAGTGAATGAGTAATTACGTAAATTAGTTGGATGGATTGATGGATGGATGGAGGCGAAGGAAGCCGTGCAGGTTAGAAAAGAACAAATTAATTGATGGATGATCATTAATACTTAGTGAGTGAGTAATTGAATGAATGAATTGATGAACAAATGGACAGACAGTTGGATGAATGAAGAAACAACAGTATTTTTGTTTTAATAGATATGACAATTTGAAACAAATTAACAGTATGTATTTTTATGCCTCCGCAACGAAGTAGCCGGAGGCATTATGTTTTCGGGTTGTCCGTCCGTCCGTACGTCCGTCCGTCCGTCCGTACGTACGTCCGTCCGTACGTACGTACGTCCCGTTCTTGTGATCGCGTTATCTCAAGAACGGATTGACAGATTCTGACCAAACTTGGTACATGTATGTATCTTGGGGGGCCAATGATCTGATTAGATTTTGGGGTAATGAGGTCACAGGTCAAAGGTCACAGAGCTCATTATATATGCAAAAATAGCTCGTGATCGCGTTATCTCAAGAACGGATTGACAGATTCTGACCAAACTTGGTACATGTATGTATCTTAGGGGGCCAATGATCTGATTAGATTTTGGGGTCATGAGGTCAAAGGTCAAAGGTCAAACAGCTCATTATATATGCAAAAATAGCTCGTGATCGCGTTATCTCAAGAACGGATTGACAGATTCTGACCAAACTTGGTACATGTATGTATCTTGGGGGGCCAATGATCTGATTAGATTTTGGGGTAATGAGGTCAAAGGTCAAAGGTCACAGAGCTTATTATATATGCAAAAATAGCTCGTGATCGCGTTATCTCAAGAACGGATTGACAGATTCTGACCAAACTTGGTACATGTATGTATCTTGGGGGGCCAATGATCTGATTAGATTTTGGGGTAATGAGGTCAAAGGTCAAAGGTCACAGAGCTCATTATATATGCAAAAATAGCTCGTGATCGCGTTATCTCAAGAACGGATTGACAGATTCTGACCAAACTTGGTACATGTATGTATCTTAGGGGGCCAATGATCTGATTAGATTTTGGGGTCATGAGGTCAAAGGTCAAAGGTCACATAGCTCATTATATATGCAAAAATAGCTCGTGATCGCGTTATCTCAAGAAGGGATTGACAGATTCTGACCAAACTTGGTACATGTATGTTCCTTGGAGAGCCAATGAACTGATTAGATTTTGGGGGTCATGAGGTCAAAGGTCACAGGGCTCATTATATGTAAAAGTAGCTTGAGATTGGAAATCTCAAGAATTGAATATCAGATTTCAATCCAACTTGATACCTGAATGTATAATAGGGAACAATTGTAGTCATTAGATTTTGGGGTCATGAGGGCAAAGGTCAAGGTCACTTATAGCTCATAATTGTGATACGTCAAGATCGAAAAGACAGAGTACCATCAAAATTGAGTTGACAGAATTAATTCTGTGTACATGTTGATTTGGGCTTGACATAAATAAACTGCATAATGGCGGAGGCATCATTTTCGACTGCGCGCAGTCGAAGATCCATCTAGTTCCATATAATTGAATATAGTCCGGCAGCCAAGGAGCTATACCTCGTTTTGTTGGAGTAAGTTTTTTTTTTGATGGATTCTCTTTCATTAGGCATTGCTGATGACCAAACAGAAAACTGGAACTTTGTCAGTGTTGAGCAATTTAAGATATGGCAAAAAACAAAATGGCCGCCAAAATAGCCTATTTTGAGTAAAATTTGGACTATTTCATAATACATTACGAAATATCAGCAGAGTAGTGTGCTTGTAATTCACGAAGACCATTGTCAAGACATTCCTGATCATCATACATGAACATAGACATAATTTGAATATTTTTCATTTAATTTTTTGCTAATTTGCATACTCAAAATGGCGGATAAAAACAAAATGGCCGCCAAATAGCCTATTTTGAATTATTTCATAATACATTACGAAATATTGGCAGAGTAGGATGATTGTAATTCACGAATACCATTGTTAATACATTCCTGATGATCATACATGAACATAGACATCATTTTAATATTATCCATTTTATTTGTGGCTAAATTGCATATTCAAAATGGCGGACAAAAGACAAAATGGCCGCCAAAATAGCCTATTTTAAATGAAATTTGAATGATTTCATGATACATTATGAAATATTGTCAGAGTTGTGTGCTTGTGATTCACAAAGACCATTGTCAACACATTCCTGATGAACAGAGACATAATTTGAATATTTTCCATTTAATTTTTTGCTAATTTGCATATTCAAAATGGCGGATAAGAAACAAAATGGCCGCCAAAAAGCCTATTTGAAGTAAAATTTGTATTATTTCATAATACATTACGAAATATTGGCAAGGTAGGATGCTTGTAATTCAAGAAAGATAATTGTTGATACATTGCTGATGATCATACATGAACATAGACATGATTTGAATATTATACATTTTATTTTTGGCTAATTTGCATATCTAAAATGGCGGACACAAGACAAAATGGCCGCCAAAATAGCCTATTTTGACTAAAATTTGAATGATTTCATGATACATTATGAAATATTGGCAGAGTCGTGTGCTTGTAATTCACGAAGACCATTGTCAACACATTCCTGATGAACAGAGACATAATTTGAATATTTTCCATTTAATGTTTTGCTAATTTGCATATTCAAAATGGCGGATAAGAAACAAAATGGCCGCCAAATAGCCTATTTGAAGTAAAATTTGTATTATTTCATAATGCATTACGAAATATTGGCAAGGTAGGATGCTTGTAATTCAAGAAAGATAATTGTTGATACATTGCTGATGATCATACATGAACATAGACATGATTTGAATATTATACATTTTATTTTTGGCTAATTTGCATATCTAAAATGGCGGACACAAGACAAAATGGCCGCCAAAATAGCCTATTTTGACTAAAATTTGAATGATTTCATGATACATTATGAAATATTGGCAGAGTCGTGTGCTTGTAATTCACGAAGACCATTGTCAACACATTCCTGATGAACAGAGACATAATTTGAATATTTTCCATTTAATGTTTTGCTAATTTGCATATTCAAAATGGCGGATAAGAAACAAAATGGCCGCCAAATAGCCTATTTGAAGTAAAATTTGTATTATTTCATAATACATTACGAAATATTGGCAAGGTAGGATGCTTGTAATTCAAGAAAGATAATTGTTGATACATTGCTGATGATCATACATGAACATAGACATGATTTGAATATTATACATTTTATTTTTGGCTAATTTGCATATCTAAAATGGCGGACACAAGACAAAATGGCCGCCAAAATAGCATATTTTGACTAAAATTTGAATGATTTCATGATACATTATGAAATATTGGCAGAGTGTGGGGGGGGGGTGTGGGAGTGGGGTGTCCCCCCTGCCACGGTAGGGAACTTTTGCATTTTTTGACTTGAAACTGTGCAATCTTGTGCATACCTGGAAAGGAAGTTCTGTCTTGACGACATGTAGTATAATGTGCGTTAGTGTGTCATCATCGTCATAACCAGAAGAGATTATGATTGGTTCATGAAGAAAAACAAAAATGCACCCCTGGAATACATGTACTATTCTCAAAGTGACATATTCAGTTCAAACAGTGCATCAAAAGCATTATTTTATGACATAGCAACATGAACCTTGTTTTCCAGACGTATACAAGACCGATTTCCGAGGGAGCAAAATGAAAACCGAGAGAGGGAAAGGTGATGAGAGGGTGTGATGGTTGGTGGGTGCACGGTAAAGGTGTTTTTGCAGTGTTTTTCATTGAAATGATGCAATCTTGTGCATACTTGGGAAGGAAAATTTTACTTGACATGAAGTAAAATCTGTTTTTTCTTGTCTACAGAAAGACTATTTTCTTTCAATCAATGTTATCGATTTAGATAAAAGCCATGATTTGAATTTTTTTTTTTTTTTGGGGGGGGGGGGCAAGTGCCCCCCCCCCCCCCCCCCCCACCAGTACGCCAGGTGACATTGTCGTAGCCTTAGATTGTCCATAGCATGATGTAATGAGTGATGTTGCATCTTTCATCGCGTCGGCCATATCTGCATCCATGTTTCCAATCGATGGCAAAAGGAACCCATTTATCTGCCGCAGCACTTTTAGTAAAGTTCCTTTGCCAACTCCAAAATGTGCACCAACAGTATCACAACCTATCAGTGCGTGACCTGCTAACATAGAAGGGATGATATGTCTCTGTGTCTGTCCACTGTGGCATATAAATCAATGTCTTTGATTGACGACTCGATTATCAATGGTGACCGAAGGCCTGGCTTTTGGTATAAATGAAGTAGAAGAGCATACACATCTGTGTCGTCTGCAAGCAACCTGATGGATCTGCCTTCATCTGCCAGCATGATAGCCTGCTGGACTGCCTGCACAATAATCACATCAGCCTCCCGATGAGATGTGGCCATATCGTGCCGTTAGATTGGAAAACCATCTGGACAACAGGAGTTTCATATTGGCTGGTGATCACAAGCTTGTGTTTTGTGATGAAACCTGCATCGCTTTGCAGATGTTGTCAACTAATGTTTATCATCTGTTTCTTGTTCTGTGTGACTGTCAGAGTCAGTTTCTGAGATGGAAGAGGTGAAGTCCCAGGACGAAATTCCAGTTAAAATTTTAATTGGGATGATGAATGTAACAACCTCTACAACGACTTCCTCGAGGCCGAACGCGGCGATGAAGCAGCCTCTAAGGCAACCCTTCTAAACGCCTGCCTAGACAACAAACGCAGAGAGAGATAGGAGGAGACAGTCCAAGGAATTAACTTCACCCACTCCAGCAGACTGGCCTGGAAAACGCCAATCACCTCACTGGCAAAAGTCCCAAGCCAAAAGAATGCCCCGTGACCGCTAACTCAATCGCAGAACAGCTCCTCGAGAACGGTTGCTTCAAAGACGCAGATAAGAACCATACTCGCCACATCAAACAAGAAACCTCCAAACTCTGGCAGACCCCAGGAGTAGATGGACTCCTGTCATCGTAGATGGACTCCTGTGGAAGTGGTGTGGCAAGATCGGTAGAGCGCGTGCTTTCTGATCATGAAACCCTGAGTTCGAACCCTGCTCACTCCGTTTGTCCTTCAGCAAGGCATTTTATCCACATTGCTGCTCTCTACCCAGGTGTATAAATGGGTACCTGGTCTGGTGGAAATTAGCTTGGTGCACCTATAGGGTTGCCCGCCGATAGTATGCTCCCCGGGGAGTTGAGAATGTGTACAAGATAATTGTGCAGGTCTGAACTGTACCATATGACCAGGGGTAATAATGCGCTTAGAGGCTGTTCTGCATTAGGCGCTATATAAGTGCGATATATTATTATCACCCTTTTCTCCCGATGAGATCGCCACTGCCATCTTCTGCACTGCGGACCAAAATACCTGGAATGGCTCCGCCTATTTTTCTCAACCTGCCTCACCCACCAGTCCATCCCCAAGATATGGCGCAAAGCAACCATCATCGCCTTACCCAAGCCAAACAAGCCCTTGGACAACCCCAAGAATAACAGACCAATCTCTCTCCTCTGCATCCCCTTTAAGCTACTCGAAAGACTCCTCCTAGCCCGGCTGGAACCAATCGTCGATCCGCAACTTCCGGACGAGCAAGCAGGTTTCCGTCGAGGACGCAGCACCGTCCAACGAGTAGTCTTGCTCACCAACGACATCGAGAGCAGCTTTGGGAGAGGACATAAGGCTGACGCCGTCCTGGTAGACCTAACTGGAGCCTACAACACTGTGTGGCACCAGGGCCTCACCCTGAAGCTCCTCAGATAGTCCCAGACCGCCACCTACTAGGATTCATCTCCAGCATCTTATCTAATCGCAGCTTTGTCCTGAAGACCAGCAACGGACAGTCCAGTCGTTCCCTCTTCCCTCGTCGCTCTTCAAAATCTTCATCAGTGACATGCCCAAGACTGCCGCACGACAGTACGGCTATGCAGACGACCTCGCTCTCTTCCACTCGGACAAAGACTGGTCAAAAGATGAAGACGCCTTAACATCCGACATGGCCAAGATCGCGAACTACCTGAAGACCTGGAGACTGAATCTGAGCGCTGCAAAAACAACCGCAACTGCCTTCCACCTCAACACCAAATAAGCAAACCGCCAGCCCACAGTCAAAGTCAACGGGAACCCACTGCCCTACACCCCCACCCCACCATACCTTGGAATAAAGCTAGACAGACAGCTGACCTTCAAACCACACCTCGACTCACTCCGAGCCAAAGCCTCCTCTAGGAACAACTTACTCCGCCGCCTTGCGTACACCACCTGGGGTGCATAAACTCCCACACTTCGTACTGGCGCCCTCGCACTAGTCTACAGTGCTGCTGAGTATGCCGCCCCTGCATGGTGCCGAAGCTCACACACACCCAAACTGGACACCACCCTAAACGAGGCCATGGGGATCACAGGATGCCCTAGACCAACACCAATAGACCTCTTGACAGTGCTCGCTGGTATTGCAAGACACTCAAAGACCGCACTCACCCTCTACACCAGACCACCCAGGATATACAACCGGGCCGCCAACGCATACGCTCACGCAGACCGTTCAGCCGCCATACTTACACCCTGCGGGAAGGCACCCACAACATCCTCACTGTATGGAAGGACAGCTGGCAGCAGACCGCCAGACCCCCTCAATTCACGGTGACTCAAAACACTAAACTTCCACCAGGTGCGGACTTACCCCGAAAGGATTGGGTAACTCTCAACAGGCTCCGCAGAAGGGTCGGCAGATTTAATGACAACATGCACCGCTGGGGACTCAGACCTTCTCCGGCTTGCACATGTGGAGCACCCGAGCAGACAGCCTCCCACATCATTGAAGAGTGCCACACCCTTCGCCTACCCGGCCACCCAAACCCGGACTTAAACAACTTGGACCCCGACACTGTTCACTGGCTACAAAACTTGCGCGATGTTGCGTAGAAGCTGTGCTGCCTCATACGCAAGAAGAAGAAGAAGTAGGGCATCATGAGCTTCACTACATCCGGGTGTGGTAGCCAATCACCTTCTCGTCAAACCAGTTTTGATAATGATGCTGTATGTACGGGCTGATCAGCCCGTACATACAGCATCGTTATCAAAACTGGTTTGAATATAGTGCTTGATTAGGTTGTCGACCCACATCTTTGTTATGCGACTTCTCTTTGCAAGGTCCTCAAGCGTTGTCATGAGAACGCTGAGAGAATTCAGGTGTCCCTGCACAACAATGTCGCTACCTCCTCATGCACATGGCTGTCATGGAAATTTCTTTCCTGTAAGCATTTTACCCACACCTGCAGATGCCAGAACATCTGCAATTAGGCACGAGTCAGTCATCAATGTTCCGACTGCACCTACAAAACTCATCAGCATATGCATACCCCCTAATCTTGGAATGACCTAAAGAAATAGGTTTGGATATGCCCGTTGTAACCCTCTGCAACAATATACAGTTTGTTGATCTGCTGTGAAGACAGTGAAACCTTGACATGTTTTCTCTGTTAACTGCTGTGCTTTAGTCATGGCTGTCATGATCGTGTCTGGATGGGCTGGTGGCATATCAATCAATGGTAGATACACTGAGCACTTTAGTTTTGGGTTATGTGGCTTTTCCTGGATTGCGACACAAATGCGTATCATATCCATTGAATTCAGGACAGTTATCTCACTGCACAACATCTGTCAAGAACCCGATGTCACACTCATTAGCTCTCTGCCAATATTTGATAATGTATTATGAAATAATTCAAATTTTACTAAAAATAGGCTATTTTGCTTGGTTGCCATTTTGTCCATTATCCGCCATTTTGAATATGCAAATTAGCAAAAAAATAAAATGGATAATATTCAAATTATATCTATGTTCATGTATGGTCATCAGGAATGAGATCAGTGACAATGGTCTTCGTGAATTACAAGCACACTACTCTGCCAATATTTCTTAATGTATTATGAAATCATTCAAATTTTACTCAAAATAGGCTATTTTGGTGGCCATTTTGTCTATTGTCCGCCATTTTGAATATGCAAATTAGCAAAAAATAAAATGGATAATATTCAAATTATATCTATGTTCATGTATGGTCATCAGGAATGAGTTCAATGACAATGGTCTTCATGAATTACAAGCACACTATTCTGCCAATATTTAATAATGTATTATGAAATAATTCAAATTCTACTAAAAATAGGCTATTTTGGCAGCCATTTTGTTTCTAATCCGCCATTTTGAATATGCAAATTAGCAAAAAATTAAATTGGTAATATTCAAATTATGTCTATGTTCATCAGGAATGTGTTGACAATGGTCTTCGTGAATACCAAGCACACCACTCTGCCAATATTGTATAATGTAGTTATGAAATCATTCAAATTTTACTCCAAAAAGGCTATTAGGCGGCCATTTTGTTTTTATCCGCCATTTTGAATATGCAAATTAGCAACAAATTTAATGAAAAATATTCAAATTATGTTTATGTTCATGTACGATCACCAGGAATGTGTTAACAATGGTCTTCGTGAATTACAAGCACCCTATTCTGCCAATATTTTGTAATGTATTATGAAATGATTCAAATTTTACTCAAAATAGGCTATTTGGCGGCCATTTTGTTTCTTTTTTTCGCCGTTTTTAATATTCAAATTATGTCTATGTTCATCAGGAATGTGTTGACAATGGTCTTCGTGAATACCAAGCACACCACTCTGCCAATATTTTATAATGTAGTTATGAAATCATTCAAATTTTACTCCAAAAAGGCTATTAGGCGGCCATTTTGTTTTTATCCGCCATTTTGAATATGCAAATTAGCAAAAAATTAAATGGAAAATATTCAAACTATGTGATTGTTCATGTATGATCATGAGGAATGTGTTGACAATGGTCTTTGTGAAGTACAAGCACACTACTCTGCCAATATTTCGTAATATATCATGAAATAATTCAAATTTTACTAAAAAAAGGCTGCTTGGCGGCCATTTTGTATTTTTCTGCCATTTTGAATATGCAAATTAGCAAAATATTAAATGGAAAATATTAAAATTATGTCTATGTTCATGTATGTTCATCAGAAATGTGTTAAAAATGGTCTTTGTGAAGTACAAGCACACTATAGTGCCAATATTTCATAATGTTTTATGAAATAATTCAAATTTTACTCAAAATAGGCTATTTTGGCGGCCATTTTGTTTTTGCTTATATCTCAAATTGCTCAAGGGTGACAGAGCTCCAGTTTTTTGCTTGTTCAAAGTATATACCTAGACAATCGGAATCCATTGAAAAAAAAACTTACTTCATCAAAACAAGGTTAGGCCAAAAATCAGGGTTTGGCTGCCGGACTAATAAGAGGGAGCCAACACCATATATGTTTTATTGGTTTCCCGAAACAGAACAACAAATTTGAACTCTCAAAATGTAACTTGTGGAAAATATGACATTCAGGAAATAAGTAATGTGATCAAACATTTCCTCCTTCCTATCCAAAGGCTCTTGAGGAGATGGCGGTGAACTACGACGAGAAGTCCAAGGAAGTCGAGGACAAGAACAGGATGAACGAATCCCTGAGCGAGGAGGTCAATGAGAAGCAGGTAATTTGGCAAACTTTCACTTCATGGCTTTTAAAGATGAATTCCAGTTTTGGGAAAGAAGCCGAATACATCTATATTGATCATTATTGTTGAATAAGTATTGAAATAGGGCTTGTGTGTTAAAATCGGAACCTAAGCATCGTTAAATACAGAAATATCGGAAGAAATCCAATATCCGCCTGTGAAATTTATAAATCCACCGCCAGTTCTGACCTGTCCACGCCGCTAGCGCTGGGGGAGATATCGACAAGCTGGGGACAAGCCGGTAAAAACGAACACCTCGTGTACTCGCACGTGGTCATTGTACGTAGCGTATGGGCGATTCCGGAGTTGGCGATCTCTATCTGCAGCAGATCAAGTTATAATTTTGCAAATATATCAATTAGTAGGCGGTTTCTTGGCCAAATTTGGATAATCCTATATTAGTACAATTATATTCTTTCACATTATTGGTAATAAGAGCTTCCATTTCATTTTTTTTGAGAGGGGGGCGTTGCCAAAACTGGCCTTTACCTTTAATAGTGATTTATACTCTGTCGAGACTGAAAGGAACTATGAAGCGGGAAATGCATTTCAAAATGGTTTGACTTTGTTCCAACATGTCTGCACGGTTTTACAAGGATCTGCTTAGTTTAGTTTATACACTGCAAGATTAAAGAGAACTAAAAGGGAAATGCATTTCACTATGATTTTACTTGTTCCAACATGCCTGCACGGTTTGACAAGCTTTTTGTGATCTGTTTAGTTTAGTTTATACACTGCAAGATTGAAGAGAACTAAAAGGGAAATGCATTTCACTATGATTTGACTTGTTGCAATACGTATGTAGGGTTTGACAAGCTTTTTGTGATCTGCTTAGTTTTTATATACCCTGGGAGACTTAAAGGGTACCAGCACCCAAAAATAATATTCTCATATATAAAAGGTAACATTTTTAGTAGTCCATTCCATCACAGAAGTTCAGAAAAATATGTTTCCAGAAAAATTATGTTATTGGAAAACGCATGACTATACTACAACATGTGTTTATGGGTCTGCATACGCAGACTACCTTTTTTCTAGGACGAATGCATCGTCTGCGATTCTATTGTCTCCAAACGTACGTGTGAATAGAATTGGCGCACTTGCGGACGTTTTGCGCGTACGGAACCATGAGGCCACAATGGTTCCCAGTAAGTGGTGGTAATTAATTGCATTGTTTATGAATTACACAACCCTTTGCAAAGTGTTGAGAATCTATTTGATATCACACAATGGTACTGAACATATAATCATGCGCTGTTCTTTGCCTGGTGGTCCCCTTGAAGAGAACTAAAAGGGAAATGCATTTCACAATGATTAGACTTTGTTCCAACATGTCTGAACAGTATGTTGTATTCTGCACATATCGCGCAAATTACACTCCTTCTATCGGATGTACTTATTGTGGCTTACGGCTGATGAGATACAAATTTGAATCCGTTCATGGTGATTGGAAACTTAGTCACCAAGAATGATGGACTGTTTTCAGTCATATTTAGATGGACTTGCTTGCGGATACATGGTATGCTTATCCACAGTCTCAACTAGATTTTGTATCTTGTTGGTCTAGTGGTCATAACACCTGATTATTAATCAATAGGTCATGGGTTTTATGCTCATCTGAATCTGCTCGTGATGTTTTTTTCCTTCTTTTTTTTCACAAGGGCAACATGTTACATACGCATTTGGTATTTAGTGCTCAACCTACCATCGTGAATGGAAAAATTTACTATTCTTGATAACCTTTATTACTTTCTCTTTGACTTTTGGACATGGTGTGGCAAGATTGGTATAGCTAGCGCACTCCAATCCGTGGGACCCCGATTTTGAACCATGTTATATATGCCCGTTGGGTTTGTCCTTCAGCGACACAATTTATCCACTATTGCTGCTCTCTACCCAGGGCCCCGTTGCAGAAAGAGATACAATCGATTGTAAGTTACGATTGATCGTAAGTCAGAAAATTTACGTGTTTCAACCAATCAGATTTCCGCATCTAGAACACGTGATCTGACTTACGATCAATTGCAAGTTACAATCGATTGTATCTCTTTCTGCAACGGGGCCCAGGTGTATAATTGGGGACCCGGTAGTAGTAGAACGTTTATGCAATTGTACTTTGTATACCGTTAAATGCGCCTCCTGGCTGCCAGAATGCATTGCTCCCAAGGAAGCAGAAAGTGCACATCACGTGCGGATTGATTGAGAATGTGTGTCAGATGACCGGGATAATAATATAAAGCCCTTCGCACACAGAGCCGACTCGACTCGATCCGACTGGTTTTCAGTCCGTTCAGCTCCGTTCAGCTCCATTGCTTACCTGGATATATAAATCGAAACATTATTATTATTTTTTTTTTATACGCCGGTCAAGAGGCAGTCGGAGATCATTCGAGGCTGATTCAACATGTTGAATTGGGCTCCGACTGAGCGAAACCGACTCTAGCCTGCCTGAAAACCAGTCGGATCAGGTCGAGTCATCTCTGTGTGCAGAGTGCTTAAAGCTCTTTAGAGGTGATTCATATTAGGCGATCAGTCTGGTCAGTCGGGTCAGTCTGCCTGAGGATCGCCAACACAACGGGCGTGAAACCGATGGTAGCGGACATCGAGCAATCTTGATGTTCCTCACACATTGCTTACCTGGATATATATATATATATATATATATATATGCCCGTTGGGTTGGCCTTCAGCGACACAATTATCCACTATTGCTGCTCTCATTTATGATTATTCTTTGCAATTATTTAATTATAGGAAGAAACCAAAGCTGTATGTATTAGTTCGCTTTTCGCTTGTATATATATATATATATATATATATATAAATCAAAACATTATTATTATTTTTCTTCATCTTAGACTGCCCTGTCATCAACCAGCATGGAGCTACAGAAGCTTCAGGAGCTGGAGCAGCACCAGAGACGCCGCATCACAGAGATGATGGCAAGCCTCCTCAAGGACCTCGGGGAGATCGGTGTTGTCCTTGGAGGGAACGCTGCCGACATGAAGGTAAGAAAGTGTGATGATGATGGTGGTGGTGGTGGTGGTGGTGGTGATGATGATGATGATGGTAATGGCAATGGTGATAATGAGTGTTCTGGTGATAAAGATGATCAAGATCATGATGAATGGATGATGATGGTGATGGTGATGGTGATGGTGATGGTGATGGTGATGGTGGTAATGATGACGATGATGTAGATGATGATTGTGATGGTGGTGATGATGATGATATCATGATGATGATGATGATGATGATGATGATGATGATGATGGTGATGGTGATGGTGATGGTGATGATGATGATGATGATGATGATGGTGATGGTGATGGTGATGGTGATGGTGATGGTGATGGTGATGGTGATGGTGATGGTGATGATGGTGATGGTGATGATGGTGATGATGGTGATGATGGTGATGATGATGATGATGGTGGTGGTAATGATGACGATGATGTAGATGATGGTGGTGGTGATGATGGTGATGATGATGATGATGATGATGATGGTGATGGTGATGGTGATGGTGATGGTGATGGTGATGATGATGATGATGATGATGATGATGATGATGATGATGATGATAATTGTGATAATGAGAGGATGATGGTGTTTAGAATGATGGCAATGAAGTCTTGGTTGTGATGTTTGTTACGTGAATAATAAACATCCTTAACAATTATGATATTGAATGCGGTATTGTACAGGGTGTTTATAAAAAAGCGGAACCCAACTTCCACCTGCAATATTTTATTTAATAAACATAATTATATTTATTGCAATATGGCATATCAAAGGTCAATTCATACTCTTTCGTTTGATACCAAATATGTTTTGATAACGTCATGCATGATTGAATAAAACCTTTTTAAAAAGGGTTATGTAAAAAGTACTTTGCGCACGAGAGTGGAAACTAATTGTTAAATGCAGTGTAAATAATGAAACAGTAGACAAAGTCAAGTGACATTTCATGATGTTTCTTGATTCATAGTTTGACATTTTATTCAACTTTGAGAAGAGTTGAGGGTCCAAAATCATCCCCAATGTCCTACCACATGACCCCCATGTCTGTCCGCACAGGTTTGTGCTCGTGTTCAGTGGTCAGTTGCTTGGTCAGGCAAGGAACTGATTAAGAAAGTATCTCCATGTTCATTTATTTACGGAACAAAAGGATTACAAGACAAAAGAACACAAGGAGAGGTTTGAATGAATGACCATCAGCGTTAGAGGTTGATGAATAGATCTAAATCATGTGCGCAAAGCAATTTTAACATTGCTCGTTTAAAATGCCTGCAATTCGATAACTACAAGATCAATTATTACAAAAGTGGTATCAAATGAAAGAATAATAAATCATCTTTAAGATGATATATTGCAATAAACATAACTATGTTTACTTCATAAGATATTGCTGGTGGAAGTTGGGTTCCGCTTTTTAATAAACACTCTGTATTTATGTACGGAATTGATGATGATGATGAAAATAGGGATGATGATGATGTTGATGATGATGATGAATTGATTTCATTCTTTATTTGCTTCTCACTAGCCCAACGTCGAGAACATCGAGAAGGTCGACGAGGAGTTCACGATGGCGCGTCTGTTCGTCAGCAAGATGAAGACGGAGGTGAAGACGATGTCGCAGCGCTGCCGCCAGCTGGAATCCAGCAACACTGAGCATGAGCTGAAGATCAGGACCAGCGAGGACGAGCTGGGCTCATGCAGGATGCTCATCCAACAGGTGAGACGGTTACCTTGGCAACAGCACATAATTACATTTATGTTAGAGATATTTGTCTAGTGAAACAGTAGCAAATGTGTCATAGGCACCAACAATTGCCTGAATTGTTATGATGTATAGTTTATAGAAGAACCCTGTAACACACAAATGATGAATCTTGAATGAGAGCTGGTTGTTAGAAGCTGGGTGTCATATGGGACACTTCATCCAACAGGAGGGATGGTTGTAGATTGATGATGATGACGATGGTGGTGATGATGATGATGATTAAGATTATGCTTTTGTTGATAATGTTGAGGATATTTTTGATAACAACTTAGCATTAGTTAGAATCAGTGAGGACGAGCTGGGCTCACGCAGGATGCTCATGCAATCTCCATATAGGGCCCCTTGGGCAATGGGGTTAATCTTTGTTGTTAATTCTTTCCCTATAGCACGAAGCCAAGATGAAGTCTCTGACGGAGAACATCCGTGAGGTGGAGGGCAAGAAACGACACCTGGAAGACAACCTTGACATGCTCAACGAGGAGATTGACAAGATCAAAGCAACAGGTCAGTTTTTTACATCTTCAATGAATAGAACTTGAATTGAACTTTATTTTCCACATCATCAACATATAAACATGTCATTATTTACAAAGGATAAAAAAGATAAAAATACAAACAAAGAAGTAACATTATGCTAATCAACAATTTGCTATTTGACATTTGACCTGTGACTGACAGTTTGCCTTTTGCCCTGTGACCTTTGACTTTTGACATATAAAAACCTTGACCTGCCCAATTGGACCTGCCCAATGCCCAATGAAGAGATGGATAAGATAAAAGCAACAGGTCAGTTCTAACAACTTTTAATGCTAACCAACAGTTTGCTCTTTGGTATTTGACCTGTGACTGACAGTTTTCATTTTGCCCTTTGACTATTGACATAGGAAACCTTGACCTGCCCAAATGAAGAGCTGGATAAGATCAAATCAACCTTTAATGCAAACAAACAGTTTGCTCCTTGACATTTTACCTGTTTCATAACCACCCTCAAATGTTATCATTTCATAAGCTTCTCAAGATACATACACTGTACAGGTACTAGTCGAGTTTAGCGTGATATGTCGATCTTTAACATAGTATGCTTTTTGTTCTCCCTCTCCACCACCTTGCAGAAGAGATGCATGCCGTGGACCAGGAGGATAAGCAGCGGGAGCACGAGGACAATATCCAGTCCGTCAACGAGATGAAGGTAGGTCAACAAAGGTTTACACGGTTTCCGCAGGGGTTCATTAAGGGCCTGGAAAACCTGGAAAGACATCATGGAATTTTACTTTTTAAAGTCAGGGAAAATTGTGAAATTATCTCACGGGTCATGGAAAGTCATGGAATTGCAAAAGACTTAATACTACAATGTAGAACAATCTTTCATCAAGGGCAAGGAAAACCTGGAAAGTCATGGAATATTAATTCTGTGTTTCCCAGTCCTTGGAAGTCGAGGACAATTTTGAAATTTTCTCGCGGGTCTTGGAATGTCATGGAATTGCAATAGACTTAATACTACAATGTGGGCCAAACTTTTCACTAAATGTATTGCAACAATTTGTTACAAAAAGTACTGAAAGAAGTAAAAACCACAACAAAAACAATTGTTTACCATGGTGAAAAATCATGGAATTATTGCTGTAAAGGTCATCATGGAAAGTCAATGGAATTTGACCTGAAGTAAGTACATGTATATGAACCCTGTTTCCATCTTGCAATGAATTGATGCAATATTATAATTTTTTATTTTGTATTTATTATCATTGGCATTCAACTTTTATTTTGTGTCCTTCTTAGAAATCCCTCCAAGAGCAGATGGAGGCTCACCGGGAGGCCCACCACAACCAGCTTGTCGGTCTTCGCACGGAGGTCAATCAGAAAGAACACATGATTGAGGAACTCAAAGAGTAAGTAGATTGATTTTATTTTGCATACTGATCACTTTATAATGTCATTTATATTTAACAGTATGAACCAGCGCATGACCCTGCAACACGAGAAACTGCAGCTTGACTATGAGAAGCAGTCTGTATTTTGTGTGCAATGTCAGTTTAGTCTAAGAAATCTATTTGGTTATTGTTATTTATATTTGTTTCCCAGTGTGAACCAGCGCATGACCCTGCAACAAGAGAAACTGCAGCTTGACTATGAGAAGCAGTCTGTATTTTGTGTGCAATGTCAGTTTAGTTTAAGAAATCGATTTGGTTATTGTTATTTATATTTGTTACCCAGTGTGAACCAGCGCATGACCCTGCAACACGAGAAACTGCAGCTTGACTATGAGAAGCTATCTGTATTTTGTGTGCAATGTAAATTAAGTCTAAGAAATTGATTTTGTTTGTTTTATTGCTTACTAATTGGTTATTGTTATTTATTTTTGTATAACAGTGTGAACCAGCGCATGACCCTGCAACACGAGAAACTGCAGCTTGACTTTGAGAAGCTATCTGTATTTTGTTGCAATGTAAATTAAGTCTAAGAAATTGATTTTGTTTGTTTTATTGCTTACTAATTGGTTATTGTTATTTATATTTGTATAACAGCGTGAACCAGCGCATGACCCTGCAACACGAGAAACTGCAGCTTGACTATGAGAAGCAGTCTGTATTTTGTTTGCAATGTAAATTAAGTCTAAGAAATTGATTTTGTTTGTTTTATTGCTTACTAATTAGTTATTGTTATTTATATTTGTTTAACAGCGTGAACCAGCGCATGACCCTGCAACACGCGAAACTGCAGCTTGACTATGAGAAGCTATCTGTATTTTGTGTGCAATGTCAATTAAGTCTAAGAAATTGATTTTGTTTGTTTTATTGCTTACTAATTGGTTATTGTTATTTATATTTGTATAACAGCGTGAACCAGCGCATGACCCTGCAACACGAGAAACTGCAGCTTGACTATGAGAAGCTGAAGATTGAGGAGGCCGAGAAGGCTGCCAAACTCAGAGAACTCAGGTATGGTGATTTTCGTTTGTTAGTTAGTATGTTCATTCATTCAGTTATTAATTTTAAAGGAACAATCAAACTATAATACAATGCTAGCAATTCAAATGTTTCCATTGAGGCCCAGTTTGTGCAAGTAAAAACGAGATGGCCTATAACCTGAATTTGGTGGCACCCAAAAAGAAAAACTTGATGAAGTCTGTTATATTTGGTTGTCTATTCGGGCCAGTGGATGAAGAACGAGTGAAAATTGGTTTCTCAGGCTAATTTTGTTTGTGGTCCCAGGCCAATAGAGTGGTGAAGTGTGATGTCATCAATGATGTCATAAACATCTTTTTTTCGAATTTTCAAATTTAAACTTCATTTTCAGATATTATGCTCATCCGAATGATTTTTGTTGTCAATAGGCAATCAGTGTTATAATGCTCTGGTTCATAACTTTATGAACCAGTGCACTATATGATCGCCTATTGAAGTAAAATTCATAAGGATGGGCATATCTCAGTCAATACTTAACATATTCAATTGCATTTCGGTATTTAGACATGATTTTTTATGCTCTTTCTGAAAATGAAGTTCAAATTTGAAAATTCTAAAAAAAGATTTTTATGACGTCATGGCTTCTGTACTCTATGGGCATTGTCTTAACTATTTTGTACCTACCTACAGTGTAACCAACAATTATTTGGACACCCTGAAAAATAGGAAACTAACTATTTTTAATAATTTTTAGCTCATCCGGCCCGAAGGGCATGATGAGCTTATGCCATGCCGTTGCGTCCGGCGTCCGTCCGTCCGTCCTTCCGTCCGTCCGTCCACAGTTTTCAAAATGCTTCTTCTTCGTTATTTTTCAACCGATTTTGATTCTGATTGTTTCATAAGATAGGGCTAGGAGGGGGATTTAAAACTTCTACACAGAATCGTGAAATTCATTATCTATGGTAATTTATGCAAATTTATTCGAAATCACAAAAAATGCTTCTTCTCCTTCATTTCTCGACCGATTTTAATTTGGTTTGCTTTATCTGGTAGAGCTAACTTTTGTACACTAAACTCCTACACAGAATTTTGAAATTTGTCTCCATTCATTAATTATGGTAATTTTTAATTTTTTAATTTTTTAATTTTTTAATTTTTTTAATTTTTTTTAAATTTTTTTGTTTTTTTGTTTTGTTTTGTTTTATTTTTTCATTTTAAATTTAAAATTTTTTTATTTATTTATTTTTTTATTGTTTTTTTTTTTTTTTTTTTTTTTATTGTTTTTTTTTTATTTATTTATTTTTTGTAATTGTTTTTTTTAAATTTATTTATTTATTTTTATTTTTATTTATTTTTAAATTTTTTTTCCCATTTTTTTTTTTTTTCCCTTCCGGGGCGTCAAATTTATATTTTTTTTCACTCTAATTTTTTATTTTTTATTTTTATATCCCTTCCAGGGCATCAAATTTTTATTTTTTGACCAGTTGAAAAGTGTACCACATGAAATTTGCGATATTTGATGTTGCGAGATGGCGGATGAGCGCTACGTCATTGACGTTCTGGTTCAAAAATGGTCTTATATTTTATCTTGATTTCAACAAGCAGCATCTAATAAACACATACCCCCAATGAATTTTAGGCAGCTTTTTACCAAACATTTTCTTCAAAATTTGTTCTAGCATCATTTAAATTAAAGTGATTTTGTCAAGGTGTCCAAATAATTCTTGGGTACACTGTACATACGTAAAACCTACGTCTTCATCATGCTCCTGCCCCAACTAATCATGATTTGTCACATAAATGCTGATCTCACTACTTACGCTTATTCTGTGTGTTTTTTAATATTTATATTTGAATTTGAATGTGAATTTATTTATTTACCAATTTAACCAAATCATATGTGTACAATATTTAACAGTTACTCATCAATTGGTAAAAAGGACTAGAAAAAAACATATTATGCTAGTCAAACTAGCCCTTAAACAAGAGATCATTTGAACAACTAAAAACAATAAAAATGCATATACAAAATGTATATACATGTACGTAATATTACAACAAATTAATCAAGATTATACAGTTACAGTAATGCTGACTCTATTTATCTTTATCTATGTATATTTGTATTTTCTTGTATTTTGCAGCCAACAGTTTGACAGGCGTGAGCAGGCCAAACAAGATCTCAAGGGGCTGGAAGAGACAGTTGTAAGTCAACTTTTCATCTTTATTTTGAATCATTTGTGACCGGCTATAGCAAAACCCTGCACTTGGCCATAATTCATGTTTTGAAGAAATGGGCATTGTAAGTTCACATAGTGTGTGATTGTAAGATTGAAACAATCATATCTTCGTCAATTATTAACCAATTTGTTAGAACAAAGCATCAAATGAAACCTTGCTAATGCTATAAAAATCTACATTTTTATTTTTACCGAGGAGTGCAGGGTTTTGCTAAAGATGGTCACATTTTATTGGTACATTATTACTGTGATGTGTTCCACTGACATTCCATGTGGATTATTTATTTGTTCAGTTGTGCAGGCGTATGCTCTATAAAGCCCGGCGCAGACAGAGCCGACTCGACCCGATCCGACTGGTTTAAATCAGGCTAGAGTTGGGCACGGTCGGTAGGAGCAGATTTATCGCGTTGAATCGGCCCCAACTGGCATCCGACTGTCTCTCGACTGGCAAAATGTGTGTCGCAAGGCACTGAAAACTGAGCCGATCGGAATGACAACCAGTCGAGTCGGCTCTGTCTGCGCCGGGCATAATATGTAATGCAACCTGGTACAGGGAAAAAATTATAATGTATTTTTCGGGGGCTACCTTTCAAGCTTGCCTGCATGGTAATAACAATCTAAAATTTGTTTTGCATTGAAGTTTTGCGTTGAGGTTTAATGCGAGTTCAGTTAGACCTCAGGTTTAGCTTAAACCAAGTTTAACTCAACCTGACTTCAGAATACGGGCCTATGTGTTTAATAAATCTTAAACTTAATTTTAATTGTTAATGTTTTGTTCTTGTTTTCTTGCAGGCCAAGGAGCTCCAGACACTACACAACCTGCGCAAGCTGTTTGTGCAGGATCTGCAGAACAGGGTGAAGAAGGTACGATATCAGGAAGCTTTTTTATTCCCTCTTGTTCTGGGCCATTCCACGGTTACTCACGTTACATTTGGAGAGACCTTGACTCATTCTTAGAGCTGTAATTTTTCTTATTATAGATACGAACCAAACAACTTTTTGTCACAACAAAGTACGGTATACATTCTGAACGTTTTTTTTGTTGTGTGAAATCAAAACTTGAGAAATTTTAATCTTCTACATGCAAATCTTTAAAATGTGTTGGTTACTCACGTTACATGATTGTCTGTCTCAACCTGTGGAATGACCCTTCTGCTGTTCTGCTTATCACAGGGTTCTCAACTTATAAAATGCCCAGGGCTCACCCGTAAGATGTTAATTGTTATCACATTCCTCTTGTTCTGCTTATCACAGGGTTCTCAACTTATAAAATGCCCAGGGCTCACTCGTAAGATGTTAATTGTTATCACATATCACCGGATATCGTAAACGGATGCTCGACGGATTGAACATTTTAGAAATTGAATTATCCGGTGGTGAAGTCATCTCCATTGCTTCATGTACAACACTTTCCACCGTAAAGAACAACGTACATTGTCTGACATGGAATGCATTTGCCAAACATGAAACGGACAAGAAACGCATACAAACTAATTGAAAAGTGTGTTAATGCTGTCCGGTGATATGTGAGGACTTTAGCAGTAGTCCGGATGCCAATGGCCACCAGACATTTCATTTGGTCTCTAGAAACTTGTGTATTGGCTAAAACAAAATTATGATCTGTGACATACAAGTCTACGGTAGGGGTCTATTTGATGTTTCATTTTGGCCACCTGAAAAAAATAGCTTAAAGGGGTATTCCGCCCCCATATCACAACTGACCATATCTACACTTTTGGCTGAATGATTGAGATAGTGAAATGACACTAGTTTGAGTATCGCCAATCACACCTTCGCCACATTTAAAATATGTACATGGGGCATTAACGATACTAAATTTGGGGCCCATAATATCGATTTTGTGACGTCACATGCGAGCTGGCACCTTCGCTCATCTGCCCTTTTATTACACACGAAATTGTTGTTTTGAATTCTTATACGACGAGAAGGAAGAACTATTTTAGCATTCCGACTTCATTGGAGAATCGGAAAAGATGTGCAGAATGGCTAGTTGCGCTCAGATCTGAGAAATTTATCATAAGGACCCACATATGACAGAAATAATGTTGTTTGTTCAGATCACTTTACCCCGGATTGTTTCCAACCACACTTGTGAGAACTGCTCATACGGAGGATCGAGTCCATAAACTTTGCAAATGAACATAGCAATCGGAAGATATAAGAGTTAGACTTGTTTAGGCAAGTTGTACTGGCTGATGGAGATACTACATACCAAGAACGGGATTTTATGTATGATGCGATATATGCTATACAATTTACACGATCGATCAAAAGCGAATTCAATAGGATCACAGCTGATTGCAAAATTGCCAATTTGGATATTTACATCTTTGGTCTAACATATTTGTTATATTAAATTATTATATTTTTTTAAACATTTTCACAATGCAAATAATATGTCCAATCTATACTTATTTTTTGTCACTATAAACACTCAATATTGGTGATACAATGCTATATATTTGTTAATGAACAACACTACTTGGCGAATTGTAATTGACCAATCAAAATCTCTAATTAGCCAGCTCGCATGGTAGGTCATCAATCTGGCGGTCTCGTTCAAATATGGCGAAACGCAGAGTAGTGGTTCGCTGGATTGGGGAGGAGGTTTGTTTTGCAATCTTCTGGATCTTGTAAGAAATGATAATTAGTGACTAAGATGACCGTGGGCAGTTCTAATTGGTCTTTTTAGCAATGGAAAAGGGTTTTCGGAGTGGAATTCCACTTTAAGGGAGAGCCCTGCAGCCATTTAAAAAGTTGAAGAAAACCTATAATTTCCTTAAGCTTTTCTTAAGTATAGGATTCTTATGTTTCTGATGGAAATTTGTTCAATATAATTGGGTACACCTGTTAAAGGGGAAATATATAACTTGCAAAACCCTGCCCAATTTATTTAGTAAGTTGAGACTACTGAAATTGGATTAACAATTTGTAATCATTTGTCATTTATTTACAATTATCTTTAATTTTGTATTTCTGTACCCAGGCTCTAGAGGGAGGTGATCGTGATGATGATTCTGGTGGCAGCCAGGCCCAGAAACAGAAGATCTCCTTCCTAGAGAACAACCTGGAACAGCTGACCAAAGTACACAAACAGGTAAACAAACAAACAAACAAATGAACAAGTTAGTAAATAATCATGCAAAGAAAGTAAAGGGACTGATGCTAAACGTAGTAGGGGAGTTGTAATGCAATCGTGATGATAATGCTGGTGGCAGCCAGGCCCAGAAACAGAAGATCTCCTTCCTAGAAAACAACCTGGAACAGCTGACCAAAGTCCACAAATAGGTAAACAAACAAACAAACAAACAAACAAATGAACAAGTTAGTAAATAATCATGCAAAGAAAGTAAAGGGACTGATGCTAAACGGAGTAGGGAGTTGTAATGCAATTGTGATGTTGATGCTGATGGTAGCCAGGTGCAGAAACAGAAGATTTCCTTCTTAGAGAACAACTGGAACAGCTGACCAAAGTACACTTACAGGTAAGTGAACAAACAAACAAACAAACAGTAAATAAATAATCAAGCAAAGAAAGTACTACCAGGTCAGTAGACGTATGTGCCTATGGGCACAACTATACTGATATTTCACCTTTGAAATTAACAATCTTTGCAATTTGTCCTCGAACAGTGTTACCAAGTACATGTACCTTTAGAATTAATGTATAAATTGCAAGTAAATATTCTCAACTATTTGTATTCTGTTTCTTTGCAGTTGGTGCGTGACAATGCCGACCTGCGATGCGAGCTGCCCAAGCTTGAGAAGCGTCTCCGTGCCACGTCCGAGCGCGTCAAGGCCCTGGAGATGTCTCTCAAGGAAACTAAAGAGGGCGCTATGCGTGATCGCAAGAGGTATGTAAAATATAAAATATTCAAGAAGAAAGACTGGAAAAAAATTTACTTGTTCAAGTACAATGTTTCTCTGATTGACAACAGACTTTATTTGGCAACCTGCCAACTGGAGGGTGCTCCTTTTAAAACTGTAGGATTGATTTCTTCTTTGATATCTACTTGACTGGATGAATAGGAATATCTTCTCCTGTATCCTGCAAACAAATTGCATTCTGTTTCAGGCACATGTTGGTTAGAGTGTGTGCGCTTAATTGGGAGCGTGTGGTGGGCCCTCCGGGTGAAATCTAGCATATTTATCGTACTGAAATGTCCCTGAAATTGGGATTGGGAAGAGGATAAATAGAGAAGACGGACACCTATGATAACATTTTGCTTTTGTTCTTGTTTTGAAATGGATTGTGAAAATGTTATTCTTGTTTTATTTGTTGTTATTCAGGTATCAGCAAGAAGTGGATAGGATCCGAGAGGCCGTCAGACAGCGCAACTTTGCCAGGAAGGGCAGCACAGCACAGATTGGTGAGTGCCTAGTTAATAGACAACACTTTGTTTGCCATACATCTCCCATCAGGGATGATGGCCTACATACTTATGGTTTGGTAGTCCTACACTTCAGCAAGAAGATAACTTGTTACATGAAGTGTATGAGGAGAAAGAGCATACATTTCTCTATTTTTGTTAGCCCTATTTTGTTACTCTACCTGCTTTCATTATTTTTTAATGATTTTTATCATTGTGTAGATCACTATGATTTAGGAAAATCCTTAAATTGGCAACATGTCATATTTTCAAAAGAAATTTTGGCAACTTTGCGGCAAAGACAGTTACTTTATATTTGTCTTAAGTTTTAATAACTTAATATTGTCCACCTTTTTTTATACCTTTAAAAGGTAGAACAAAATTAGGAGTTGCAAATTTGTTGAGGAAAATAATGATCAATTTTGCCTTGAAATAGCTCTTGTCCTTGATGGGTTAAAATGAAACTCAGATAATTTAAAGACACATTTTTGTGAAACTCAATGGTTGTAATTATCATTTTGTGAATTCCTCATTATCTGACAAAAGATAACAATATATTTGCAGGGGTAAACAAGGTGAATTGTCATTTGAAAAGTTAGACAACAAAAAAACATGTGTATACTTTTGCCATGCAAATGGAGGAAGCCACAAGCATATTCGTTATAATGGACCACAGTGTCATATACTAAAGGTATAATGGATTTATTTTCAATGTTTGATGTACTTATATTCCTCTTTGCCATTAAAAAGACTTATTCAACTTTGTCTTTCTTTGTCTCCAGCAGAGGCAATCAGAGCAGGCCATCCACCAATGTCCCCATGAGGACCGGTTGGCATCAAGGGTGTTGGTCAAGTTGCACTGGTAGTTTGTCAATCATCCACTAACCTTTGACTTATAATTTAGCCTGAGACATCGCAGAAAGCCTCATATTCCTTGAAAATCGTCATGAAATGTTTTCTCTTTCAATACAAAAAACTTTCTTTGGTTAGGGAGATTCATATGTTTTCTCTTTTGTTTCATCTTCAGCCAAGGCAATCAGAGCGGGTCATCCGCCAATGTCCCCAGGAGGACCGGTTGGTATCAGGGGTGGTGGTCAAGGGTCAGCAATCCGCGGTGGCGGCTCGCCGGTCATCCGCGCACCCTCCCAGGGTAGCCCGGAGCCCATCAACCAGTACAACAACTTCGAGAAATCGTAAGTTTTTAAGTCATATTTAAAAAAACTATGTAATGTGAACTGATCGGCTGATGACAGCATAAATTGTTTTAGATTGAGCCATTATCACTTAACCCGTTGACCACCCATTGACGGGAACCAAGTGGGTTGTGTACAAAGTCTATGGGGATTTCATAAACTCGTAGGGAACTGGTTAATACAGTTTTGCACCTGTGTTTTGCATGTTTGTATTCTAGTATTTTGTTAAAAATTGTATGTAGAAACTATTTCATGATGAAATAGACAGCTGAATACTGCTTATCTACCACAGTGAAACCTGCTCTAGCAATCACCTGCATATTAAGACCGTCTGTCTACAAAGAGCATATTCTTGATTCCCTAGGAGGCAGTTTACTTGTATATGAACCTGTCTATAAGGACCACCTGCTTCTAACGACCTCATTTCTCTCTTGAGTGGTCTTCACGTAAAGGTTTGACTTTTGATTAAATTTTCTATAAAACCCACTTGCTTCTAAAGACAATATTTTCTCCCCCTCTCCCTTGAGTGGTCTTTATAGACAGGTTTGACTGTATATAAACCTGTCTATAAAGACCACCTCCTTCTAAAGGTCACTTTTGTCTTTCTCCCTTGAGTGGTCTTCGTAGGTCACAGGTTTGACTGTATATAAACCTGTCTATAAAGACAACCTCCTTCTAAAGGTCACTTTTATCTTTCTCCCTTGAGTGGTCTTCGTAGACAGGTTTGACTGTATATAAACCTGTCTATAAGGACAACCTCCTTCTAAAGGTCACTTTTATCTTTCTTCCTTGAGTGGTCTTCGTAGACAGGTTTGACTATATAAACCTGTCCATAAAGACCACCTCCTTCTAAAGGTCACTTTATCTTTCTTCCTTGAGTGGTCTTCGTAGACAGGTTTGACTGTATATAAACCTGTCTATAAAGACAACCTCCTTCTAAAGGTCACTTTTATCTTTCTTCCTTGAGTGGTCTTCGTAGACAGGTTTGACTGTATATAAACCTGTCCATAAAGACCACCTCCTTCTAAAGGTCACTTTTATCTTTCTTCCTTGAGTGGTCTTCGTAGACAGGTTTGACTGTATATAAACCTGTCTATAAAGACAACCTCCTTCTAAAGGCCACTTTTATCTTTCTTCCTTGAGTGGTCTTCGTAGACAGGTTTGACTGTATATAAACCTGTCTATAAAGACCACCTCCTTCTAAAGGCCACTTTAATCTTTCTTCCTAGAGTGGTCTTCGTAGACAGGTTTGACTGTATATAAACCTGTCTATAAAGACCACCTCCTTCTAAAGGTCACCTTTTCTCTCTCCCTCGAGTGGTCTTTATAGACAGGTTTGACTGTATATAAACCTGTCCATAAGATCACCTCCTTCTAAAGGCAACTTTTATCTCTCTCCCTTGAGTGGTCTTCGTAGACAGGTTTGACTATATAAACCTGTCCATAAAGACCACCTTCTAAAGGCCACTTTTTCTCTCTCACTTTCTCTCGACTGGTCTTTATAGACAGGTTTGACTGTATTTAATTATTTTTCGAAACCCCGTTTTGTTCTTTTGCAGATTGAATTCCAACGATGCGGAGAACATGGAGAAGAAGGCCAACAAGCGCTTGCCCAAGTTACCACCAGGAGGTATGTACATTGATTATTTTTCCTTCTCCTTTCTCGATTTCCTTTCAGTATTCATTGTTTGCATGTGCAGAAAGTGATAAATGTTTAATAAAAATTTGTATTGTTGTGAGCTGGTACGTCCACTTAGTAATGTGTACAAATTTCAGGTTAAATGGCTGAGTATCGAGCAAAAATGCAAAGTGATATTCGCTTTCTCATTGCACTGACTTTGTACACAGTTTTAACTATCCAGTAGATAGTTTTAATCTGAACATTTCAATCATACATTTATAAGAGAAGAGAAAACCAAAAGCTATTCCATGCTTCCATTGGTAATACAGGTGTATAAAGGGGTACCCGAAAGGATGGAATGTAGTTCCTTAGCATTGTGTGCGCCTAAAAGGTTGCCCTTGGCTTGAATGCTCCCCAGGGAGTGGAAACAAGCACTTTGTGTGCTGGATTGATTGCAGAATATATCCGATGACCGGGGTAATAATATAATTATATAAATCGAGGATATTATTATTATTTTATTAATCAAATAAAATGAGGTATGTGAGAACCGCTAGAGTTTTAAGGATTTTGACAATGTTACTAGATCCTATTAACCCTCCACCACTTGAACCAGTTCTTTTTGCAAGTTTCCATTAATAGCTATATCCCCCCGGTTCATCTACAATAAATAGAAGCTTACTAAACAATTCAATTGCATCTATTCAAGTTATCTATTGTGTGCATGAAGGAATACATCATTCGATCTGTTTATATTAGTATTTTGACTATAGTTGACCACAACGATCCTAAGTTGAACTTAACACTAAGTTGGACTTAAAAGGTATGGAAAGCCACTAGTGTCTTTGAAAAAAAATTAAAAGTTCATTTAAAAGGCATAAAATGTTGATTCAAATCATGAATATTTTCTATTATCAAGGAGACTTCATTATGTTTATTGATGTTAAATTTATGAAAAGTCTAAATCACATGCTTTTTATGCTTTTGAATATATTTTATTCCAAGGCTACAATTGGCTCACCATAATGTTCAAGTCCAACTAAGAGTTAAGTTCAACTAAGCATCTTTGTTAACCCCCCCTCCCCCCCCCCCCCCATGCACAACTCAGAGGGTTGATTTATCTGTTTATTGATCTATCAATCATTTCAGGTAACAAGCTGACCGACTCGGACATTGCCGCCATGAAGGCTCGCAGCAAAACACAGAGGAACACGAGTGGGAAAACCCCGCTGACCAGTAAGTATGGTGTCCAATGTGTTGAACAGTGCTCCACACTTACATTTTTAGCTCATCCGGCCCGAAGGGCCTGATGAGCTTATGCCATGCCGTTGCGTCCGTCGTCCGTCCGTCCTTCCGTCCATCCGTCCTTCCGTCCGTCCGTCCGTCCTTCCGTCCGTCCGTCCGTCCTTCCGTCCGTCCGTCCGTCCTTCCGTCCGTCCGTCCGTCCGTCCACAGTTTTCAAAATGCTTCTTCTTCGTTATTTTTCAACCGATTTTGATTCTGATTGTTTCATAAGATAGGGCTAGGAGGGGGATTTAAAACTTCTACACAGAATTTTGAAATTTTTCTCCATTAATTAATTATGGTAATTTATGCAAATTTATTCCAAAAATCACAAAAAATGCTTCTACTCCTTCATTTCTCGACCGATTTTGATTTGGTTTGCTTTATCTGGTAGAGCTAACTTTGGTACACTAAACTTCTACACAGAATGTTGAAATTTTTCTCCATTAATTAATTATGGTAATTTATGCAAATTTATTCAAAAAATCACAAAAAATGCTTCTTCTCCTTCATTTCTCGACCGATTTTGATTTGGTTTGCTTTATCTGGTAGAGCTAACTTTGGTACACTAAACTTCTACACAGAATTTTGAAATTTTTCTCCATTAATTAATTATGGTAATTTATGCAAATTTATTCCAAAAATCACAAAAAATGCTTCTTCTCCTTCATTTCTCGACCGATTTTTATTTGGTTTGCTTTATCTGGTAGAGCTAACTTTGGTACACTAAACTTCTACACAGAATTTTGAAATTTTTCTCCATTAATTAATTATGGTAATTTTTTATTTATTTATTTATTTATTTTTTATTTTTTATTTATTTATTTATTTTTATTTATTTTTATTTTATAAAAAAAAAAAAAAAATTTTGGTTATTTTGTTTACATTTTTAAATTTATTTATTATTATTTTTATTTATTTATTTATTTTTTTTTCCCCCATGTCCCTTCTGGGGCGTCAAATTTATATTTTTTTTGCTCTAATTAAAAAAATTAAAAAAATTTATGTCCCTTCCAGGGCAGTTTTTGACCAGTTGAAAAGTGTACCACATGAAATTTGCGATATTTGATGTTGCGAGATGCCGGATGAGCGCTACGTCATTGACGTTCTGGTTTGTCAGTGGCCTACCAGTGGGGCCAATTAAATAAATTCTCCCCCTTTTCTGGTGGCCCGAAAGAAAAATGTACTGGCCCTAAAATGTTATTTCATTAGTAAACTTTACACTATTCAAAATATCACTCTTTCCTGATCAAACCTGTGATTATTGATGAAGCTTAACATGGAAGAAAACAAGATTTTGTCAATGTAGGGTTGAAAATCTGCTTGCCCGATCGGGCCACCAAAATATTACTTTTATACATTTGTATGCCTCCCTAAAGTGCATTTTCACTGGCCACGGGCCAGTGGGCCAGTGCGAGTGTCAAGCTGAAATAAAAATCATCTTTAAAGGGCGGAGAGAAAGGCATTCGCCATGCACTTACATATTAGTTATAATCTGTGCCCCCTAAAAATTGACAAATTTGGTTGGTTTGCCCACATATAAATTCTTACAAGTTGATTTATTATTTCAAACATAGGGAAACTGACCAGAAGTATGTAATATAAATGAAGAATGAGCAAAGATAATGGCCCGTATTCACAAAGGAGGTTTGTACAAACCCCGGTTCAAACCGCGGTTTACATCTATGGAATGCCAATTGTAAACTGATGGAGAGAGAATGTGTACCATCAACATTGTTAACAAGTAAGGAATTTACATTCTCTCTCCATCAGTTTACAATTGGCATTCCATAGATGTAAACCGCGGTTTGAACCGGGGTTTGTACAAACCTCCTTTGTGAATACGGGTCAATAGGGTTTCTCCAGGATTCGAACCCTGAGATTTCCGGATTGCTACACTGGTGCTCTACCAGCCGAGCTGTAGAAAGCCTTTAAGTTGTGTTCATCCCTGAAACCCCTTAGTTTTCAATGCTTGTGCTTATGATCAGAAGCTATTGTAAGCCTGACATGAACTGGACTGATTAAGAAATTAACTTAATGATATGTCCGAGGGATCACCAAAGTGATGCAACTGTTTGCATTTATTATTTCAAACATGGGGAAACTGACCAGAAGTATATAATGTAAATGAACAAAATTAGCAAAGAAAATACGCTTTCTGTGGGATTTGAACCCTGAGACATCCGGATTTCTAGACCGGTGCTCCACCAGCTGAGCTATAGAAAGTCCTTATGCTGTGTTCTCAACTAATTTTCTATTCCTATCTTATCTATTGATTGAAGCTCCTTATTACCTGTAAATTTCTTGTTTCACCCAGTGGGCGTTGATATGTAGGAATTTATCATTTCTTTGGGAAGTTGGGGGGGGGGGGGGGGGGGGGGGGGGCGGGAAATAACAGAATGCCTTCTCCCTGACAAAGATTCTTTCAGAAAGCGATGCATACAGTGTACGATACGCCTCTATTCCTTGTGTACTCTATATAAATTTATTAACAAGTACAATTCCTTGTCATTGAATGAAAATATAACAAAATAAACAAAACGAACCCCAAAGACAGCTACAATCTGTTGATAATGCTTAATTTCAATCCCATCTTCACAGGTTTTTCATTATTCTTAAAAAATTGATGAATTCTGTACCATTTTCTCTTCCTATTTTTGTTCTTCTTAACAGCTAGCGGAGAGCAAGGGAGTTAATAGCCCAGAGAAACACCATCCATCCATCTATGTAGAGTAAAAACAGAGTAAAGTGATAGTTCCCTCAGTACAGAGACCATGGAATAAACCACACTTGATTTGAGTCCATGGTTACGCCTCAACAAACAGAGCGAGAAAGCAAACATTCTGCCGTTCGTTCTGATTTATAGCTAGCAGAGAGCATGGGAGTATGAACCCATTCAGGGGGGTGTTTCACAAAGATCCTAAGTTGATCTTAGCACTAAGATGGTCTTAAATATTATGGAAAGCCATTAGTGTCTTGAAACATTTTTGTAAAAGTTATGTTGAAATGCATAAAATGTTGATTCAAATCATATATATTTTCTAATTATGAAAGATATTTCATGAACTTTATGTGAAGATTATGAATCTCTTTGATAATTAGAAAGTATATATGATTTGAATCAACATTTTATGCATTTCAACATAACTTTTACAAAAATGTTTCAAGACACTAATGGCTTTCCGTAATATTTAAGACCATCTTAGTGCTAAGATCAACTTAGGATCTTTGTGAAACACCCCCCAGGACTGGTCCCAGAAAATGCTCAGGCTGATGTCTATGGAGAATCCATGTTGTAATCAAATAAAATCGTCTTCATCGAGTTCAAAAAATTGGTCCAGAGAACGGAGCATCCAATCCATCCATGTCTGTAAACAATAGTAGAGTAAAAGGAGTATAGAATATTAGTCTCAACGTAACACAAAGTGTAGCAAAGCAGCACAGAGTGTAGACACAACACAATGTGAAGCAATGCAACACAAAGTGTAGAAACTCAACACAGAGTGTAGACACAACACAACGTGACGGAATGCAACACAAAGTGTAGACACAACACAACATGAAGCAATGCAACACAAAGTGTTGATGTACAACACAGAGTGTAGCAATGCAACATTAAGTGTTGATACACAACACAGAGTGTAGCAATGCAACATTAAGTGTTGATACACAACACAGAGTGTAGCAATGCAAAATTAAGTGTTGATACACAACACAGAGTGTAGCAATGCAACATTAAGTGTTGATACACAACAGAGAGTAGCAATGCAACATTAAGTGTTGATACACAACACAGAGTGTAGCAATGCAACACTAAGTGGTGATACACAACAAAAAGTGTAGCAAAGCACTGGAGTGTAGAAACAACACATTACAAGTGTTGATGCACAGCTCAAAGTGTTGATACACAGCACAAAGTGTAGCAAAGAACTAACAATCTTATTTAAATGTATCCAATAAACAATGTAGAGTAAAAGCAATATAACAAATATTAAAAGTATGATTATAGACAATGTCTCATTTTAAGCAATCCTGGTTGAAATTCCCCCACAATAGATTGGCAATTAGATTTGTACACTAACATTAGATCTTTTGTAACACAGTTATAGAGTTGTAAAGTGATACACATGAATGAAATTAATAAATACGCTTCAATGAAATAAACAAAAAAGGTTTGATGGTAAAAGTTTGTGTAATTCTCACAAAATGATAACTATGGAGTGATAATCTGTGGATGTTTTGTAAACATACCCTCACGCCATTTAATTTGTTTTGGTACTTCATAATCTTAGTAGTATACTGAAAAAAACATGCTTAAATTGGTGTGATATTGAGACAGTTACAGTTATGATTACTTGCACCAAACAATCCAGATCAGTCAAAATACATGTGTAACGTTCAAACCAACAGTATTTTAATTTTGGTCTTTTATGAAATAGTGGTTTGTTGGTTTTGTGCAGTACGTAATGATCATCTGCATTTAAGTATTGGTATCACAGTCCGTAATACGAGGGTAGCTACATTGACTGTATGTCACAGTTTCTTTAACACTTGTTCGAAATGGTGGTAAATTTGCAAATGATTTCTATCGCACACATAGAATTCAATTTGGGTATTATGTAACGGTAGTGCAATATGAATATTGAATTGCATACATGTATGTATGTGTATGCGTTTGTGTGTATTTGATTGATAAATGACAAGCTGTTGTTGTTGATGCTAATACCCGTCGAGCGATCACTAGTCGTGTAGTCGTTACGGTACACACAGTACAAATATAAGGGTGAACATTATTGTTTGTCCTTATCCTTCTATCCTTGCAAAGGTGGGTAGGATTGTTGTATATAGAGCACCTAAAAAGGAATATATATATATAGTAAATATTATATTCCTGTCCGTTGTCATTCACCAGTCATATCTACATGTACATGTAGTAGAAGATAGGAAAATAGATTTCCTCAAATCTTGTCTTGGTACGACTAAATAATTTGGTTTAAGATTTCTTTCACATGACAAATTTGAAAACTACTTTGTTTAATGTACAGTCAATCCTGAAATAGTAAGTGGCCACCTGTCTATAGCAGCCAAACTGCTTATACGTGTAGTTGACACCAAAATTGATCCCCTGAAAAGTAAAATGGTGTTAAAGGGATAGTTGAGTATTGGTCAATCTTAACTTTAGTAACCGAAACCTGCACCATTACGGTACAAGTTATAACTTCACCATGCTCGAAAAGTATACACAATTACAAACGACTAAGTAAAACCCCTGTTATCATTCAAAAAGAGCCGTTACAACTCAAGAGGTGGCTCTCTAAACGGTTATAGCCATTTTTCATACAAAATTGTGCATTTAATGTTTTGTTAAAATAATGATTCAATAGAGATATCATCTACAACTTTTTAAAAACCTATTCTGATTTTGTTCAAAGTAGTCTAAGCATTTTTTAAAAAAATTCTAAAAAAGTCAAAATATCCCCTGGTGAAGAATTTTTGAATAGAATTATGTTTATGGATATTTCAGTCATTTTGTTCAAATAAAATTTATTCTGTCATTAAAATTGTATGTTCTTTCAAATTTGACAGTCAGTTTTTCATTAAGTGCCCCCCTATACCAACACTCAACTATCCCTTTAAGAAACCTGTCTATAGAGGTCACCTGTCCACAGTGGCCATTTTACTTGATTCCCTATAAAGGGCGTCACTTTACACAGGTTTTGCTGTATCGTATCTATAAAACAGAAATGTTATGTTTTCTATCTTGTTCTTGTTCCATTTCAGTTAATTCTCAAACTGTTCAATTGCATATTCCTGACTCTTTGAGAAATTACATTACTGCATACTATCATATGACACGTGTATATAATAAAGTCATGGTCGACCTTTGACCTTTGACCTTTATTCTCTGGGAAGCGGCCAGTTATTAATCAGAAACATGTAGAGGTGTAGTTTATAGGGTCGTATGCATGTAAATGAGCAATTGCTTTTGCTTGCCTTTAGTTTTGGAATTCAGTCATGTTTATCACCACTTTTCGATGTAAAGAGAGTCGTCTGCACTCAAACTATCAGGCCGATTATGAGCTCGTCTCGGAATAAAAGCCTATCAAAAGCAATTGTTTATTCATTTTGCATAGCCCCCAATGTGTTTGTGTCTTTATAATATATTGTACATAATAATGGACAAGATTTTGTCCTTTTTACCAAAAATCTGTACATTTTGTGCAAGATACATGACTGTACATTATGCCGAGAGATGTAGGATGTAGCATAGTATACTGGTGTACAATATTTTAAGGATACCCTCTGTGAAGTTGATAACCCCCTTTGCCAACAAAATATTTGTGTAACACAAATTTGAATAGTATTCCTGTAAGCTTAATTACATGTTACCCTCTACTAAAGTAGAGTTGTTAAAGCTTTCATCCTTGTAAGAGAAAACTGTCACTCTTGTGACAAACACATTGGCCCGTATTCACAAAGGAGGTTTGTACAAACCCCGGTTCAAACCGTGGTTTACATCTATGGAATGCCAATTGTAAACTGATGGAGAGAGAATGTGTACCATCAACATTGTTAACAAGTAAGGAATTTACATTCTCTCTCCATCAGTTTACAATTGGCATTCCATAGATGTAAACCGCGGTTTGAACCGGGGTTTGTACAAACCTCCTTTGTGAATACGGGCCATTATCTTCCATTATAAACCCTCGGATAACATGTAACAAGTTACTGTATTAAACTGAAGTCATTAAATGTTTTAAAATCAAATTCTTGATCTGCACTGACACTACTTGCAATACTGTAGACATAAACTAAAGAAATAACTGTTTGAAATTAATTAAATGTGTGGATATTGTTCCAAGATGCACATTAATACTGTTGGAAATTGTTTCAAAACTAATGTCGCTTTTAAGGATATCGATACTCTTAACAAGTATCAAGTAAAATTTCTCTTGAATTGTCAGTCAAGTTGGTACACTGTTGTTGGGACTTCAGCCTACAGGGAAATAACACATTTTGGTACTTAATTCTATTAAAATATTCCAGTATATGAAGTAAATTGTGTTAAATCCAGAAAATTATTTTCACTTAAATAATTGTTCACACCTACATGTAACTGTACTAGTTGTACCCCGCTGGTTAAATTTGGTATTACCCAGCAGTGCAGTTAGAATTTAATTCATGGGCTTCATTATCCTAGGATTAAATGTAACCCTTTATTGAGATTTAGAGCTTTGTGCAATGCTAGAGATTAGCACAGGCCCGCTGGCCTGAATGGGCATCCAAATATAACATAATAATAATATATCATAAATATAACGTGCATATCACATAAAGTCTCTATGCACTCTATTAAAGAAAGGAGACAATTTTCAATGTTTTTCTTCGTTTAGGGCCACCAACTTTAATTGATACGTAATTCCACTGATACAAATAACAGAATTTGTAATTTTGTTCTTTGTTTGGGGCGTCCAGATACAGGTTTTCAGGCCACTGGAATTAGGAAGATCTTGTTTTTACTTGCCTGACTGGGCCAAAAAGCAAAAAACTTAATTTCTAGTATTGTTTTTAATGTAGGCAATTGTTCACAACTGATATGATAAGAGGTCAAGTTGTTTCCCACAGTCAAAGTCAGTAGATATGATAGAATTTATATACTATTGTAGTGCTGTAAAGTCAGATGGCTCTAAGAGTCTAAACTGGAAAAGAAATACAATGTAAATGTACTTGTGGATGTTTGCCGTAAGTGAAGTTTAACTTACCAATTGCTGTAAACCAGTGCACATTTTGGAAAGATGTTTTTGTATGAAAAAGGGGGTATAACCAAATGTAAAATATTGCTTGTCAGTTCGATAAAGTCATTGCGTATGTGTGTGTTTGCATGCAATTTTGTTCAGTGGTATTTTTTGCAGACCTCATGAATATTTATTTTGATGTCACATGTGTAAACCTCATGAATATTCATTACAATCTTATATGCGTAGATCTCATGAATATACATTAGTATGAAATTTGAAATGATGCATATATTTATACGGCTTCCTGACACCCATTATTTTGTATGGATGGATATTTTGCGCTTATGGATACTTATCGTTATCTTTTAACATAGAGAATTATTGAAAAATGAAGAATAGAAAATGTCTTATTAATGACTGATTTATCATTAATTTGCAAATATGTGTAATATTTCTCGTGAAAATTACAAAGGTCCAAGATATACATTTGTAAAATGCTGTGTTATAAATATTTCTCAATGTATACCAATTGTATAAAGTAAATATCTTCTCTAAAGTGGATTAGAAATATCATTATTTGTGTGTACATTTACTGTAAATTTATGATACTATTAAGCAAACAATTATGGTTTACCGATTATTGAATGTTGCTTGAATATTACAAGAAAACAGTATGAAAGCACAACGTGCAGGTGTATATTAAAAGTAAATTATGTAAAAGTGTGTTATTATATTACTGCCATGTAATATTGAAATAGTTCCATATTGTTATTATTTTTTGAGAATGTCATGGAATTATGTTTGTCAAGGTCATCTACAAAGATGACTTTTCGTGATTTATTAATTTGCATTAATTATGTTGAGGCTCAAAAACTTTAAACTCCAAATCTTGCAAATGTCTCCCAAAATATTTGAATTTGAAATTGAAAGGGCAATGATAATAATACTAATGCTGCATATGAGCTCACTATTCCAACTCCTATTACCATTATAATAATAACATAGTCAATAAAAACAATCCAATAAAATAGGTAAATAGAGAGCAAAGATTAAACCGGTTAGCATTTGAAACAGCCACCTTCAGATTATGAATCGATTCATCAATTTTTGTGGAGGTGTAGTGGTAAGATTTGATAAGCACTTGGCTGCAAATCGAAAACCTGTCTATGCTCCGGCATTTGTGTCCTTCAGCAAGACATTTAATCCACATTGCTGCTCTCTACCCAGGCCCCATATTCATGGCTTAGTTCCTTACTAAGTCTATTTTGGATGGCGTGGCTACGAATAAAACACAAAATATTTTAGTTGCTAACTAGGGTTAACTTTATAGTGGGTACCTGAAGCTTACGAAGCTAACCCCAGTTGGGGACTAGGTTAACTGTTTGTTGCTCAATAAACTGCGCATTTAAAATACACTTAGCAAGGAACTAAGCTAGCAGGGTTGCATGAATATGGGGCAAGGAGTATAAATGGGTACTTGGTCGGGTGTAATAGCCTGTAGCACCCTTGTAAAGCAGCTCAGGCTAGTATGCTCCTCGGGGAGCTGAGTTGGTACACAAAAGAATTAACTTAACACTTTACTTTAATATCACTTCTTTGTAATGCTAGCCAGAAGCTACGAAGCCAGTCTATGCTAAATGCATGATATCCTTCTGGAGAAATCATCTAAATATAAACAATACCCTTTTTTTGTAATTAGGACAATTTTTGTTTGTTCTGATACGAGTCACTGATAGAATATGTATGAATGCATGATGTTGGCGACGGTTATAATATCTTCCACAATTGTCTATTATTTTTGTTTCCTCTTATCTTTATTCTGTCCCAATATCAAACAGGTTATATTGATTGTTGTCTGTCTTTGGAAACATAACCATACATACTTGTGTATAAATATTGCAAGTTTAATTTTGCTAGCTGATAATGCCTGGACATGCGTTTGGTTTAACTATGATTACGTTCGACATTGACTTTCTTGTTAATAAATATTTTTAATATCAACACATAACCATATCAACAACATATAAGTGATAATGGACAGAGAAAGAAACAAGTTAATATAGCATTTATTTCAAGTTCAAGTTCATTTTTATTAATTTAAAACATAAATCATAAAACAATACAATCATATTATATAATACAAGTCATGTATCAATCACATAAATACATATTGAAATAGGAGACTACAAAAAAAAGTAATAATTACTTGTAAGCAGTAGCCCCAGACACACGTTTGAAGAAATCACAGACCGAGTACTCAACATCAAGTTATAAATGTAAACATTGGTTAAATCGTAAGTGGTGTTGTCATTATTCAAGTTCATGAACTAAATTTGACCCATGGACTAAATTTGGGAAAGCAATACCGGTTGAGTCCATATAATACATTTCTCGTTACATGTACATACATAATGTTAAATTAAACATTTTACGAGAATAATTCAGGTGTTAAATAATTTGAATCCATATCTGATAATTTCTAACTACATGTACCGTACAGTGTTCAATTTAATCCATAGACAAACTATACTAGTGTTGAATGTAACATCCAATGATAATTTGGGCCTACAGTATACATTTTAAAGTTGGCAATTGAGTTACTAACCCTAGATATAAAGATAAAATAATACTTTTTAGTAAGTAACTTTGATATTTATGACCGTCTTTTGAAGAGAATATCTTTAATTAATGAGGTTAACCTTTTCAACAGCAAGTAAGATTTAGCCATGGTTACATTTGGCATGATAATGTTAACCATGTATTAAGATATTTATAAAGACAATTAATATGTTTATAATACTAATTATTTATGGCACTCCTTTGAAGAGAATAAGACCCAAACAAGTCAACAACAGATGGCATTTAATCATGGTTAAATTTGGTATGATAACATAAACCATGTATCAAGATATAAAAACAAATATATATATATATATATATATATGATGCTATGATTGTTATGACACTCTTTTGAAGAGAATAAGGCCCAAACAAGTCAACAGCGCTTAGATAACATTTAGTTATTAAGCGTTATATAAGTAACAATTTATAATTATTATTATTAACAGCAGGTAACATGTTACTGTTTGGCATGATGGCATTAAAGGGATCTAGTAACTTTGTTGACATGTGCAAAAAGTGATGAATGGTTGATGCAATGTATATTATTGTTATCTCATATATCCACAGGGTATTGTGTGAAAATTTCAAGTCAAATGGACATTGCATGGCCAAGTAATGAGCGAAAATGCAAAGTGATATTCAATAACTCACTGCACTCACTTTGTACACAGCAGAAAAACTCGCCCAGAGTTTTTCAAACTCGCCCGGAGTTTTTCTTATCTGAATACTTCGATCGTACATATCTTTGTAACGAAAGGGAAATTTGAAAAACCGAAAACCTGTCCCATGATTTTATTGTTAATACGAATACAACAAGGTATGAGGGAACCGCTAGAATGAAAAATTAATTTTGAGGATTTGAACAATGTTACTAAGTCCCTTTAACCCTGTATCAAGATATACAAAACAATAATAGTATACTGTAATATCCATTATAAAAGATTTAAGCCCAAATTCTCGACAGTGGGTTTAACGTATTAATAACCTTGGATTCAAGTTTGCACGAGTGCTTGAACCCTCAGTATTTATATATACAGATAAATCTATTAGTTACTTTGATATTTATGACACTTTTTTTTGAAGAGCATATTAAAGACCCAGATTTTTGACACTCTTTCGAAGAGAATAGGACCCAAACTGTTAACAACAGCTAACATTTAACCATTTGCATGAGATTATTATCACTCTATTATGAAAGACAGTCAAACCTGTCTACAACACTCCCCAAGGAGGACATACAAAGTGGTCTTTACAGACAGGTGGTCTTCATTGACAGGTTCATGCAAAATGCTTTCTAGTTGGATACAAGAAGAGCCGTCTATAAAATCAGGTGGTCACGATAGCAGTTTTTACGGATAAATAAATGAGCTACTTTGATATTCATGACACATTTTTGAAGATGTGAATGCTCAAATTATTTTTAAAACAATGGTGTGAATTTGGCATGAGGTAAATTGACCCTCTTTTATAGTTGGTACTAGTACACACTAAAATATGAGCATGTTTTAAAGGGGGTGGTTAAAGAGGTTAATATGTTTCCAAAGCCAAGCAATACAGTAGTTTATTGTTTCTAGTTGCCCTTTAATATTTGTTTTGTTTGATTTTATTACATTATTTGCTTTTTTGAGAACGGAATGCAGTTCCTGCAGACCAAAATAAAATGTGAAGATGTTCCTTTATTACCAACTGCATGTGGTTGTGTTTTTGTTTCATTTTTATTTGCATTCATTGAGTTCTTGTTTTTTTTCTTCTTTTTTTTCATCATTATTTTCAGTTTCTTTTTTCATCATTTTCATGTTCTGTTTTCTTCATATTTTTCCGTATGCTATATGTATGTTTGTGTTGATTTCCTTTTCCGTCTTGAACAACTTCCATCAATATTCTCCCTAAAATTTCTCCATTATATTTATTTTCCTAATTTTGGGCTTATAATGTTTGCAAATTCATAGTGAATTTTGTTATGATACCATATTATGATATATTCGTACCTTTCATTTTGTTTTCTTAGTTGCCTCTCTCTATTTTCTTTTATTATTTGCCTCTATTACCTATTTCCATAGCCTTTCTATGAAACAATATTTTCTCTCTCTCTCTTAATATTTTCTCTTATTGTCCTCTTGTATTTTTGCCTTACTATACGCTTTGTGAATATTGTTTATAATATGATGTATCATAATTATAATTTCCTCTAATATATAGATATGTGAATATAAAATGTGTGCATGCTTGGAAAAGATGTGTATAGTGTACAGTGTGTATAATATGAAATACAAAATATTTGCAAAATAGATGCTACATTTTTATTATGTTAGACCACAGATGTATAAAGCTTGTATAGAAATACATGTAGTATCGAGTATAAAGATCTGCATACATTTGTGGCCGAGAGCATGATCATGTCCCAGTACAAGCCCTAGTTCCACTGATCTCTAGATATGCTTATAAAATCTGTTTTGGTCGAATGAGTAAGGGCGGTATGTGTGCTCTGCTACGTTATGTTGATTTTGTATGTAGCATATTGACATCGATGAGTTAGAGCCAATAATGCTATTAATTACCATGGTAAATGTCGCTGGTCCGTAATCGGGCCCCTGGGCCCAGGGTTTGTAGATTCCAGTGCTAATGTTGCTTAGTGTGGCAAGAGGGGGGGGGGGGGGGGGGGGGGGGAGGGAGGGGGGTCTACTCACAATGTTATTAAACTCTCAATTATGTAGAGATATTGAATACATGTATGTGCTTGTACATTGAATTTATAGTACACAAGTCGTGCAGTATATCTCCTTCAACTCGATTCGTTATCAGTGTCAATATTTTGCTTTAAAAAGTAGGGTAGGAATAAAGGTGTAAATTGTTAGCTGCAGCAATTCTTGCATCTACGACTACATGTACATCAAGAACTTCAAAACAGTTGTCGGAGAATGACGTATATGAGCTAAATAATAGCATCTGTTATAGTATGTATTTGTACATAAATCACACATTTGATAGACAAATTATAATTGGTAAATAACTGTAATGATATATAGTGTCCCTTCTAATCATAATGATGATAATACAACACATATATAATATATCAACTTTCAGAGGCATTGATCGTAATACATTTAATAAGACTAAGTACGATTTGTTAACTCAAGACTTGTAAATACATTAAAATAATCATGTAATTCAATATATATGATTTTGTGCCGCCAACAAAGATTTTAGCGCATTATCCAACTTCGAACTGAAAAAGTGGAATTTTAAACTGCTGTAAAAAAATGCATCGTGTGATAGTGGTCGGTAGATATCTAGAATTCCATCATTCAAAATGTATTGCAACATTTCCTTTGTATAGGTAAAAGTATGTGATTATAAGGTTAACATTCTAATCCGTAAGAATTGCAATTAAGCATATTTCACCTAATAATACTAAAGTTTATGTGAAGATAAATACTGTGCAAGTTAGGAATGGGAGTGATTGTACGTGTAATTGAAATAAAGTACCGTAGTCGAGTTACAATATTGTGTAACTTTAACAAAAGTTGTTACCTTGTGTACAAGTTGTGAATGAAAAAAACATGAATATGTCACATGACGTCTTGATATTATCTGCTGAATAAAGAAAGTAAAGCAATCAGAGTGCGAGTTGGATCTGGATTTTTATTTATTTTCGGAAGAATGACGTCCATATTTGTATTAATAAAGTTGAATCCCAACTATCTTGTACCACAGTTGCAAACACATACACACGCACACACATTCTTGTAAGGGCCTTCAAACGGGGATATGGTCAGGCTATGGTAAATAAACCCTTCAATCGGTCGATATGCCCATTTATTGTGTATGTCCCCGGTTTGATGGTATGCAAACAGGTTGATATGCCCAATTGCCTATAACACTAACTCAGAACCATATACCGGTACTCAAATTCTTCATATACCCCTATTGTCTAAAAAACTGTAAAATGGGCTAATAAGGGATATCTTGAAAAAAATCTAAATAACATATAGTACAGCCGATCCCTGAAGCGCTATACAGGGCTTTTGGGGAAACAGGGATAATATGTCCGTTTCCATGTGTATCCCTGGTGCGTTTACTGGTGTGTATCCTGATTGAAGGCCCTTATAGTATATCCCCTAATGTAGTACAAATAAATGTTGTGAAATTTTTTGCTATAATCTTGGAAACAGTTTTTAATTTGGTCTACATACATTACTGATGAGAAAAAGTGATGTTTCCATTTTTTATTTTTGGTCCCAGGGTGCATTTTGGCGATTTAAAAGATAATTAGCTAATTTGCATATTTGTGAAATAAGATCAGGGGTCATTTTTTATCTAGGAATAGTGCAATATTGATAAAAACTGGTATTCTATGGTATTTTGGGGCAAGGATTCCATTTCCGGTGCTCGTTTGTAAGTGCTGTATGGGAAACGCTCTGAAATCCAAGATGGCTTCCCCTAATTTGCATATTTATGAAAATTATTGATTTTCAGTGGCTACAGCCCCTAATAAGCAATAATTCTGGATTATTATATGTCAGTTATGTTCTAAGTATGTATTTAAGATATCAAAGATGAGTTGCCATCGTGGCAACCTCTAGCAATGCATATTATTTGCATAATTATGTATTTTACCTAATTTGCATATTCCCCCAAATAGAGTATATTGGGATCCCGACAAGTAAAAAAGATAAGTAATACCAATTTTCCAAGGTTTTGGGGGGCAGCAGATCCATTTTTGATACTTATTTACCTGTATCACCATGGCATCCATCTCAAATCCAAGATGGCTGCTCCCTAAATTACGCATGTTATGATACACGTCTATATTATTTCGGTTATATTAGATTGATATTATAATGTTTTGACTTTTAATTATTGGAATGAGCAACTAGAATACTTGAATCACAATGTAGTTGTTTGCTTTCAGTAAACAAATCATATTTTGATAAATTAAATGCCATTAAAGTAGCAAATAGCAATATTTACTTTAAAATGACAAAGGCGGCCATCTTGGATTTATGTTGGTTGCCGAGGTGATACAGGTAAATAAGTATCATAAATGGATTTGTTGCCCCCTAAAACCTTGGAAAAGTGGTATTACTTGTCTTTTTTACTTGCCGGGTTCCCAATATACTCGATTTGGGGGAATATGCAAATTAGGTAAAATACATAATTATGCAAATAATATGCATTACTAGAGGTTACCACGATGGCAACTCATCTTTGATATCTTAAATACATACTTAGAACATAACTGACAAATAATAATCCGGAATTATTGCTTATTAGGGGCTGTAGCCACTGAAAATCAATAATATTCATAAATATGCAAATTAGGGGCAGCCATCTTGGATTTCAGAGTGTTTTCCATACAGCACTTACAAACGAGCACCGGAAATGGAATCCTTGCCCCAAAATACCATAGAATGCTAGTTTTTATCATTATTGTACTATTCCTAGATAGAAAATGACCCATGACCTTATTTCAAAAAAATGCAAATTAGCTCATTATCTTTAAAATCGCCAAAATGCACCCTGGGACCAAAAATAAAAAATGGAAACATCACTTTTTATCATCAGTAATGTATTTAGACCAAATTAAAAAGTGTTTCCAAGATTATAGCAAAAAAAAATGCTGCTTTACATAACCTGATAGACTATTAAAGATACTCACACATATATGCACACATACACACTCTTTAATAGACGCACAGGCATACCAGATTTTTCTTTTCATATATTCATATATTTTGTTCCGTTACTTTAACCCACTCATGCAAACCTACACATACACTTACATGGCACACACCACACATAAACACATACATACAGACACACACACACAAACACAAATATATACACATACAGAAACACACAAACTCTGTACTAGATGCACAGGCACACCAGATTTTTCTTCTCATGATTTCATATAATTTACTCTGTTAATTAACCCACACACGCAAACTTACGCATGTATACACTTACATACACACACACACACACAGATACACACATACATACAAAAAGACACACAAACTTGCAAATTGAACACATACATGTGATCTCAAGAAAGTTGAATACATATATGGCTTCAGTATATTGACCTAAACAATTTTAACAAAATCCTCCCAGAAAAAACAAAACAAATTAAGACTCAATGACTGTTATTAATATTGCATTGGAAATCAAATTTAATGCATTTTTAAGGCCTTTACTCACAATTTTTTATATATATTTTTTTACAAAATACAGGAAATATTTCATTTTAATTCACTTTATGAGAATGTACAGAATCAACCCTGTTTTCCTCAAATAGTATAACAAAGTAAATATAAAGTTTGAGATTTAAGGGTGGAAAATAGGGTTACCCTTTCTTCCTAACTGTTCATAGACAAAATCATTCTTCTCAATTTATGAAATAATGCCTCCGGCTACTTCGTTGCGTAGACATAAAAAATCTCACCACACATACAACAATACTAGTCAAACCCGTCTTAGCTGTAACCTGTTTTCTTGTTTCCCTTGGGTGGTCCTTATACACAGGTTTGAATGTATTTTTATATTTCAGGAAAGGACCATCTTATACAAGGTCATAGCCTCTTTGTAAAAATGCAAACATTTGCTACATAATTGTGCTATTATTACATATTGTTGCAATTAATATTTACATGTACACTGAATACTTCACATGTTTAATAATTAACTTCGTACAATATATACTATACACTGAATTTATCTTGAATACAAGATTGAACGATATAAAGAAATTGATACAACTGTACATACTGTGTATTAAAGTGTATTATTTAAAGAACCTTTCCATTAGTTTGTTATAGTACTGATAATTTTAGAATCTGTACTGTTTTAGTTCACAATATTTACAATTTGTTTAATCTCAAAGCAGAAAACCATGTTAAAGGGAGTAACATTGTCCAAATCCTCAAAATCTAATTGAAATTCTAGCGGTTCCCTCATACTTTGTTGTATTCGTATCAACAATAGAAGCATGGGACAGGTTTCGGTTTTTCAAATTTCCCATTCGTTAAAAAGATATCTACAATTGAAGTGTCCAGATGTTAAACTATCCACTGGATAGTTGTAACCATGTACAAAGTCGGTGCAATGAGTTAGTGAATATCACTTTGCAATATTTGCTAATTTCACGGCCATATAACGTCCATTTAACTTGAAATTTTCGCACAATTACTAGTGGACATATCAGATAACATCAAAATACATTGTATCAACAATTCATCACATGTCATCAAAGTTACTAGATCCCTTTAAGTATGATAACTAAGGTATAATTTTCTGGATCATATAACTGACCAGAGTAAACTGTGTAGTATAATAAATAATACCACAGTAAAAAAAGGGACTAAATCACCAACATGTAATTAAACATACATATGCATAATAGTACTAATTTATCATTTTTTTCTTAGCTTGTCTATTGAAACTAAAAAGAAAATAATTGCACAGCAATGTTGAAAGCAGACATTTAACTAAATAATTAAGTATACATACATATATACAAACAAATAGTTTCTTTAAATATACTAAACATCACACACATGTACATAAACATCTGCACATTGAAAGAACATAATTAACTAAACTTTGAGTAACAACACTGTAAGTAAAAGTAGATGATTCCCAGGGGGAAAAGTCTTGAATAAATTTGCACTTTTCCTTATGAAAATGTTTTTATTCCAAGGATACAAATAGCCTACCAGTATTTTAAGTCCAACTTAGAGTTAACCTAGGGGGTGTTCCACAAAGATACTAAGTTTAACTTAAAGGACCTAAAGAATACAACATACTTTGACACTTATTCCATAGTTGATGACTTGAAACATAGGTCTGCCGAAAAAAAATCCATGAAAATAAACACAGTAGTGATTTAAGACTAGTTTTCTGATGCCAAATCTCACTTAGCAGCCAGTTTTCGCCCCACCCACATTTAGGGTCTGGAATCGGCAATGTGATCGACATGTGATTGACAATTCATTGGCTTACGTCATGACGCGTCATCTACAGAATTTAGTTCACTAGTCCGTTCTTTAGATGACGTCACATTTTGGCGATTTAAAAGGGGCGTTCCCAGGACAATTAGATATTTACTAATTACCCCAAAATTGATTGATTTCATGAGAAATGATTGCCAAATTCTTTTTCTCCGGGAAAAATTACATATAGAGAGCCGAATTGTGAAAATTAGGCCATCTAGACGCTGTAGTTCCTTCAAATTCTAAGTTCTAATTAATTCTAGGTTAATGCTGCTCTGACAAGCCTGACTGAGTGAAAGCCAGATACGGACGGGCAGTGTGACGGCTTCAAGCCATAACACTGCCCGATCAACGATAGATTACAACCAAGTCTAAGCTATGAGGGTATTGCCCTGCACAAAATACTTGAATTGAGGAATCTGTTGTTAGAAAAAGCTGAAAGTATAAGACAGTAAGAAAAATGTAAAAGAGGCCCTCAAAACGACAGATTTTTTTGTACAGTATGGTGGCTGCCATTATTTTTTTGTTGTAACCCGAATTTTGAATTCTTTGTACTACAATGTGACGTCAATCCTGAACAAATAAGCTCTGCCTCTTTTCGTTAGCTCTCGTTTTGCCTTTCATTTGAGCAAAAACCCTGGGAGCTAACAAAAAGAGAAGAAGCTTTTTAATTAAAGTCCCCTTTTGCTAGAACTTTATAATCTTCTCAATTGGGTGAAAGAGAACAAATTCATGAAAATATGGTCAATGAGTATTATACACACGGGAGAAATCATGACCTTTTCACCTGATACTTGCGTACTGATACCTGATACCGAGTACTTGCGTTGCAACAGCAATTGCACGCTAGCGGTACATTGGAATGTACATGTAGGTGGCAGAGTTCTCCCGTGTATACAGTCAAACCTGTCTTAGTGGCCACCTGTCTATAGCAGTCAACCTGCCTATAGTGACCACCAAAAGTGATCACTTGCTGAGATAAACAATGTTATGGAACCTGTCTATAGCAGTCAACCTGCCTATAGTGGCCACCAAAAGTGATCACTTGCTGAGAAAACAATTTATGGAACCTGTCTATAGTGGCCACTTTTCTTGTTTCTCTTTATGTGGTCACTATACACAGGTTTGACTGTATAATTATGGTACATACAGTACATTGCTTTAGTTAGCTTTGGTGGCAAAGTCCGAAAGGTTGGTTAACGGCTTGAGTTCTTGACCAGTCAGCTTACGGAACTCTTCCAGGACATGTAACTCCCTATCGTGCATCTAGATTTTAAAAAGATATTACAGAAACACACATTGTTCAAATTAGTTTATGAAAGAAATCAATATTCAAATTTTAATGTGTCTTAATTATGTTCCTTGAATCTCCAAATCTCCAGTCATTATTTGACAATTTAATTTAACTAACTTAACCTGTTCACTCCTCAATATTGTACATTAATTCCCATCTAGATTGATGGCAATGTGTTATTTGAATATGCACACCATTAACATTACATCAATTATCCTCAATCCATACATTATAACTTGTTAAAGGACAATGAAATCCAGACGAATTGTTGTATGCACTATAAGACACTAAATATAATGAATAGTCCGTGAAAATTTTGAGCACAATCGGTCAAGAAATAAGAAAACTATGGCTCTTTGAAAAGAGCCATGTATTTCTTCGAGTGACTCAAATTGGCAACACACTGGCAAAGTTGTGGACAACTCCCCATACATTTTGTACACAAAATTTAAATTTTTTTTAATTTTCTCAAAATTTATGTTTACCCTTCGTTCGAGTTCAACATATGTTTTGTAGAATGCTTTTATACATAACATATGAGTTGGGGGAATGAAAAAATGTGACTATGAAGAAAACTGTAAAAATGGGAACTTTTGTGTACAAAACATATGGGGAGTTGTCCACACACTTATCAGAGTGCGTTGCCAATTTGAGTTCGCCATAGGAATAAATTGACATCTTCAAAGAGCCGTAGTTTTCTTGTTTCTTGCCAGATTATGCTCTAACTTTCAGAGATTATTCCTCTGAATCTCCTCAAGACTATGAAAGCAACATTTTGCTTGGGTTTCATTGCCCTTTAAGTCTGATCACTCCCCGTAACAGTTTTAGTAGTCCATTCCACAAAAAAAAAATATATATATGTTTCCAGAAAAATTATATAATTGGAAAATGCATCACCATACTACAACATGTGTTCATGGGTCTGCATACGAAGACTACCTTTTGTCTAGGGCGAACCCATCGTCCCGGATTCTATAATTGTCTTCAAACGTACGCGTGAAAAGAATTGGCACACTCACAGACGTTTGGCGCGTACGGAACCATGAGGCCATAATGGTTCTGTAAGTGGTGGTAATTAATTGCATTGTTTACACAACCCTTTGCAAAGTGTTGAGCATCTATTTGATATCACACAATGGTACCAAAACATATAATTATGTGTTGTTCTTTGCCTGGTGGTCCCCTTTAACTATGTAAGTATGTACTATAGAGCCCTTTATAGTCTACCCACCTGCTGCCACTGTGCCTCCGTCTCGTGGTCGAAGCCGAGCAGATGACAGAACCCGTGGGTGATGACCACCTAGCAAATTAGGGAATAAAACACAGAAACATGTTTTCAATTTTTTAATTAACCTCTTTTTACTACAGTAATAGTTTGCATGCCTCTTAGAGTGGGATAAATTGTACAGAGTAAGACAGTTTGTATTTTTCTTTATACATCCATATATTTTATGACATGCACATATGTGCGCAAACAAAACAAATGTCCAAGTATTCAGAAAAATAACACATATGAAAATAGCAAAAACAAATCAAATAGTTAGAAATAATTGGTGTCTTATGGTTAATTGGTTGAGAATAGTTTTAAAATAGTATCGTGGTTATTTTCCATAATGCATTTCATCTATCATGTACTGCTTATCATCGGTTGAGACAGAGAACGGTGCTAAATCATTTATTATACTTCGGGGATAATCAAGATTGAAAGCCATGGCATGTAGAAACCAAATGTAGGTCCTCTTTTAAAAATATAAATTTGATGAATATTTCCCCAAATTTTGCACTACATACTGTAGAGGAAGTTATATCCGACCTATAAGATAGTATGCATAACTCAATTTAGTCAAAACTCTACTTAAAGGGACTTAGTAACATTGTCCAAATCCTCAAAATAAAATTTTAATTCTAGCGGTTCCCTTATACCTTGTTGTATTCGTATTAACAATAAAATCATGGGACAGGTTTCGGTTTTTCAAATTTCCCTTTCGTTACAAAGATATGTATGATTGAAGTATTCAGATAAGAAAAACTCCGGGCGAGTTTTTCTTCCGTGTACAAAGTGAGTGCAGTGAGTTACTGAATATCACTTTGCATTTTCGCTCATTACTTGGCCATACAATGTCCATTTGACTTGAAATTTTCACACAATACCCTGTGGACATATGAGATAACAACAATATACATTGCATCAACCATTCATCACTTTTTGCACATGTCGACAAAGTTACTAGATCCCTTTAACGCCCTTATCACTCTCACCCAGTTTGTTATCGTCATACTCCCGGTAAAGTTATCTGTACAAAACAATCAATACAGCAGTCCAAATGTTGGTTTTCTGGGTCCCGTTGCAGAAAGAGATACAATCTATTGTAAGTTAAAATGAATCATAAGCCAGATCATGAATGTGTTCTAAATACGTGAATCTGATTGGTTGAAACACGCACAGTTTCTGACTTACAATCAATTGTAACTTACAATCGATTGTATCTCTTTCTGCAACGGGACCCAGCTCTCTCAGAAAAGCATTTACAGAGCTATTAGTCACAGTCCTGCATAGGTATGCACAGTTCTATTACAGAAACATACTGTTATTCTATTAGGCAACCGATGATCCCCCTGATCCCTTGGCTGCGCAAAGCAATGTAGGTTTGATGTATTGCAATTAAAAGTACATCAGATGATCAGACACAGGGCAACTCCAGGGCTACGCACACAGATACAGAGCCATGACCCATAAGCCATAGAGGGGGTGAGGGGGAGGGGGTGGGGGTGGTAGCTGCACCCCCCTAGTTTTTGAAGCAGCAATATTCTGGCAAAATCATGTCATATTTGGCCAACTCATACATACAGTACATATTTGTGTAAACCGGTGTCATATTCAGACAACAAATCTGGCAAAATCGTGTAATTTTTTAACTAAAACATAATTTTCGGAGTCTTTCACGTATAAATCAAGATTTTTTGCATAATATTAATGAGCAGATCGGATGCGAAAATGCCTCATGGCTGCAGCTCTCTTCCTATACAAGCTGCTATACTTTCATCATTCGTTTCTGACATTGAGACGCTAGACCTTGTTCACAAGGCTCCATTAATCCTGTTGATCCCAGCCCCAGAAATCGCAGGCTGGCCGGGTCAATGGAGAATGCATGCTACACCCCTAACAAACTCAAATCCTCTTCTCTTTGATGGGCTAACTCATTTGCAACTTGAAAACCTCCATTAATAATAAGTGATACTTACTGGGAGCACTTCATCAATGTCAGCATCGGTTTTCTGGCAGTCCCTCTCAATGTACCTTACACCAAGAAACATGTCACCCAGGTCAGCTACGTCACTCCAAGGATCAGGCAGCTTTCCAGGCTTTAATTTCTGTGAGTTTTTGAAAAAGAAAACGAAAGAGAACTTTCTTAACAACATTAAACAGAATTTAGACAAAAATTATTCTTGATTGATAGGTGTTTTCCAGGCTTTAATTTCAGTGAGTTTTTGAAAATTAAGACAAAAATAAAAAAGATCAAGACAAAAATAAGTCTTGATTCATGGGCTTTTGGCAGTCTCTCTCATTTTTCTCATACCGTGAAAGCAATTCAGCAATGTCACACCATAGATCAGGCTGTCTTCCAGGCTTTAATTTCTGTGAGTGTTCGTAAATGGAAAAAAAATAACAAAATTAAAAAGAATCAATTGATACAAATACATTATTCTTGATTCATGGTCATCTGGTAGTCCCTCTCAATATATCTCATGCCAAGAACATGTCTCTGAGGTCAGCGACATCACTCCATGGACCAAGCAGCTTTCCAGGCTTTCATTTCTGTGAGATTTCCACAATTACAACAACAACAAAACTTGATTGTATTTTTTTGTTTTGTTAAATGAAGTTCAGACAAAAATATGTCTCTCCCATTGTTCTGCGTACCAAGAAAAAATGTCTTACAGGTCTGCTACAGTACATGTATGTTATTCCATGGAATTGTATATTCTTCCAGGCAGGCTTTATTTTCTGTGAGTTTCAAACAAAAAATTTGGAACAATAATGATGAGAATCAAGTTTCAAAACTGCTTAAATAGTATTCTTCAGCAATTCTCCATTATAATAATCATTATGTATTGCCCAGAATAAAACTTCATGACCAATAGCCAGCATTTAACTTATGACAGGTAAAACAAAATACCACCAGTCCTTACTGAGAACTAAAAAAAAAAAAAAAAAAAAAAAAAATTGAATTTATTATAAATGGACTTATTTCTCATACAAGCTATGAAGGTAGGCATAATGACCACATTACAAGCATTTTATTTTAAAAAGTTAGTACTTATTGCATAGACTGTATATTTCCCCCCCCCCCCCCCCTAAGGAGGCTTGAGTGTATACATTTAACAAACATTCATTCAAAGCATCTTAACCCCTTGCCTAAGCCTTAAAGGAACCTGGTGGGCTATGTACAAAGTCTCTGCAAGAATCTTCTGGATTGAAGGAGGCAGATTAACCTCAAGAAGATTTCAGAACCGTGCAGGGAAGGGCTTAAATCCTTTTTTAAAGGGTACCACCACCCAAAAATAATATTAATATAAATGAAAGGTAACATCTTTAGAAGTCCATTCCATCAGAAAAGATATATAACTGAAAAACGCATCACCATTCTAAAGCATACGTTCATGGGTCTGCATACACGAAGACTACCTTTGTCCAGAGCGAACAAATGGTCCGGGATTCTGGTTCCGTGGTGGTGGTAATTAATTGCTTTGTTTATGAATTACACAACCCTTTGCAAAATGTTCGGTATCTATTCGATATAAATATATCACAAAACGATACCAAAACAAATAATTATGTGTTGTTCTTTGCCTCGTGGTTCCCTTTAAATATCTCCTTTTTGCCTTCAAGGTAACATGCATTGTGATACTACTTATTCAATTCCTACCCTGGTACAAGATAGATGTATTATTCTCATTGAAGCCTGAAGGTCTCATTAATATTACAAGCTATTGTACCATGTGCATACAGAGTAAACTGAGACTTGTTTACCCACTAGTACATAGGTGTGTGCCTGACTGACCAATCACAATGCAGTATGGGGGACACACCTCTTCTCCAAGCAAATACATGCACTGAAAGTCACTAGAAGGGCACCCGACAATACACATTTTCTCTATGTATGTTGAAGCACTATCAAAAATTCCTATTCACTGTTTTGAAATTTACAAGCGGTACATTTTTTCTGTATGTAGTTTTACCTATAGATAATACCAAAGTATTTTGTATCTTGTTACCTTGTGAAATTGTGGGAAAATCTTACAATTGTATAATTTATAAGTACTGTACTATGTACAATTTACATTAACAAGATATCAAACTTAAAAAAACAAAACAAATTCCACTCGTATTGATTAAAATTTGACAGAATACTATTCATGTTTTTAATTCTTTTTTTAAATCACCTTGTGGTAATGTGGGAAACATCTGAAAAGGTGACAGTTGCTTTTTCTACAAACATTTGAAAAAAGAAAAATGCAAGATAATCAACTGAAATATCTCAGAATACAAATATCATTAAAGGTATGGTGACAAGAAAACTGCCTCAAAATTGGGTTTTACTGTATCTAAGGTAGATTTTCATGAAGATTACTAATACAAACATATTTTCCTCGTGGGAAAACCCGGTAAAATAAAAAAATCAACTTGTAAATTCTCTTTCGGAACCCCCGTAAAAAAACTGAGTCCCGGGCGAACAAAAAATGACGTCATTTTTGTGACGTCACCTGCAGGCAATCGCAGTTTAGCTCGGTCATAGACGTACACGCTGAGTACAATACTCACGTTGACACAGAGATATTATTTCCATTTGTTTCAATATTTGCAAACATTTGTTCAGGTTTATATCATGGGACGATATACACTCAGATGTGTAGCTGCATCCTGCTACAATTCATTTCTTAGCAATTCTTAAGCATTTTCAGTAAAACCTCAATTTACAAGCAAAAACGAGTTTGTTTTACAAGCAAGTCATAGGCTCTGCATGTAAACAATGCACATTCCTCCGCGTTGCGGTCTGCATGTGATGTCATGAATCGGGTGACACGTGCGCACATTTCCGCTCTGCTATAAATGACTTTTTTTAGGAGCATGGAACGCCGATGCGTAATAAAGCAAAAAAGTTGCATGAAATTTACCTTTTTTTCCCAACTTAAGGATTTCTTTGAAAAAAAGAGTGTGGTATATCAATAAAGGCACATATTTAAAGCTATAAACCTGAATCAAAGCCGGGATTGCACCCCTCCTTTAACTTATTATTGAGTAACTTACATGCAGATTTATGCTAGCCCAAGTTCTTTCAGTGTGAAACTTCAACCAATCATTATTAAACCAAAACAAGCTTTGTATTTTATTTAGTTCTAGCCTGTATACTACTAATTCCCTTTTTTTTTTAATGAAAAAGAGCTAAATAATAAATAGGGTTTCTCTGGGATTCAAACCAGAGACCTCCGGATTAATTGCTACACCGGTGCTCAACTGAGTGTCTATAGAGTGGTGAAGTGTGATGTCATAAATGATGTCATAAACATTTTTTTTAGAATTTTCAAATTTGGACTTCATTTTCAGAAAGAGCATAACAAATAATGTCCAAATACCGAAAATCAAAGGAATAGGTTGCGTGTTGGCTGAGATATGCCCATCCGAATGATTTTTTTTGTCAATGGGCAATCTGTGTTATAGTGCACTGGTTCCTAAATTTAGGAACCAGTGCACTATAACACTGATTGCCTATTGAAGTAAAATTCATTCGGATGGGCATATCTCAGCCAATACGTAACTTATTCCTTTGATTTTCGGTATTTAGACATTATTTGTTATGCTCTTTCTGAAAATGAAGTCCAAATTTGAACAATGTTCTAAAAAAGTGTTTTTATGACGTCATGGCTTCTGTACTCTATAGAAAGTCCTAGTGCGGTGTCTGGCTCTGAAACCTCTTAGCTTTCGATGCTTGTGATGGTCATAAGCTAATATTTATACCTTTCACCTTTTTTTCACTTTTTAATTTTATTTCACTTCTTCTACTGTACTATACTATACAGTACTATGAAAACTCATAGTGCAGGTATTTGCGAATCTAGTCAGGAATGTACTGAATATCCCATGTATTGTTATGACAATGGTTTATTTAAATCATTGTAGGCCTCACAACTCACAAAAAGCCCCTACTGTGTGTACTGCAAGTCATTGAAAGCTTGTGTTTACTATACTATGTGCCTAATAATACCACTCAACCATGTACATAGGGAGGTGTGTGCCCATGACTGACCAATCACAATGCAGTATGGGGACACACCTCTGTTCCAAGCAAACACCAGCCTGAATGTCACTAGAAGGTTGCCACATGTGCACAGTACACAAATCCCCTGTGTACTCACTGTACTGTCTGAGTACGATTATTATAGCCATTAAATTAATTGTGTTAATTTGTAGATTATGTAGAGAATATTAAATCTACACAGTAGATGTAAATGCAGATTGCAGGGAGAGGTGGGAAGATGTGCTAAATATTACCCCACACAAGACCTCCAAGCCAGACAAAAACTAATACAATGTTCACTAAAACTAACCAGATTATTTGAATGTTTATTAGGAGTGTGAATCACTCCTGCAAGACAAGTAGTTAACTTTATCAATATCAGTACGAATATAAATTAGCAAATTGACTGAATCATCTCAAGTAAGGCAGCAATATAAGAATGAGTCAGAGTAAGAAATGAAGACCATGACAATGTAATTATCTGTGACTAATTTGTTGTTTGCAAATTATTGTAAAAAAGGATTAACAATCTAGAATTGATTTTAAAATATGTGTACCCTATTGACCAAACAAAATTAACGCTTCAACATTTCAGCCTTTCAAAAGAATACATGAACAAGTATACCACATGAGTTCACTGAAAGATTTATAATGATTTTTAAAAATGTTAATGAAGTTAAATGTAATTTTTCAATGAATACTTGTAGACACAGGTTCATCTCTTGTCCTCCTTCGCGTAAATCAAGAAGACGTCACATCGCATACTAGTCTTATCACAAACTCTAGTCTTTACAGATTTTACTGAAATAAATTTAAGTAGCAATTGGTGTCATTGTCTACCAAGACATGCCCATGCAATTACAAATGGCATGTTTTGGTAGAGAATGGCTTATTAAATATTGGCAAAAATATAATAATAATACACCTTTATGCATGGGAAAAGAGAGCAAGTCAGCAGATATTTAGTTCATCTCCTGTTAATTATGTTGTCCTAGCTTCATTCAAATCTCAGAAATGCATACTATCTGAACTTTGTACTAACTCTGAATAAATAAACAGATACCGGGGTACTATAAATACAGTATACAATAAATGGCAAAAAATGGGTCTATTTGTGAGGAAAGACAACACATGACATACTGCCACCCCTACAAGACAAGGGGTTAACTGCATACATGCTGCATTGGACGCCTCGTTCTTGCACCGGTCGGTAGATACGTTTCATCCTCCTTATGTTGTCCTCTTTCGCGTAAATCACACGTCACAAAGATGTGTGATCTCTTATCACAAACTCTAAATAAATAAGCGAGAAAGAAACAGACTCTACAGAAATAAATTACCTACCTCATCATGCACGGGAAAAGACACTAGACAGCACATCAGTCACCTCGTTCTTGCCCTGGTACATGCGGTTCATCTCCCGTTATCTACACACAAACCACGAATACGCCATATTTTATTATGAACTCTAAAGAATAAATTGGCATAGTAAACAAATACAGGAGTGTTTTACATACCTCATGCACAGGGAAAGACAGCACATCGGTCGCCTCGTTCTTGCCCCGGTAGATGCGGTTCATCTCCCGTATCTCGTCCTCCTCCACACAAATCACGGAGACGTCGTATCTTTCTATTCTCAAAATGCGACGAATCGCCTTCACGTCGCTCTTCATCTTTTGAAGATTGAAGTTGACAGATTTCTGAAGATTCCTAACGACGAACGACATGATTCTGACGAGATTTGTACGATCAGAGAACTGTTGAAAGTTGACGCTTTGCGGAGACTTTATACTTGGCACGAGCAGAAATCGAAGCAGCTATCGCTAAATTAAAGCACGCAATGTTTACGAAAATTTCAATCGCACGCGCGCTACAGAATGTTCTCGCCTGAACTATGGCGTAGCAATCTGATCAAGCGGGGGTATGATGATTAGTTGTACGTGCGGCATGGCATGTCAGCTTTTCGTGCCACACACTGCGTTCCAAATAAGTGGGCGGAGCTTATCGCCATAAAACAGCAAGCATTATGCATGCATACGACATTGCATAACATCGTTGTTGGTGTTGATGTTTTTGCTTTGACACAATCATTGACTAGGAAATATTGGCATAATTCTCTTGTAGGATTTCATCGCCCCTTCATTTAATTCTGCCCTGTATATTTATGTTCTCAATCACAATGGATTATACAATCCATGCTCACACTGGTGTAGTTCATCATGTTCAAGGTTGCTAATGAAACGCTCTGCCTCAAGTAGGCCTACTTGGAGTTGGACCATCATGCCATGATTCATCATTATTATAAAACATAACTCTGTTCTGTGCAATTTATTTCTTTGTTCACAAGTCACTCTGTTTATCATGAAGTATACTGTTTGAGCTATTGGCGTTTTACATATATAATTCAGCAAAAATAATCACGCCAGTTGAATAACTGCATACTATGTGTTGATGTGGTCTGACAGCTCGATTCTACAAACAAAACAATAATGATAATAATTGAAAGAGGTGTGCTGGAGGTGTGTCTCATATACCGCATTTTGATTGGTCACTCACGTACACACCTACAATTGGATACCTCGCGCTCACTTTCACATGTTCACTGTGCTGTACTGGCCCACTGGCCATGAAGTCACATTTCTTGTTACCTCATTCTTCCTATAATATTTCATCTGCTTTGTTTATTTTGTAGTTCCTCATTTGATCGAAGAAACAAACCTGCAATATGAAAACTCTAAGTACACGTCGGTACACTCTTCAGTGCCCCGTTTCATAAAATACTTGCAATTGTTGTAAGTGTCCAATTATTGTAACTAGTAGGTCAACAACCAATCAGCATTGAGGATTTCAGCTGTTGCCATGGTAGTTACAATAATTGGACACTTACAACAATTGCAAGAGTTTTATGAAATGGGCCACTGCTGTCTGCATAATGCGATTATCAACGTCACAATCACAGTCTCCCATTATTACGTCACAATGCGCGGTCAACGATTTGGTTACGCGCAGCCAATAGGAATGATGCGCGAAATGACGTATCATAGCAATAGTTCTCAAAAACAAGCCAACATTAGCAATCTAAACAGAATTTTAAAATCAAACACAGGCGATTCGGATCAGGAATAATTACTTTTAAAAATGTAACTTTGGGGCTTGTTTGCTTCTTTTAATGTCGAAGCAGTAATGAAGACTGACATTAGATTATGAAAATAAATGTACATTAACATTGTTACAAGTACAAACGAAATTATTAATATTAAAGAAATATTGAAAGAAGAGGGAAAACTTGGTTGCGCAGTTCACCCGTCAATAAGTCTGAGGTATTACAGGTAAGTTTTTTTTCTCATTCTCTAGAAACTTTCTAAAAATTTAAAATAAAATAAATTGTATTTCGTGTCATACTTACTTTACTTGTTACTTGTTTGTAGAGACTGGAAGGTAAGCTTATTTGTCCCTCTTTGAAGATCCATCCAATCTGAGATATGGTCCATACTTCAGGGGATGATCTTTCCAGTGCTTTTCTAATGCCGACTTGAATTGGTTGATAGTCGAAGCATTAAGGCATTTTGTCTTAGTCTAGTATGACAGAGCTGCTTTATGATTTTGAGTTTGTGCCCTCTTGTTTTTGAACCATCAGCTAATTGAAAGAATTTGGAAGCATCCAATTTGTCAAAGCCTTTCAAAATTCTGAATGTTTGAATCAGATCTGCTCTTTGTCTCCTGTATGCTAGTGTTGGTAGATGCAAGACCTTCAGTCTATCTGAGTACTCCATGTGTCTGATGTCGGGTAGAAGTCTTGTGGCCCTCTGCTGGACTTTTTCCAACAGGTCTTCGTCCCTCTTGAGCATTGGGTGCCATACAGAGTTGCAGTATTCCAATAACCAGAAAATTCAATTTTGTATATAATGTACATCTCATTTTGAGAGGCAACCACAATTTCACATTACCGTTACGTTTAACATGTTTGAGGTGACATTTTTCTTCGAAATGGTTTACATTTATTTACTCGTGTTAGTTGCTTTGTTATCAACAACTTTTGTTTGTGGCCGAGTCTGCACCAATAAAATCCAAGTTTAAAGGGAATGAAGAAAAAAAAACACACACAACTGAACAACAAACAAACTGATGTGACCGGCTTAGGCCGCTACAACGTGGCAAAGTAATCGAATGTAGATTAAAAAAAATAATAAGCCAGGCTTTCGAACCTAGCAGTTCCTTAATGCTTGTCATTAGAGGGGTAGTTCAATTTTGGTTTAGAGGGCGCTTCAAGAAATAATAGCTTCGTGAGGTAATGAAAACTAGGTGTACAATTCGAACAATAACACAAATAGTGCCATAATAAACCCTTTGATTCAAAGCGGTTCAGAAACGGCCAAAATATTCACAAATATATATGATCGGAAAAAATGTTAGGGACCAACTTTCATTCAATGATCTAAGAAAATATTTATAAATCCTACACATTTCTAAAAATAAACCAAAATGTTTTTTTAATTGTTTTTGATGATTTCAAAAATTTGAAAAATAATTTTGCCAAACATCACATTCTCATATTTGATTTTTTAAATGGTTGAAACTCAAGGTGTCTGGAGGGCGCCCTCTTATGTTAACAGCTGCTTTTTGAATGAAAATAGCCCTGTAACTTAGCCATTTATATGTTTTTCTACCATCCAAGCATCATTGAATTTTAACTGTTAGTTTTTAATCATAACTGACCAGTTTTAGTTACTAAAATTCTGTTTGACAAGAAGTGTATTATCCCTTTAAAGGGATCTAGTAACATTGTCCAAATCCTCAACATCCAATTGGAATTCTAGCGCTTCCCTCATACCTTGTTGTATTCGTATTAACAATAGAAGCATGGGACATGTTTCAGTTTTTCGAATTTCCCTTTCGTTAAAAAGATATTTACGATTAAAGTGTTCAGATGTTAAAATATCCACTGGATAGTCGTAATGGTGTACAAAGTCGGAGCAATGAGTTAGTGAATATCACTTTGCATTTTCGCTCATTACCCGGCATGCATATAACGTCCATTTCCACTTGAAATTTCCACATACCCAGGGGTCATATCAGATAACACTGACAATATATTTTATATCAATCATTCACCACTTTTTGCACATGTCAACAAAGTAACTAGATCCTTTTAATGACAAGCGACTCAACTAAACATGAAACTATATAGAACAATGAGCAAAATTAAGTACACAGTTATGAAGTACAAAATGAAGAACAGGCAAAACGTACAATAATAAACGAGAGAGTAGACATTCGAGTTATGGTGTAGAGAGTACAGTTTGGGTCAAACTGAATTTTAGAAACCAAAACTGCACCATTACATTACAAACTATTATAATAGTTATAACTGCAACATGCTCGAAAGGTATAAAACATTACAAACGACCAAGTAAACAGCATAATTATTATCCTTCAAAAAGAGCCGTTAAAACTCAAGAGGGCGCTCTCTAAAAACTCATTGGTTTGAACCATTTTTAATTTATAAAAATTGTGCATGTGATGTTTTTTTTAAAATAATGATTAAATAGAGAGATCATCAACAATTACACTTTAAAAACATCTTTTGTAAATTTTTGAAAAATTTAAGCTTTTTTTTTCTCAACGGCTATTGTGGGGCCCCACAATCATTACAAATGGTTATATTTATGGATATTTCAGTCGTCTCTGAACCGATTTAGATCAAATAAAGTTTATTCTGTCATTCAAATTGTATGCACTTTCAAATTTGACACTCAGTTTGTCATTACCTCCTACAAAATTGATTTCGTGCAGCGTCCTCTATACCAAAACTCAGCAAAATATATACACATATTTAAAGCAGATCTATAGTGCAAAAAACGGACAAAAGGTTGAATAACGTATCAAATATATCCACGTAGTGACTGGTGACAGTTTTATAAAAATTAAAAAAAAATTTCACATGGCTAAGTAATGAGCGAAAATACAAATTGACATTTACTGACCCGTTGCCATATGTTTGTACACAGTTGAAATCATCCCCATAATACATTATTCAAATTAGATCATAATGTCTCAATAACGAAGTTGAAATTTGAAAAGCCAAAGCGGGTTTCATATCAATGAGTAAGGTAGTCTATAATCTAGACCCTCGAAAGCACCGCCAACGAGAGAGATCTGCATAACATCAGTGATCTATTAACATCATTGATCGCTACTGGCAGCGAAGATCGGTGTGCAGACCTTCCTCGTCGCGTTGTGCATATCTCTCTCGTAAGTGGCGCTATATATTTGCCAGTGAGGGACTCGATCCTAGTCTATGAGTAAGGGGGAAACTGAGAGGCATATTCAAACTACTAGGATTTGCACGTGCGGTTGGTCGACTCAGACAAACCTACTACATCCCTTCAAACATGTTCAATCTAACTTCACACAATGATTAATTATCGAAAAATATTATATCGATATTGTCTGTTTAAATTACTTTTAAAACCAAAATAATAAAAAAAGAGCAAATAATAATATGTTTCGTATTAATTCTTGGTAATCCTCTCAACAATGTTCATTAAATCTCACAGGATGATATAAATCAGCATCTACTCAACGTAATAATGGAAACCAAAAGAGTGCAGAACGGCGCATGCGCCATCCACGATGACGCCATAGAGGTGGAGAATGATGTACTACGAGACGGTACCAAACTTTCAGCCAATCGTGATACGGAACGCAAAATTGCAACACTCCCAATCGGTGCCAAACTTTTAGCCAATCAGCGCGCAGGTATTGGCATAAGTGGGTGTGGTGCCTATCTCTCAACCAATCAGGGCGCGGAACGCAGATCAGCCACACTCCCAATCGGTGCTGGTTTGGCAAGAGAGGGTTGGACAAAGAAACACGGAGCGTGGTGCCGTGTGAAGGCGTTTTCACTAAAGAGATCCGATAACAGTGGCAACCAAGAATTCGTGAACATAAAAAGCGAGGTAAGTGCTTCAAAATGCAAATGGATACAACTAATTCATCAAATACATCAAATAATTAAATTGTTGTCGATGATTATTATGATGATGACGATGATGATGACAATGATGATGATGACGCTGATGATGATCATCATGATGCCGATGATGATTATGATGACAATGATCATCATCATAATCATGACGACGGTAGTGATGATGATGTTGATGCTGATGCCGATGATGATGATGATGCCGATGATGATTATGATGACGAAGATCATCATCAATCATGATCATGACGACGATAATGATGATGATGTTGATGATGATGACGACTACAATAATAATGATGATGATGACGATAATGATGGTGATGTTGATGATGATGACGACTACGATAATAATGATGATGATGATAATGACGACGACGACGATAATGATGATGATGATGATGATGACGATGAGGCGAATGATGTCAGGCTTAATACCAAATTGTTTTTCTATCTCATCCAATTGCAGGTGGATAAGGATAAGGCGAATCGCAAGTCCCCCAGACTTGTGCGTATCAAGCCTAGGGGAAGACTTGGAAGAGCAAGTGCCGCCATCCCTCGGTAAGTGGTCATATTGACCCAGTGGAGGCAAGCGCGGCGATCCATTCGGAAAACACAATGCATTGGGGGGGGGGGGGGGGGGGGGGGGGGGCAAACATTGTTCACAAACAATGCTCCCCCCCCCCCCCCCCTCCCCATGTATATATTGTGTTTTCCGAACGTAGCGCCGCGCCTGAGTGGAGGTATCAGGATCTCAAAAAAAAAAAAAAAAAAAAAAATTGTGACCGAATCTGTATCTGTGATTATTATTTTTTTATTTTTATTAAAACTGGTAGCAGGGGAAGTATCACAAATCAATGGTCTTTTTAACTCGATGGTTAGAGCACCGGTCAAACAATCAGTTGTTCGGACTTGAGTTCAATTCCAGGCGATAGCCCAATTTAAGTGCTCATTTAATGTATTTATTAATGAACAGTTTGATTGTTGTACATTTAAATTGCTCACATTCGCCACATTCATAATTATGATTTTCTGGACAAAGTATAGTTCTCGGTTAGAAGTTCCATCTGAACTATATGGAGATTTGTATGTTATTGTTTATCATTATAAACTCATTATATCGTTGATATTGGTGCCGGTAATATTCATCTATTTTTTGTTCCTTTCCATTGTTTTTCTTTTCATCTTGCCAAACAAAAAACTCGTCTAATTTCAGAAACCCATTCCGCTTCTTGAAGAGCGAGCGAGAGATGAAGAGACAGATGAAGGAACTGGAGGAGCAGATTGCAACATTGACTGAAGGGAATACCACGCTGGCAGAGAACTTGAGCCAACGAGATGAAAGTATTCGGGAACTACAGAATAAGCTTCGTAAGTATTGTTTATCCCTTGTTCCCCCTTCAAAATCTAACATTACACAACGAAAACAAATCCGAGTTATCTTTAAAATAATGATTTGCCAGGTTTCTTTGAAACAAGACTCATTAAAAGTAAGCACAAGGCATTCCCAAAAATGCCCAAAGGCAAAGCGATGGTTTGTTTTGTTGACGTTTTATAGTTAGTTGCATGTACAAGTTATGTTGCGAACATATTGAAAAACATAAAATTAATAATTAAAACAATTATTTTGAAAGTTTGACTAAAACAAGACTCATCAAAAAGTAAGCACAAAGTGACAAATCTGAACTTAAAGGGATCTAGTAACTTTGTTGGCAAGTGCAAAAAGTGATGAGTGATTAATAAAATGTGTATTGGTGTGATATGATATGTCCACAAAAAAAATGTGTGAACATGTCAGGTTAATTGGATGTTTTTTGGCCGAGAAATTAGCAAAAATGCAAAGTAATATTCACTAACTCATTGCACTTACTTTGTACAGAGCTTAAATTATCCAGTAGACAGTTTAACGTCTGAACACTTATATCGTAAATATCTTGTGAACGAAATGGAAATTTGAAAAACCGAAACCTGTCCCGTGCTTTTATTGTTAATATGAATATGACAAGGCATAGCGAACCACTAGAGTTCCAAGTAAGTTTTGAGGATTTGAACAATGTTACTAGATCCTTCTAAGCTGGGATTTCACTTCTTATGTAGGTATTGTTTTACAAACTACATCAACATGAAAACAAATCAAAATCTTCAGTATAAAATGTTTGAAAAATATATTTTGCAGATTGGACTGAAACAAGGCTCAGTAAAAGTAAGCACGATGCGGCAAAGCTGAATTGTATCTTGAATTTAATACAACCTCAATGAAGTATTTTCAAGACTATCTTTGTAGTCGTTGTTTCAATATGAAAACAAAATAATTCGTTTTGATAGCAGTTTAAAACAATTATTTTGTAGGATTGACTAGAACAAGACTCATCATTTAGACCGGCAGCTCAGAGGTCTTTTGTGCATCGAAAAGCGTACTGATTGTTTAACGTATTAATATTTAGAGGAGAATGTAACAAAACCAACAATATGAGTCTCCCGGGCTGCACCTGGTGGAAAAGAAGTCCTTTGCGCCTCCAAAGTTTGGCCCCTGGGGTTTGTGCGATGCTTCTATTTTATGGCGAAGTACCGTGTCTAAGATTGGTACCTGCGGGGTAAGCGAGACAATTACAAAAGGATCAGTGGTCCGTATCAGGCCTTCTTCTGAAAATTTTACCTTGGCCGTTTTAAAAGACGAAATACACGTCGATGAATTGGGGATTATACCAAAAACCTCTTGCAACTTAACAAGACATATTTGTTAAGTTGCAAGAGGTTTTTGGTATAATCCCCAATTCATCGACGTGTATTTCGTCTTTTAAAACGGCCAAGGTAAAAATTTCAGAAGAAGGCCTGATACGGACCACTGATCCTTTTGTAATTGTCTCGCTTACCCCGCAGGTACCAATCTTAGACACGGTACTTCGCCACAAAATAGAAGCATCGCACAAACCCCAGGGGCCAAACTTTGGAGGCGCAAAGGACCTCTTTTCCACCGGGTACAGCCCAGGAGACTCATATTGTTGGTTTTGTTACATTCTCCTCTAAATATTCATATGTTCAACAATCAGTACGCTTTTCGATGCACAAAAGACCTCTGAGCTGCCGGTCTAATTGTTGGTATCTTTGATAGTAGTTGTTTTTCTAATTGTTAATTGCTGTTTTTTCATTAAAACAATTAATTTAGGTTTGACTGAAACAAGACTCACCAAATGTAAGCACGAAGCGGCGAAGCTGAACGGCATCTTGGAGCTGGCTAAACTACAGTGCAACGCCCAACAGGACGTGGTGGATTGCAAACAGCATGACGTCATCAAATTGGCAACGCGACAGGCGGAACTGTACGAGCAGATTCGCAAGCTGAAGCTCACCATCGAGAGTTTGAGAACCAAGGTTGGTTGCCCTGAGTTTTTTTTTCTTTTACAGACGCGTTCAATTAGTTGTGAGTATTTACGTCTGCATGGGACCACCCTTTATCATCACCATCCGAGAGACACAGTCCTGGTTCGAACCGGGGCTGATAAGTGCGAAGAGCAGAGCTCTGGCCACTATAGGCCAGATGAGATCACCCCTTCACCGACCGACTTCCCTATTCAGTGAAGTGACTAAGTGAAGGAACAAAACATAATAAATGCTATATATTTTAGAAGAATCAATACTTGTATTCATTTAAAAAATACAATCACCATGGAACTGGATGGATTCTAACAAAATACTTCGTAAAGTAACTGTACTTAAATGTTATGTCCGTATAAAGCGATCAACATCATAACAATGACAATGATCTTCCATAAAATACACTCTTGCATCAAAATGCATGTGGAATAAAAGAAATGTACAGATAAAATATTAATATAAAAAATAGAATAGGCATTAATTTTTTTTCTAGCGCGAGACGTTTCTAACATGATTCAAAATATGAAGCGAAATAAAATAATAAATATAGTCGACGTTAGTCGAATGCGTTATCTTTAAAGGGGTATATATCCGTCAATATAGATCTTGGAGTATGACAAATCAATGATATAATTTGTGTGATTATTCTTCCTCATCTAATTCTGTATGAAGCTGGAAAGATCGGAGTCGGAGAGCACTAACGGAGGGAGGGGGCGAGAAGATGGAACAGCCGAGCATCCAACGGGCAACCCTTCTACGTCATCACCAACGACCAGGCGACGCGGAGCAGTGGCTGCTGCGGTTCGTCACCCCGCACGACAGAGACATCGGAATGGTTCGAACCGGGTAAGAGCTGGGTTCATATTCAGGAAACCTCAATAGCTTAGTAATATGAACGTAACTCTATTGTCTAAAACAGACTTAACATGTCTTAGTCTATTTTAGACAGACTAAGTTTTAGATTATTTTATTCTCTAAATAATTAAACAGGTAAATTACCTTATGCTTACTCAAATAGCTAAGAAAACTGTGTGTTCCTTAAAAAATAGCCTTATTATCAACAAAATATATTTAGATTGAAACTAACTGATTTGTATGCTATAACAAATATGGGAGCTCGTATCAATCAAAATAAAAGCCAAACATTTGACTTAGCAAATTATTGCAAGTAGCGGCGGAGCAGCGGTCGCAGAACGATTTAGATTTGATTGAACACGCCCTCAACGTTCGTCACCCCGCAAGCAATTTTCAGCAGGAGATTGTTTTACTATCAAGGCATTGCTAAATAAATTGCCTAACTAGTTTAAATTCAAAATTTGCTCTTAACAGCCCAATTGTTTTAAAGATCACATCACTTTTAAGGAATAATTACTTCAAAACATTTAAATCAACACAGATACATCACGTTCCCACTGGTGCGTTCGTTACCCCGCGCGGTTGAGTTATAATAATGGGAGAGCTTGGTTAAAGAGGTTTATAATCAATCCAATATACTAAAGTATATCTAAAGATTAAAAACGCGTTAGCTAATGCAAATGTTTTTCATACCCACAGTGAGTATAATTTCCAAAATCTATCTTCAATGATTGTTTTACGATGTGTTAGACGCATTCAGCTCGTATCATGCAAGAGAGCGAACACAACTGCGGGCAAGAGAAGAGAGGCAACGAAGAAATCAAAGGATGAGGAAAATAAATTGCGCGCTCGCTCTGTGGAAGAAACGCATCATTAAAAGATCTAGAAATATTGTCCAAAGTCGTAAAACTCTCTTATAACTATAGTGGATCTCTCATACCTTTTTGTTTACATAATTACCAATTGGAGCATTGTTTTTCGAATTTCCCTCGCGTTGAAGAGATATTTCCGATTGAATCGTTCGAATTTTTAATTATCCACTGGAAAGTACATTTGCCCATTTCATAAACTGTTGCAATTGTTGTAAGTGTCCAATTATTGTAACTACCATGGCAACAGCTGTAATGCTCCATGCTGATTGGCTGTTGACCAAATAGTTACAATCATTGGACACTTACAACAATTGCAAGTGTTTTATGAAATGGGCTACAGAACAAAGTCAGTGCAATGATTTAGCGAATATCACTTTGATGATTCGCTCATAACATCCATTTAACGTTATATTTTCACACATAACCTATTGGACATGACCAATCACAACAAAATAAATTTCATTGAACATATCCTGTTCATCACTTTTACACATGTCCACAAAGTTACTAGATGATTTCTTAAGCCAACGAATTCTAGCAGTGACATTTTCTGTTGATCTTTCTGCTATAAATAAACGTAATCCCATACTCATTGATCTCCCGATGCAGGTCGCATCAGCTGGTATCATGCCAGGTGGCGAACGCGAACTGAGAACGAGGGAAGAGATACAACAGTGGCGATTAAGATATATGGAGACAAGAAAAGTGAATCGCGTTGTCTGTCGATGGAAGAATAGCATCAAGCAGCAACGTACGCGGAACATACAACTCCGGGTCCACTTGATGAACCGAGCAAAGAGGTAAGTGTGTTGTTGTGGCCTGGCTTGTTTCTAAAAACCACATAACCATCTTAGGACGCCATTTATGGTTAGACAATCATCACCATCCGAAAGACGATGAAATGTGCACTCGTTCTGTGGAAAGTCCGCATCAAACTTGCAACAACGGAATATGAACATATTATTATACAGTTCACATGACTCCTAAAAAGTCAGTTTCCATATTATACCAGTCAAAACAAGTTTGAATGTCTCATACAGGGGAAATGTAATATTTAGGGAGGGGATAATACTTAAAGGTCTTTGATAAATACTCATCATTATTGATCAAAGAAATATGAACTATTTACTATACTGCCGTTGCCTTTTGACCCACCATGGCACCATGCTTACGGGAAGCTACATGGTTCAATTACTATATGCACAATCTAGAAGGGCACGGGTTAACTCAATTGCCTACGTAATGGGACTCGTGAACCGGGTATCACGTATATGCAAAAACGATATTACATTAGGCAATATACGAGTCGTCTTGGTATAATGTTATATGATAATGTTTAATGTGTTATTTTCTCTCCAGAATCCAAGACTTGATGGATGAGAGGAAGCTGGTCCGTCGATATCTCCGCAAATTGCGGAAGGCTTTCGAAGCCAAACAGGCCGAGCTCCTCAAGGAAGCCCAATCCACCTCGAAGGAGAGCCCGACATCGAGCGAAGAAGACCCTCAGGCTGCCGACGAAAGCTCTACATCTTCATCCGTACCATCGGATCTTAATGCGCTGCTGCGTGGAACTCGGGCGATCATGTCCAGACTGGAGAGCTTGGAATTCTTCCTCGGTGGAGACGAGTCCTTTGAAGATTTCTTGAAGGTAATGTAACGATCGTGATATGTTTTTTTTTATAAGGATCTCCATACTGTATGCCGTATGAAGATTTATATTTACTGAGCAATATATTTACTGAGCAATAACCATTTCACCCAGTTTGCCGTTCGAGTAATTATGTATACCAAAAGTTATATATATTATACCCTCTAATGATAAAAGTATAGCTTTGGAAAATAAGTAATGTAATTGTGCTCGTTTGTAACCGATTGTGGTCATCTATTCCTTGCGATAATCTCGTATGGTTCAAAATGGAAGAGTATTTCTCATTTAATTGGGTGATATTGGGCATAAGTGATGAAAATGAATTTACCTTTCATTTTCCTTTAATTATTCAGGATCAGGACAGAGGCGGGAATGGAAGCACAGTTTCTGCCCAAGCAACCGGCCTAACAACCGACGAAGAAATGAACCGACTTGCTGAACAAATCCAGCAATGGAAAAACAGACGCGAAGAGGCGATCAGAACGGGTAAAACCTCGAAGGGGCGTGTCAAGCGCCGAGTCTCTCGCGCATCATTAAAGCACATCGCCGAGATAAGTGGCTGTCTCAAACGCAAACACGCGCTAGGGGTGGAGTCCGAGTCAGGTGGGCGTGGCAAGCAGAATATCAACGCGGTAAAGAGCGGAGATATTAAGGGTGTGTCCGTGGTGAATGGGCGTGACCAAGATAAAGATGCCGCGGATAATGAAAATTCACCGAACCTGGTCAACCAATCAAAAGGAGGTAAAGATGTTGCAGATACAGATGTGGGAAGCCATTCCGATCGTCAATCGGAAGCGGAAAACTCGACTGGAAACGCAGAAAGTGAAGAAGAAGAAAACAACAACGGAAACAAAAATAACAATGAGCTAAAAGATGGACCTGAGGAAAGAGCAGAGCCTAGTGGCGAACTGGGCGTGACTGTCGATATTCGAAGCGAGATGAAAGAAGAGGAGGGAACAAAGGCGGAGTCCCCAATTGAAATGGGCGTCACTCTCAAGAATGCGCGTCACCTGACAGACCGAGAGGACCAAGCGGAGGGGCTAGAAGATGAAATGGGCGTGGCTTCCGAAGATGGTATCGAGCTGGACGGCGGAGATGAAAAGAAGGCGGAGCTAGAGGGTGAAGTGGGCGTCACTCCCAATCATCAGCCACAAAACGTCACGGATGGGTGCGACTTTGTTGGAAATGGGCGTGGCGTTGTTCACGATTCTACAATTTCTCCCAATGATTGCGTGCGAGTCGAGACAACGTCACCTACAACAGATGTCGATAGCTATGTCACTGCGGAAGAGGGCAGCCTTGATGAGGTCATCAAAGTGGAACGGACCCTGGATGTTAATCGCAGAGTGTCGGATCTGCTGATTGACAAATGGTGCCTTGAAGGACAGGTGAAGGTGAGTACAAATTACTGCCCAAATAATTTTAAACATCACACTTTTGACCTTTGCTCTTTCATTTATTTATCAGCTTAACAAAAGGATTTCTATTCAGAGATAACTTTAAACTTTAAATTTACATTTGATGAATGAAAAACACTGTTGTTGTAATGACACCTAAATGCAACAAATGTATAGTTCATTATTTATAACATTTGTTTAATGGAGGCAGGCATACTAAGGCCTAAAACATTAAACTTCATGTATCATCTCGTTTTGTTAATGCTAATAATATACCTTTTAATTTGTTCAGGCTCTTTCGGACAACGAGGATGCGCTGGTAGTGGTCAAGCGAGAGATGGCTGGTCGACTAGACGCGGCGCATCGCGAGTTGGCGCGTTCGCACAGCGACACGGCGTGTCGCGGCGGGGAATCAGAGCGTGACGTCATTGTCAGCTCCGCGTCGGGATTCGATCCGGAAGTGCAACTGCGAGAAAGGGTCAAAGAACTTTCGAAGCAACTGGAAACTCAGACCGAGCGGCTTGCTGATGAGGATATGATAAAGAGCCAATTGCAGGCTAGTAACTTGCTCCGATTCCCCCCTCGAAATCATGAATTATGTTTGTGTCTTTACCCCCCCCCCCCCCCTTTGTTCTTCTTTTTGTAAATAAAAGTGTAGGGCGGGGAGAGAGGGAGAAGAGAGCCCCATCAACAGTGTACTAGTTATATTTTGCGTAATATATAACGCAGTGGACAAATTACAACATTTGCCTATAAAATAACATTTATTTTCACAATTATATATACCCAAAAGTGCAGTTCTATATGTCAGATGTGAATTTAGTTATTATATTAATCCATCCAGCTGTCCGTTATATTTTGCGTAATATATAACGCAGTGGACAAATTACAACATTTACCTATAAAATAACATTTATTTTCACAATTATATACACCCAAAAGTGCAGTTCTATATGTCAGATGTGAATTTAGTTATTATACTAATCCATCCATATCTGTCCGTCTCTAAATTGTATCTTGATTTGTTTCTCTCATTCCGTGTTTATCGCAGGCTGAAATAAAGAAATGGAGAGATAAATTTACCATCATGGAAAAGAAGAAAGAACGGTTGGAGACTGAGATCAATGCATGGATGGAGTCGGCGATGGAAAAGAAAGCGGATGAACGGAAAGTCAGAAACCAGCGGGAGAAGATGGAAATGCTCGTAAGTGTCTTATTAATAACTAGTAGGCTAGTAGCCAATCGCCACTCTGCGACACCGTACCTGCGTGCGCGCATATTAGGACTCTGTATACAGTAATCGCTTGCGCTCTGAGTCTTTTCGATGAGCGTTTCATCGCATCGCTCACAGTGCGTACAAACCGATGCGTGACTGACTCCCGTAATATGCACTATTGACTCATCATGCTCATCGAACAGTTTGCCCGGGATCGGGATTCAAAGCCCAACGCCACAGGCATTGGAGATGTCGCAGTGCTATAATATGACCATGTTCCATAATTCATAGTTGATGACAATAGGTTATATTGTAGCGCCAGCAGATCCCATCGCGATTTTCCTTCAGTAAAAAAAAATCATCCACATTTGCTGCTCTCGGTCCAGGTGTATAAATGGGTACCCGAAAGGATGGAAAGGAGTTACTTAGCACTGAGTGCACCTACGAGGTTGCCTAACTGGAATGTTCCCCAGGGAGTCGACAATGGGCTGGATTGAGTGCAGTATGACCGGGGTAATAATAGTGATGCGCCGCGAGCGTCGAAAGACGGAACGTGCGCTATATAAGAAGCAACCATTATTATTAGTATTACTTATTATACAGGGTGGCCCAATCAAAACGGAACGAGGCACTTCCCAAATAAAGTAACACAACTATTATGTTCATTGGATAGGGTGTCTTTTCCAATGAAAAACGATACCAAGATCAGTATTTTTGGTTGTGTAGTTTTTGTTTTATGGCGCTCTGAGTAACACCATGTCCGGTTCCCATTTTTGTCAAATTGTATCAAGTCAGTGCCTGATAAATCGCACTTCATGCTCGTCATAGCGTCGAGGCCGAGCAACCATGCCCATTCTCTCGGCACACGGCTGAATGCACACTGACAATAGCGCGCACATTGCTCGTTGTTCGAATGCTATGACAGGCAGTAAGTGCGGTTTATCAGGCACTGACTTGGTAAAAAATGACAAAAATGGGAACCTGACATGGTGTTACTCAGATCGCCATAAAACAAAAACTACACGACCAAAATGACTGATCTTGGTATCGTTTTTCATTGGAAAGGACACCCTATCCGATGGACATAATAGTTGTGTTACTTTATTTGGGAAGTGCCTCGTTCCGTTTTGATTGGGCCACCCTGTATAATAAGTAATACTAATAATAATGGTTGCTTCTTATATAGCGCACGTTCCGTCTTTCGACGCTCGCGGCGCATCACTATTATTACCCCGGTCAACCTGACATGGTGTTACTCAGATCGCCATAAAACAAAAACTACACGACCAAAATGACTGATCTTGGTATCGTTTTTCATTGGAAAGGACACCCTATCCGATGGACATAATCATTAAGTTTCTTTACTTTGGGAAGTGCCCCGTTCCATTTTGGGGGGGGGGGGCCACCATGTATAGTTATATTTGGTATTCATCTAGTACATCAGTCAGTTATTTTGAATCAATATGAAATATTCAGTATTCTAAGTATTATTATCCTTTTTTTTTCTTTCAGAAGGAACAGATTATTTTGCTTGATAATAGGACCAAATCATCGAGCAACCAGTCGCTGACCCGAAGAGATCGCCGACTGTATGATTCAACTACAGATGAGGTAAATTGAAATCCATTCACATCCATTAAAATCCATTGATTTCTCGAAATGACATAATACATTAATTACATTCATTTTTTAGTAGATCTTGTAACTTTGATGACATATATGCTCAAAAACTGGCAAAATGGTTGCTAAAATTCGTATTTCTGTGACGTGGTATGTCCACTGAGTGATGTGTGACAATTCCATGGTAAATAAAAAAAGTCATATGTCAGGGTAATGAGCAAACACTCAAAGTGATATTCGCGTTCTCATTGCACTGACGTTGTACACATAGTTATAATTATCCACTAGATAATTTTAAATCTAAACACCCAAATCATACTTGTTTACCATTAGAATTATACTAATCTTATTGCAATTTCCCTGCAGGCAAATTGGCGCAATTCCTCCGAAGACTACAGCCCGTCGGAATCGAGTGGCCCGTGTCCAGCGGGGTCCGATTGCCACTCTAGCCAGAGGATACAAGAGCTGATGGTTGACATTGAATCCCTGACCGAGCATAGGAAGATGCAAGACGTCCATATTCAATCGATGTTGACCAGAGTGAGTCCTAGTCGGTGGCACAGATGATGATGATGATGATGATGATGATGATGATGATGATGATGATGATGATGATGATGATGATGATGATGATGATGATGATGATGATGATGATGATTATACAGATCATGAAGATGGCTCTCGTGCTGATGGTGGGGGTTGTGGTGGTGACTGCATGGTGGTGATCAAAATTATGATGAAATTACGATGATGATGATGATGATGATGATGATGATGAATGATGATGATGATGATGATGATGATGATGATGATGATGATGATGATGATGATGATGATGATGATGATGATGACGATGATGAGGATAATGATACTGATTACGATGAATCTGATGATGATAATGATGTTGATGACGATAATGTTTTGGACACAGCTCAAAAAGCATATATAGCCTCAATTATATTTTCTGAACTTTATTTTATTGGGAAATAACTTACAAATGTACGACTTTTATCAACATAACTCATGCATGGCTAAATTTCTATTGAACTAAATTCACAATTTTTCTTTCTCACAGCTCAAACTTTCGCACGATGAGATTGTAACTTTGTCGGATCAGCTGAACGATGCAAAGCGAGAAAGGCGTTATCTCCAGGCAGACATCGATCTCTTCATCCAACGTGAATAGGTGGGAATACACAAATAATACATAATTAAATGTTTGTATTCAAATAATAGACAATTTAGTTAAAATAAAGGGGAAGTTACCTGAACATATAATTCCAATCACACATCGATCTCTTCATCCAACGTGAATATGTGGGAATTAAGAAGAAACAAAAATAATGTTCGATTTGATAATTTATTTTAAAATGTATTCCTTAAAGATATACAAGATATCCATACAAGCATTGAAAACTAAAGGGTTTCAAAGACGAACAACGCACTAGGGTGTTTTTTTTGATCGCTCATGCGGTAGGGCACGGTCTAGCAATCCGGAGGTCTCGGGCTCGAATCCCGGAGGAATCCCATTTTCTTTGCTCTTTTTCATTAATATTATAATTTTCTGGTCAGTTCCCCTATATTTGAATTAATTATATATATATATATTAATAACATTTATGAAAACGAGCAAAAAAAAATAGGGTTTCCCAGGATTCGAACGTTGCCACACCATTTCTGGTATTGAATGTTTAATTCCAACACACTTTTTCTGTACGAGTGTTGGGATTGTTTAACATGCTATAGATCTTTACTGGAAAACATGATTTGTTTTGATTTTCTGTACAACTTCATGTGAAAAGTCACTCTTGTATACATTGAATTGAATACAACAACACAATGACCCCGTTATTAACAACTAAGCTCGTTTGCATTGTAGAAATTGTTTTGGTTGTAACATGAATGAAAATTAAAAAGTCACATACGTTCTACAATTTAGTTATTATAATGTCTTGTTTGGTTCGTCTTTTTTTTTATTTATCCAGGTCAATGAAGCACACTTTGTTGGGGTTGGGAACATTGATAAACACAACCGGTTGGAGCAGGCATCGCCACCCCAAAACAAAGATAATGATTCAACAAACAACTCGTTTGCATTGTAGAAATTGTTTGGCTTGTAACATGAATGAAAATTAAAAAGTCACATACGTTCTACAATTTAGTTATTATAATGTCTTGTTTGGTTCGTCTTTTTTATTTATCCAGGTCAATGAAGCACACTTTTGTTGGGGTTGGGAACATTGATAAACACAACCGGTTGGAGCAGGCATCGCCACCCCCCCCCCCCCCCCCCCCCCAAAAAAAAAAGATTCAACAAACAACACGTTACCACAGGACCTGATGCTGACATCTGCCATGCAATTTGAGACATTTAAAAAAAATACTTCTGCACTAATTCATCAATTGAAAATAACACGGGGTGTCAGCTAGAAAATAACAGATAGGCCTTCTTTATTTTAGAACATCATCAAGATTAAGTGATACCAAAATGTCCAGCGTTTACCTTTTCAGAAGAGCTGCTATTGTATAAAAAGCTGATAAAAAGCAATGAAATAATTATGGAAGTAATTCTTGGAGTACAATTTTAAGAGGGTCAGTCAATGATGATTAAAGTAAACAATACAATTTGGTGAAAGAGCATCAATAAGCATGATAAGGAGGCGAGCAGAAACGTGTGTTCGCCTGATGCGTTGGCATCAAAAGCATCAAAAATTCAGACCCATATAATATATAACAGTAATAATAAGATATAAATTCCGCACCGTGCGTCATTGTATAAGAAACATCAGGCACATTGTTGGAGGAGTACCAAAACATTTATATTTGGATAAGAAATACTATCGACGAATAAACAATGGAGAATTTAAATTAAACAATATTGTATCGAGTCTAAATGACCTCATGACATACATATACGTGAATGTGAATGTCAAGCTAGTTGCCTATGGGATAATTGATCATGTCATTAGAGATATTTGTCCTATTTGGATTATACTATAGGTTTTCCCGGCCAATTTCCTACTTTACGCGCCCAAATTCTTTTATGAGCATTCAATTTCGTGCAGTTGCCGTGGATGAGTCATTTTGGTCATTCAAATTCATATTCCGAGCATCCACATTCGTATATGGGCACCCAAATGTCAAATCGCGAACTTCAAATTCGCAAATGGGCATTCGATTTCATCATTGGGCGCTATTTTCAACAAATGGGCATTCAATTTAATACGGTAAGCTGGGCAATCGCTTGTTGTGCATTCAATTTCGTTTATGGGTGACCAATTTCCAGACATGCTCATTCAATTTAAGTTACACAAACAACATCCATACCTATTCACAAATAAACATACTGTATTTTCATTTATGTATACAACCACATAGTTACGAACATATACCGGTAGGCGTACCCAGGGAGGGGGGGGGGGGGGGGTGGTGGGGGTTCGTTGGTTCAACCCCCCGGTCTCGACCGTCATTAATCGCTGGTCTCGGGCCTCGAAAAAGTGTGCTTAACCCTGGTCTCGGCCTCAATAATGTCGAAAATTTCCGGCCTCGGCTTTGAAAATTTCCTACGACTACCCCCCCCCCCCCCCCCGCCCCCGCTTACAGAACATTTTTTTGAAGAAATACCCCCTCCCACCCCCCCCCCCCCCCCCCCCCCCCCCCCCCCCCCCCTTGAACAAATCCTGCGTACGCAACTGGTTACGCTTACATAAACACACGCACACACATTCACCTTTTTTCTTACATAGTCTCAACCATTTCATCGGGCTATATTTTCCCTTTTTTCGATATACTTACAACATTTAATCTTCACTTTTCGATATTCCTCAGTCAAATTTTTCTAGATCTGTTTTTATGTTCAATTATGTAATCTGTATTTTCTTATTTGTACATTCATTCGTTCATCTTTTTGTCTTAACTTTATCATCATGCGAGTTCATAATGTTATTTCATCACATTTTCTTATTTGTCATGTGATCGTTATTGTATCATAATTTCTGTTCTCCATTTTGTATCTTTATTTTGATCTTGTTTTCTATATCATACATGTACCACGCTGTTACATTACATGTCCACTGCACTTTTTTAATTTGAATGCCAATGTGATGAACTTGTTTGCCCATGCGCGAATTTGAATGACCGAAATGAGACCGAGACTGCTAGAGATGAAATTGAATGACCATTAACGAAAATGAGCACCCATCGCTTACATTGGCATGACGCTAGTGTGAAATTGGTTGCTCCGTTAATTAATATGAATGACTAAAAACGAATTGAATGACGATATGTCGATCCAAACGCGGATTTGGTGAAATTGAATGCTGCTGATATGAAATTGCATGAGAAAAATAGCGAAATTGACCGGGAAAACCTATATTAAGAGATGGATCATCATTATATGTTTATAGTAAAATAAAAACAACTACAAAATCGCATTTCGGTCTGATTTTGTTTCTATTATATACAGATTGTTCCTTTTCGTTATAAACCGAACACAAAAAGTAACTACCCCCTAAACAAATGCTTATAATTTCATAATAATTGTCTCAAGCTGTAATTTTACCACAATAATTATAATATAGGTGCTATGTACAATTTGTGTGAAAATCAGAGATATACATCACTTCATGACTGAATGAGCACAGATTAAAGACAAAATGACCCAACTTTCAAAAGTCACAAAGAACTTACGAATGCCTGTACATTGTTGCATGCTGTTGTGAAACAGAAATATGTGACTTAATGCATTAATTATGGTTTATGAAACAATGCTGATTGAATTCCGTCCATTTTGATTTTGGAATGGCACATGTGAGTAAAGGTTAAATGCAGTGCAATTTCTCAATACTCAAAAAGCTGCAATAATAATATTATTAAGATATTTAATATTACTGTTGTGAATTTTAAAATATGACTATTTTCTCTTAAATCTGTGCCTACTCAACTCTTATTTTATATATTGTTTTCCTAACTACCGTAGAAATATGTTGGCGAAACAAAATCTTGAAACAATTCTTGGTAATGAAATTATTAGCTGTTGTTTTGGGGGTAGTTACTTTTTGTGTTCGGTTTATATCGTATTTTGACTACTCTCCAATTTCTTATTCTCCCCCTCCAATACTTTATTTGACATAAATAGTCTATTTTAACACACACAATAATACATTCATATAAGAACATACCAACACTCCTCCTCTGACGAAATAAGCGTGTCACGTGACACAGAGCTGATTTGTTTATTTGTGGTGACTAAAGGTTGCCCATCTAGGCTTCAACAAAATAAACAAAAGGACAATACCAACTGGTATACTACATTACTTTACAAATCAAGGTGTGCTGGTAGTGATACATACAGTAGTGTGCACAGGCCTTAAGAAGCGGGTGTCGCCCCGCCCCCCCTCCACCTCCATCTATAATGGTAAATAAATTTGTTTTGCCAACTACCCCAAACAGGGGCGGATCTAGCTTTTTTGCTAAGGGGGGGGGGGGGGGGTTGACCCAATGACGATCTAGCTTTTTTGCTAAGGGGGGGGGGGGTTGACCCCCAATGACGATCTAGCTTTTTGCTAAGGGAGGTTTGACCCAATGACGATGCGGAGCATCGTCCATGAGCCTCGAAGCGGCGATTTTTTTTTTTGCTATTTCGAACCCCCGTAAGTGATTTGTTTTCACTTTTTTAAAACCCCCTAAACCCCCCCCACCCCCCCCCTAGATCCGCCACTGCCAAAATAAGAATCTTCCCTTCGGCATAAAATATACCGTACACATCACGTGCACACCCGAAATAATAGGCCTACTGGATCACGAGTTTCGTACATTGTACTGTACTTCGGACTACTAGTACTAACTATCCATGTTTGTCTCGGTTTATAGCTATGTATTCTGCAATTCAAATACGTCTTCTTCTTCTTCGATCGTTTGGTAACTCTGCCGTCATTCAATTTTGAATATTCCTGCAAGCAAATTGACTGCGTAGACCTAAAAGAAAATATCGGACCCAAAGGCCTAGATACATAACGTATACAGGTTATTTTTTGTGGGCAATTAAAAAGTGTATGATAGCGTTATATAGCTTGCTCAGAAAACAATGGCGTTCGACAAATTTCCCTCTAGTTTCGACGTCCAGTTTTCATCGCGTCTCGCTTTGATCGTGTCGTCGCTACTCTTGTTGCTTGATCTTCCAAACACCGTCGCGCTCCAGTGCACGCCGGATCCCTCGTCGAACTGTCGATGTACTTACGACAACGCCGACAAAACCGTGATCGATTTCTCGCCAATCAGCTTCAACAATGGAAAACCAAAGTGAGTGATCAAGTGAAGAATTATACATGTATAAGCTAGACATATAGGCTACTAAGTATACAGTGCGAGTAAAAAAAAAACGAAACCGGACTTTGATAGCTTATAAATCCACAATTACAAACATATATATGTTGATATTGTTATCACATTAAAGCTTGGGAAATTGCCTTTAAAATGATATCTCACACATTTTGAGCACTTTACGCATCATCGAGCAAGATCTTATTATCCAAAGTCATGCAAAAACTACCCGTGTCCAAGTTTGCCGTCGTCTTGTTCTAAACACAACAAAACAAGTTAAGTCCCCCCTAATCAAAATAGCATAACTTTTTAACGAAAGAGTTTTGAGCAAAATAACTTGGCAGGATTGTTTATACACTTATTGAATAACTTATGTGCGAAAATAAAATTGGTCCGTCGAGTCACGCATGAGTGAGCACAAATTAAAGGCAAAATGTTCACTTTTTGACTCTTGTGACTTTTAAAAAGTGACAATTTTGCCTTTAATGTGTGCTCACTCATGCATTACATGGCGGATCAATCTTATTTTCACAGAGAAGCTAGTCAATCAGTGTAGGAACAATCCTGCAAAGTTATTTTGCTCAAAACCTTATCGTTTTTACGCTATTTTGAATAGGGGGGACTTCGGTTTTTTGTTGTGTTTTATCATGAATCAATGCGTCTGTTTACGTTTTTTTCTTCAAATTAACATTTCAAAAATATCATTTGGTGAATCACAACAAAATATCAGGTGGTTGCCAGTTTGGTCATGTTTATCAGGGTGGAAGGGGATCACACACTGTCCTCACATCAGCAACCCCACTGTTTGGAGGGAGGGGCCCTGAATAGGAAATAGGACATGCAGGATGAAGTTATCTTTGACAATCAAACAACAGATGCAACTATTCACAAAACAAGAACACTGCAAACTTGGACACGGTAGTTTTTGCATGCCTTTGGATAATTAGGTCTCGTTTGGTGAAGCGTGAAGTGATCAGAGTGTATGATATATCATTTTAAAGGGACGTTCTCAAGCTTTAACATGATACCAATATCAACATAATATACTTTTGGATTTATGGATTTATAAGCTATCAAAGTCCGGTTTCGTTTTTTTTTACTCGCACTGTATATATATATATATCGAATTCGAAAATACATCGGGCATTTTCAAGCAAACCTATAACAAATGTGTAGGTGGATAACCCCTTTGGCATTTGAATATTTCAAATATCTATGTCCTCAGTATTGTAATAAATGAACATGCTTGCAGATGGCCATATCAATATTTGCATGAAATGAACAAACGAACGGGGTAAATATTTGGTGGTATAGACTATAGATTATAATTTCTATTATAGATATTGTAGATTTACATAAATATAATATTAGCTGTAATACCTGATATAGATGTATAGGCAATTAAAATGCAGCTATTTGTCTCGATATAATGGCGCTTATTGTTCATGTGTTTTAAATACACTGTTATTTGCATTAAGTGCACTACCGATCCCTCGTCGATATATCGATGTCGCTATACGACATCAATAACATTAAAAAACGAGCAAGATAATTTTTGATAAATTCAATGTTTCATAAAATGATGTGGTGAGATGAAAGTTAAGAATATAAAATGATGTGTTATATTATTATATCCATATAATAATGCGATTTTTGAATAGGAAGCAAATGTTATATGAAAGTATAATGTAAATTGATAGCCTTGTCATAATATTATACAAAAACCGATGTTATTATGGATAGCATTATTATTTCTCAAAAGTATGGTTTAAATGAAAAAATTAGCAAAAACGAAAATTGGCTTCGCCGGTAATCGAACAATTTCATATTTCTGGTCAGTTTCCAATATCTTTGCTTTTAAGATTCTGTTGATTTTGTTCAACATTTTCATTATAAAAAAATACCTCTTTAATGTCTGTTCTTTGTGTTTCATTTATATTGTTTGCTTCAATTTAGGTTTGATTTTGCCGCGTACGGAGCGATTGGTGATTTGTGTATGCTTTCAACCCATGTCACGGTTTCAACGCGGGGGGAGTTTGCGATGGTGTCTCAGTGAGTATTCAATAAATAATGATATACAATTAATAACTGTTATAATTAATATGTACAATTATTGCGACTTTACAGCTCTATAACTTATAAGACATCGTGTATGTGAATCGTATGCAGTGGCGTATAGCTATAGGATTTTGTTTAGGTAGGGGGTTGGGCACTAGAAGGGCTTGTATTTTCATGACGGGGCGCAGGTTTTCAGCTGACACCCAAAACAAGAAATAAATGGTCTTCAGCATATTTTGCTGATGCTCCAACCTTACGATTTTGCATTATACGTTGTCTTTTGTCCATTCTTGGTGTGGGCACCCTGGGGACTTGCTTTCCATCTAAAGTGGTTTAAATTGTTACCTTTCCGTCCAAACTTAGGGCAAACTTACTATATAAAATGATTTGAAGTGGTATATCTTCAGTGCAGGCGTAGCGTGGTCGGACTGATTGGGGGGGGGGGGGGGGGGGGCACACCTTATGTATTTCCTTGTTTTCTTTTAAAAATGTCCCCTTATGTTTCCTGTTTTTTTTTCTTCACCGGGTACCTTGCCGTCCAACCATGACCTTTCCGTCCGAACTTAGTACCTAAAAATGTATTTCTTGATGTAGGCGTGTCAGAGGTACAAAGACGGAGGTATGTTCCCGACTGGTGCTGTCTTTAAAGCCGGTTTCATGGGTCACTCTTTCTGAGGCCCGGTTGCAAGAATTGCAATCGATTGTAAGTTACAATTAATTACAAGTCAGAAAATATAAGCATTTGAACCAATCAGGTTTGCGCATTTAGTCACAGTCATGATCTGAGTTACAATTAATTGCAACTTTACAATCTATCGCATCTCTTTCTGCACCGGGGCCCATAACTGATTAACTTATAACATCTACACCATGTACAACTCTATCTATGCAGAGTGGACTATACCGATTATGTGTTTACATTTCCGTCCAAACTCAATATCTAAAATGGTTTACATTGCTACTTTTCCGTCCAAACTAAATATCTAAAATAAATCAGTTAATTTCTTGATATAAAAATAATCATGCAGGCATGCAAGAGGTACAGAGGGCAGCGATTTGTTCCCGATTGGTGACGTCAAGCCGGTTTCATGGGTCTCTCTTTCTAAGTGCATGTTATCCTTAGAATCTACACCATGTAAATCGGTCATGTAAAGCCCTACCCATGCAAAGTGGACAATACCGATCATGTATTTCCGTCCAAGCTCAATATCTAAAAAGGCTTACATTGCTATTTTCCCGTCCAAACTAAATATCTAAACTAAATCAATTTATTTCTTGACATAAAAATAATCATTCAGGCATGCCAGAGGTACAAAGACGGAAGTATGTTCCCGATTGGTGACGTCAAGCCGACTTCATGGGTCTCTCTTTCTGAGACGGTTATCCGTGGAATCTATAGCTCCACCCAGCAAGGAACAATTAGGTATATAATGCTCCCCAGGAAATGGACAATGTGCACTTTGTTTTTGTGCTGGATTGATTGTTGTGTGTATCCGATGACGGTGCGCTGTGAACTATTATAATAACGGTATATCCATCAGTACTATTATTATAACCTGATTATATGTAGCCTATTATACCTGTGCATTCAATCTCACTAAAAGTTACTGAGTACTTAAAGTGATCTAGTAACTTTGTTGAATTGTGCATAAAGTGATAAAAAAGATTTATAAAAATGTGTATTTCTGTGTTCTGATAATGTCCACTCAGTGATGTGTGAAAATGTCACTTCCACACATCACTCTAAGCTCAGTGTACATTTCGGATCACAGAAACACATTTTACCAACCAAGCTTCCTCTGTGTGTTCACATGCCAATACAGTATTACATTTGCTAGATCCCTTTAATGGGATCTAGTAACATTTTCCAAATCCTCAAAACGCACTTAGAACTTTAGTAGTCTTCTCGTACCTTGTTGTATTCGTATTACCAATCGAAGCACAGAACAGGTTTTGGTTTTTCGAATTTCCCTTTCGTTGAAAAGATATTGACGATCAAAGCTTTCAGATTGTTAACTATCCACTGGATAGTTATAGCTGTGTACAACGTCGGTACAATGAGTTTGCGAATGTCACTTTGCATTTCCGCTCATTACTCGGCCATAATTATAACATCCATTTAACGTGAAATTTTCACTTGTTACTAAGTGGACATTTTTAAAACACAAACATACACATTTCATCAACCATTCATCACTTGATGCGCTTGCCAATAACGTTAGTATCCATTCAAAGGACTGGTATCATCCCCATATTGGCACAGACATGTAAGCGAATAAATAGAAATAAATAAATTAAGTTTACCTGATAAGAAAATAGTGGCCATGATGGATAGTGGAATGCCAATGTGTTGATAAAAAATATAACGCTTACTGATCGATTTGGTTACCTTTAATTAATCTACTAACTTTGTTGACATGTGCAAAACATGATGAATGGTTGATGAAATATGTATTGTTGTGATATGATATGTCCACTGAGAAATGTGGGAAAATTTCACGTTGATTGAAAGTTACATGGCCGAGTAATGAGCAATAAATAATGCAAAGTGATATTCGCATTTTCGGTGGAGAATTACAATACAGGTGGTTGTACGTATACTTGTGTTTCGTTAGTTATTTTACGAGCCATAATTCTAAAGTTGCGAAATTATAATTGTGAATACAAATCTAAAATATTAGCTGGCCTGGGACAATAAGGACTCGACTATCGTTTGTTTTTCTTCGTGGAATTACCGTATATCGGTAAAGAAAAACTCGCATTCATTTAAGTTCAATATTATTATTATTTGTATTTATTCATTTTTTTGTTTGTTTACAGACAGACGGAAATAGCCTATACCTGTGACCCAAAGGCTCTCCAACCATCCCTTACATTCGTCAACGAATTACCGACCCAAACTTATGTGAGTTTATAAAAGAACCGTTTATCATTATCGTGTTCTAATACCCATTTAGGACAGGTCCCGAAAATACTCGGGCATGGGTACATGGAGAATACACCATGACTATATATCAAATTATTAACCTTTTTATTTCCCGTCTTTTTCATCCACCACTTTTTTGTTTCTATACCTTTCACGTTACCCCCCCCCCCCTCCTCCTCCTTATACATACTCCTCATTCTCTTCTTGTATTTCTTCCTCCTCTCCTCCTCAAAATTCCTCCTCATTTCTCCTTAAGGTCATCCTTATCATTCTCCGTTCCTACTCATCTTCTTCTCCTCTTGTTCTTCTTACTCCTCCTCTTTCTCCTCCTCCTCCTCCTCCTCCTCCTCCTCCTCCTCTTCCTCCTCCTCCTCCTCTTCCTCCTCCTCTTCCTCCTCCTCCTCCTCCTCCTCCTCCTCCTCCTCCTCCTCCTCCTCCTCCTCCTCCTCCTCCTCCTCCTCCACCACCGCCTCCTCTTCCTCCTCCTCTTCCTCCTCCTCCTCCTCCTCCTCCTCCTCCTCCTCCTCCTCCTCTTCCTCCTGCTCTTCTCCCTCCTCCTCCTCTTCCTCCTGCTCTTCCTCCTCCTCCTCCTCCTCCTCCCTCCTCCTCCTCCTCTTCCTCCTCCTCTTCCTCCTCCTCCTCCTCCTCCTCCTCCTTCTCCTCTTCCTCCTCTAAAACCCGTCCCCTCATATATTTCCTTCTCATGATTATCCATAATCCTTCTCCTTTCATGCCTTTTCTACTCCTCATCGTCTTCTCCTGTTTTCGTCTCCCCCTCTAGCTCCTCCTCCTCCAAATTCTTCCCCCTCCTTCTCGTCGTCGTCCTCCTCCACCCCAAACTCTTCCTCCTCCTCTACACCAAACTCTTCCTCCTCCTCCACCCCAAACTATTCCTCCTCCTCCACCCCAAAATTTTCCTCCTCCTCCACCCCAAACTCTTCCTCCTCCTCCACCCCAAACTCTTCTCCTCCTCCACCCCAAACTCTTCCTCCTCCTCCACCCCAAACTCTTCCTCCTCCTCCACCCCAAACTCGTCCTCCTCCTCTACCCCAAACTCTTCCTCCTCCTCCACCCCCAAACTCTTCTCCTCCTCTACCCAAACTCTTCCTCCTCCTCCACCCCCAAACTCTTCTCCTCTATCCTCCTCACTCATTCCCTCCTCATGATCATCCATACCCTCCTCCTTTCATACTCCTCATCCTCTTCTGTTTTCTTCTTCCTCCTCTCCTCCTCCCCCTCCTCCTCCAAATTCTTTCCATCCATGATCACCCTCCTTTCCTCCTCATGATTATCCAAATCCTTCTCCTTTCCTATTCCTCATCCTCTTCTCCTGTGTTCTTCTTTCATCTCCCTCACCTCATTGTTCACCCGCTGTACGCATCATCCTCTCCTTAATTCCTCCACGTTTGTTTCATATCATATATCTTTTATCTCCACATTCTCTCCTCCTTATCCTTTCCTTATCGCCTCTAGCTCCCTCCACTTTCCTTCTCTATCTCTTCTACGCCTCCTCCTCCTCCTCCTCCTCCTTTCTGCTCCCATCATCTTCCCTTCTTTTTCTTCTCCCTCTCCTCCTCCTCCTCCTCCTCCTCCTCCACCCTCACCCCCGTGCCCCCTCCACTACGTCACTGGTCCCGTGCACCTGTCAATCTCTTGTATTATGTTTCTGATAATTTGTCATGTAAATAAAAACGTTTAGGACCCTTGAAAATTCAACTTTGATATGCATTTTATCAACAACATCACATACAAACTTTGATTTTAAATATATTATAAGGATTTCTCGGTCAATTTCGTAAGTTGGCCGCACGAATTCATTTTGTGTGTATTCAATTTCGCCGCTTTTGTCACCGCAGCTGTATTTTGCAGTTCGATTTAAAACGTGTTTCTATTTCGTAAAATTGTCATTCAATTTAAAGTGAGTAAATTCGTGATTACGTAATACCGCCTTCCGTGAAATCCGTTGGCGAAATTGAATGCAAATAGCGTGTTTTTTAAATTGAATGCTAAAAGTGGTAAATCACTTGACCGACGAGCTATATCGTATGATCAATATGCAATTTTAAACCACAATTGCAAGACTTCAGCTCAATTTCGCGAAATTGAATGAGACGCTTATCAAAACGAATGAGAAGCTTACGAAATTGGCCGAGAAAACCTATACTTGTAGCTTACCTTAATAGGGATTTTTCGATTTGCACGTCAGCTAGTGGACTGGTAAGCAAAATTGGTCGAATCCACGTTCATACTCGACTGAGACCATCGATATATAAAAATATATAATATCGATGGCTGAGACGGGTAACCGAACAATGGGTCAAACGCGTGTGGACGGGTCTAATCGTGACGTACCAGTCCACTTGTGAACATGCAATCGAAAAGTCCCTTATATCCCAATAAGGAAATAATTACCTGCTTTTCACTTTTTAATGTTGAATTGGCAATGTGTTTGGCCCGTAGAATTTTGTCCTGACAACTTGTCTAGCCTGGCATTCAAGACGTTCCGGGCTGTCCACGGGCTGCAAGTGGGGTGGCGGACTCTCTGTGGGGGGCATCCTCTGTATTGTGTAAGTATGCAAAGTGATCCCGGCATTAAAGGGGTAGTTCAGTTTTTGGTATAGAGGGGCGCTGCACGAACTAATTTTTTGTGAGATAATGAAAAACTGACGGTGTAAAATTTGAAAGAGCATACAATTTTAATGACAGAAAAAAATTAATTTGATCAAAAACGTTTCAGAAACGGATGAAATATCAATTAATATATCCAATCGGAATAAATCTGACCCCCGAAAAAAAAAAAAAAAAAAAAAAAAAAAACTTTAAAAATGCTTACCGGAACACTTTTTGAAAATATTTCAAAAAGAGGTTTTAAAATAGTTGATGATGATCTCTCTATTAATCATTATTTCAACAAAACATCACATGCATAATTTTGTATGAAAAATGGTTGAAACCAATGCTTTTTTAGAGAGCGCCCTCTTGTGTTTTAATGGCTCTTTTTTTCTTTTTTAAGGGATAACAGGCTTTTTACTAAGTCGTTTGTAATTTTCTATACCTTTCGAGCATGGTGGAGTTATAACTATTAGTTTTGTAATAGTTTTGTGCAGGTTTTGGTTACTAAAGCTAAGCCTTACCTAAGGCTAAACTGTACTAGCGACTTTGATTTGAGACTTCAATCATATACCATTATCATTGAAAGTTTCATAGAAAAGAAAAACTGTTTTACACCTAAAGTGAAAAAAGTGTGAAATTATTTTGCTCTCAGATTGTATCACATCTACTACCCATTGAATTACCTGCAATCAAACTGTGTTCCGGAACGCTTTTACATTCAATCATAGATATCTACATACTAAGGGAGAAATTTGACAATAAAACCCATTTAATTCTTCTGTTACCATAAGCCAAACAACAAGAAAATAGGCTGAGAGAAATCTGAAAGCTTCACGTGTCTTTGCGTTTCAATTTGACAAAGTTAAAGATTTTAAGGACAAAATAAACTTTGTTTGTTCAAAATTAGTTCCGAAACAGCAAATATTCAAGTTAATATTTTCGTTGTAATAGAAGAATGCGGTTCCCACATTGTATTCGCTTTATATGAAGTATGCAAATGGAACTGAGACGATTAATACAATAGTTCATTGTTTCCATAACTTGCTGGGATTATATCCTTCGATATTAAAACATAATTTATATGTTGAAAAGCATTGAATCTTACTTCAAAATCATTCACAAATATATATCATTTTATATATATTTTGTAGATTCACAGTGCTAGTATTGGTCTACGTTATTGGCGGCAGTCTCTACATGAAGTATGCCAAAGGCGCCCAGGGGAAAGAAGTGATACCTAACTACGCTTTCTGGAGCGATTTTCCTGCTTTAGTCAAGGTAAAACCAGCATTTTAATTAACATTAAACAAACGAAATTTCATCATAATTAAAATATTGAAATTTATTGTGGATTTGAATTTGATCGTATATCTTAACCGAACGAAAGATTTAATCTACATGAGTAAGTGACCGAGTGCATGTGCGTAGGGAGACATTTTTTGTTGCAGAGGGCTGGGGTAATTGCCCGAATATACCATCTTCCCCAAACTCACAAGAGGGGTATCCCGATTTAACTTCCCGAAAATGAGACAGTTTTGTGACTTTTCCTGAATATGATATCAGTTTGCCCGAATAGGATATGAAATAATTTTGCCCGAATGTGACTGCTTTTGCCCGAATATGGCCTTTTTTCCAAATCTCCAGGGGCTGCAGCGCCCCCCCCCCCCCCCCCCCCCAGCCACCCCGCCTCCTATACGTCTATGACCATGACAGAGTGGTTAGAGCGGCTGGTTGCAATATAAGGGCTGTAGGTTCCTTTAATTATTGATTAATTCTTAGTATGATTTGTTTGAGTCAGTTTTATTATTTTTAAATTTGATCATATACTGTATTATGTTTTTAATTTGTACGGCTCCTCCATTTCTTCTTCTTCTTCATCTTCTTCTTTCTCTTAATATCCTTCTCCTCCTTCATCGTCTTCCTCCTTTTCTTCTCCTCCTTCTTCTTCTCCTCTTCTTCTTCTTCTTCTTCTTCTTCTTCTTCTTCTTCTTCTTCTTCTTCTTCTTCTTCTTCTTCTTCTTCTTCTTCTTCTTCTTCTTCTTCTTCTTCTTCTTCTTCTTCTTCTTCTTCTTCTTCTTCTTTCTTCTTCTTCTTCTTCTTCTTCTTCTCCTCCTCCTTCTTCTTCTTCTCCTCCTCCTCCTCCCTCCTCCTCCTCCTCCTCCTCCTCCTCCTCCTCCTCCTCCTCCTCCTCCATCTACTTCTCCTTATCCCCGTCCTTCACCTTATCCTTCTCCTTTCTTGTCCAGGACGGGTTCGTGCTTGTGATATCGCCGTGTCGCCGAGGTGGAGGAGGTTACGAGGAACATAAATAATTCTCAGTGATATAGAGAATGACATATTATACGAGCTAAAATGATGTGCTCTACAGACTTTAGTGTATTCGCGCACTCCGTCATAATAATTATTGCCATAATTTTTGAGAGACAAAAAAGTATTTTCCTGCAATTGGACGGTTATTACGGTTGGAAACTTACCCCAACTGCTTTTTCAGTTTTATACTCTGCCATGGGCAAGAATATGTAGTCATTTAGAATTTGGACATTAGACGATCTAATCGATGTCTTCATCAAAGTGGTGCATGTAGGGGCAAAACCCTATCCATTTCGGCTTGCAACGAACAGTCACGTATCACGTATCAAGTTCACGTTTTGCGCTATTTCGTAAAAAGGTGACTCTAATCTACGAAGAGTAGGGCCTACCATTCATTGTTTTCCACGCCGGTAAACACACGAATTGTCGCGTTTACCAAAACCTGACGTGAGTGTTTAAGCAAGATTTTTAAAATTGCAAGTGCTTGTTACTAAGACTAGACATACATGCCAAAAAGTGTTTAAAATGTCAACGAAAATGCCGAAACCCCTTATCAAATTATTTCAATCATTATGTTTATGATATGTATGTGCATAATTCAGAGTAATCCGTAGAAAATGTTCGCAGCCGAGGCAGAGTACATTTACAATTTTCGAGGCCAAGACCAGGACCGGTCACAAATTTGTGAGGCCGAGACCAAGACATTTCTTGAGAATCCTGTAAAGTGGGGGGGGGGGGGGGGGGGGGGGGAATTTTTTTTTTAAGCCGAGACCGAGAATTTTCAACATTTTCAGGGCCGAGACCAGGGTTCTTCTCAATTTTCGAGGCCGAGACCATCGGTAATGATGATCGACACTCCTTAAATGTTGTCTCGAGACCAGCTACAAGTCTACAAGTTGTAAAGGGGGGGGGGGGGGGGGGGTTCAAACCACTCAAAACAGTCATTTTGTTGTCAAAGGGGGGGGGGGGGGGTTGAACCCCCCATACCCACCCATCCCCCTCTACCTTATCGAAGGGAGAGCAGTCATGCGGTTCTTCTGTACAACTAATTCTACGGCAGGCCGTGGGGCGAGAATGTCTCAGTGTTCCGAGGATCGCTGGAGACGAAAAAGTAGCAAATTTAGGAAACGACATTGCCTCAAAAAAATGGCCCTAGGATCCAAACACCTTACCCCAAATCAATGCTCATGGTATAATTTTGTTGGAAAAAGAATGTTCTACACAATCAAACAAAAACTAATGACATTTGATCGATGATGTTGATGAAATTAACGATCGTAGGTGTTGCGTCCTTTCTGGGCCACCCTGTATAGGCCATTTGTAACTTCTAAGAAATGTCACGTCAAGAACGTGACGTCTTGCTGGCAGAACATATTAAAGGGACAGTCCCTCTTTTACAAAACGTCTGAACAGTTTCCAGTTGACGGATGGGGATGAATGTAACACACACAAAAAAATCAGATCGAACAGCCCTGTAATTTGTATTCTACGAATGCGTCCCTCCATCAAACTATATATCGGTCAATAAAAGAGTTTAACTGATTTAGCATAATATTACAACAATATTGTACTTATTCTGGTATAGGTATTGTGAAGCCGACATTTGTATGTCACGGAAAAAGATCTAACAAATTAAACGAGGTTTGGTTATTTGTTTAGTGTGCGGTCATGCTATTGTTATTTGTGCGCAGGTCACGTAGCTAGCGCGGGTCACGTAGGGGTCACGCATAGCGTTGTGGTACTTCGTGGAATCCGTGTACGAACTTCCTCACTGGGTGAATACACGTATAATGCACAATTAACCGTTGGACGATGGTTTATTAGTTTTAGGTCTATAACTCCACGAAAAAGAGATTTCAAGCCCTTATTTGTTCAGGCATGCTATTAAATGACATTTTCTTTCATATAAGACAATAACCTTGCAACTTTTGAAATTTGGCTTGCAAAAGAGGGGCTATACCTTTAAAGGGATCTAGTAACATTGTCCAAATCCACAACATTTAATTAAAAATCTATACTGGTTCTCTCATATCGTGTTGTATTTGTCTTACCAATAGAGGCATGGAACTGGTTTGGGTTTTTTCAAATTTCCAATTCGTTAAAAAGATATTAACGATTGAAGGGTTTGAATTCTAACTACTGGATAGTCATAACCGTGTTCCAAGTCAGTGCGATGATTTAATGAATATCACTTTGCATTTTTGCTCATTATACTCGACCATTTCCATTTCGAATATCGAATCACAAAACTACACCTTTTATCAACAACGTTTCTAGATCCCTTTAACGATTTTAAATCAAATTGTATACTGTGTTTTGATATTAATGATCGACGTCTTTCCATAATTTGAAGTCGAACGTATAACTTCAACTTCGTGAAATATTCCTATATAGACTATATTGGTACACTTCGCTTTTTAGTATAATTGTATATAACAAAAAATATTCATGGAATGCATTTCAAAATATTGTGTTAATAAATTGTCATTAATTTGTAGTGTCTATGTGCATGTATGTGTACGTGTGTGTGTGCGCGTGCGTGCGTACGTGTATATGTACAGTATATGTGTGTATGTACTGTGCGTGCGTGCGTGTGAGTGTACTTTATGTGTATATGTGTGTGTGTGTGTGTGTGCGTGCGTTTTGTGTACTTACTATGTGTGCGCGTGTGTGTGTGTGTGTGTGTGTGTGCGTGTGTGTGTGTGTGTGTGTGTATGTGTGTATGTCTGTTTGTGTGTGCGTGTATATATGTGAGTGGACATGTGCCTATAGCTTGTTATCCGTGAACGCATATACCTATACGGAGTTAAACAACATTCGACGATTATATACTCCGCAAAAAAAGAAACTGGACACTTGTATAAGACAAAATATTTCATATTCATTTACGATAAAATATATGATATTGTATATCAAATTAAACATAAAATTACCCTCTTAAATATTGGCATAAAATCCAGATGAATTCATTCATGCATGACTTGTCACGGTCAATTAACCAAAGCAAGGTCTGTTTTCAAAAATAGCAAAAATTTAACATCCACTCAACCATATAAATGTTGAATAAGCATAATCTAAAACGCTATATTCATGAGATGGCATAATTTTTCATTACAAATGTGACCTTTTATATCTTCATCTCAATCAAAAGTATAAATGAAGACAAATTGTGAACGTTATAGGTTTTATTTTCATCCAAATGTAACAAAATGGGGAATTCCATGGCAAAGGTTTATTAGTCGAAACCACAGTTTGTGCCCTTATTTCGGCATGAACAATTGTATAAATTCTTTTCAAGAATTCAACCGTAGTCCAAAGATGCCACCCTTGGTCAAACAGTTGGGCAGTATTTAACATGTCATTTCTCTTGGTATCTATGGTTAAAATTACAGGGGATACATGAAACAGACAAGCTTTATGCCTCAAAGACAGACCAGTTACCAGTATGTTAATGCTCTCATAACCATGATAACCTGGCCCTGTTTTATTGAAAAATGTGTATTTTCAGAGTTTGTTCATAACAATAAAGTTAAATAATGTCATAATTTACTTGCCCCGCACATCTTGTTTTAAAGGGGTAGTTTAGTTTTGGTAGAGAGGGCGCTGCACATCACAATTTTTTGCGAGGTAATGAAAAACTGAGTGTCGAATTTGAGAGAACATGCAATTTTAATGGCAGAATAAACTTTATTTGGTCAAAATCGACCCACAAACGGCTGAAATATCAATAAATATATTTGATCTTATAATTATTTGGGGCCCAAATAATTAGATGATTTTTAGAAAAAAATTAAAAAATGCTTGCACTTTTTCAAAAATGTTCAAAAACGTTTTTTAAATAGTTGTTGATGATCTCTCTATTTAATCATTATATCAATAAAACATCACATGCATAATTTTGTATGAAAAATGGTTGAAACCAATGGCTATTTAAAAAGCGCCCTCTTGTGTTTTAATGGCTCTTTTTGCATGATACCAGGCTTTTTACGTAGTCGTTTGTAATTTTGTATACCTTTCGAGCATGGTGGAGTTATAACTATTAGTTTATAATGTTACTGTGCAGGTTTTGGCTACTAAAGTTCAGCCTTACCAAAACTAAACTACCCCTTTAAGTGAAACGCTTAATATCATTTCAGTCAAATGGTGTGGTCCTCCATTGTTTTTGCTATTTTTGAATACAGACCTTGCTATTGTTAATTGACCATGGCATTTCATGCATGAACGATTACACATTTAACTTATACCCTAAATTTCCTTTAATTTGATATATGATAATGTACACTTTATCGTACATAAATATGAAATATTTCAAGTTTTATAAGTGTCCAGTTTCTTTTTAAAAGGGATAGTTGAGTTTTGGTAAAGAGAGTACAGTTTTGGTCAAACTGAATTTTAGTACCGGTAACCAAAACCTGCACCATTACAGTACAATCTGATAGTTATAACTCCACCATGCTCGAAAGGAATTAAAAACTACAAATGACTAAGTAAAAAGCCTGTTATCATTTAAAAAGAGCCATTAAAACTCAAGATGGCGCTTTCTAAAAACTCATTGGTTTCAACCATTTAAAATAAAATATTGTGCATGTGATGTTTTGTTGAAATAGTGATTGGATAGAGAGATAATAAACAACTATTTAAAACCTCTTTTGTAAATTTTTGAAAAGAGGAAGCATAAAAAAAAAAATGTTAACGGCTGGTTCAAAATTATCGAATAATTGTGGGGCCCCCACAAGTTGTTATGTTTATGGTTTTTTCAGCCATTTCTGAACCGATTTTGATCAAATAAAGTTTATTCTGTCATTAAAAATGTATGCTCTTTCAAATTTGACGCTCAGTTTTTCATTATCTCACATAAACATTATTTTGTGTAGCGCCAGGCTCTATACCAAAACTCAACTATCCCTTTATAACTTCTATAAACAAATACCAAAATAAAAGACTGCCTCTTGCGCCATATACACAACGGTATAATTATGTCCCATTATCTATCTTGAATTATTGTTATGCCAGTTAGCATTGATTAAACAAAAAATGCAAAATAGACCAACCGCATTCATGACCCATTCATGTCGATAAGAATCGATTATTAATAATAAAGGGGTAGTTCATTTTTCTATAGGCCCTCTGCATAAATGCTTTTGTGAGATAATGAAAAACTGAGTGTAAAATTTGAAAGAGTATACAATTTTAATGGCAGAATATAAACTTTATTTGATCAAAATTGGTTCAGAAACGGCTACAATAAATATATCCGATCGTAATAAATCTGGGGCCCAGATTTATTCGATGATTTTTTTATATTGATTTGTTCTCTCAAAATATTTTTTTTTTTTTATTTGATGCACCAGAGTGACGAGACAAAACACCAATTCAGACATTTAATCATACACATTAGATTCGCGATCTGTACAAATTATTATTACTATGAACCACGGGCGTCGATTTCTTCTCGCCATTGGGGGGGGGGGGGGGGGGGGGGGGATGATTCGTCATTTTGACCATCTCTGGCGAGGGAGTGAAGCGACAACCCAGCAGCGTGCCCGGGTTTTTATGGCTGAGGGGGGGGGGGGGGGCAAAGCTTTTGAATTCAGCTGTTTAGACATGGAAAGTACTATCCATGGTTTAGACATTGGAAGATTATTAAGTGCACATTGCAAGCATCATGGGCTTGTGTCTAATATGAACTTTAGCCTAATAGATACATATATTGCAAGCATTTTGATGGAACCCTGAATAACATCAGTCATGGGATACCAACATTGGGATGCTTATTGGGGTCCAGGGGGCGGAGCCCCCGGAAGCTTTGGGATTTGTAATATCCAGATATAAAGATGTTGTCTATATGTCAATATAGAGTTAACTATTCTTTAGTGAATTGGATTTTGAATTAGCTGTTTAGAGATTGGAATATTATAAAGTGCACATTGCAAGCATACTGTTATGATGAGGGCACTGTCCAAGTATGGATGAATTTTAGCCTGATAGATAAATACTGTCGATTGCAATCACCCTGATGGAACCCTGAATATAATAAGCCAAGTGATACCCACATTGGAAAGCTTATTGGGGTCCAGGGGGCGAAGCCCCCGGAAGCTTTGGGATTTGTAATATCCAGAAATAAAATTAACTATTGAATAGTTAGTCAATTTTAGTGAGCAAAGTGCAAACGTACAGTGGGCCAGGATCGCCTGAAAGTTTGCCAAGAGAGAAGTCCTGAATAAAACTATTTAATGAGTACACGGCTGGTACTGGGTCAAATAACCTTAATGGGGGTTCCAGGGGCGCAGCCCCAGAAGATTTTGGATTTGGGCAGTTTAGCATTATCAAAAAGTGGTTTAAAGAAGACTATTACAATGTCCATTCATGAGAGGGGGCAATGCTCCTTAATTTTAATGTTATTATATATTTTTGAACCCCAAATATTGGGGGGATGATAATACAGGCCACCCCCCCCCCCCCCCCCACCTGAAATATTGGGGGATATATCCCCCCACCCCCCTGTGCTCGACGCCCCTGCTAGGAACGTCAAAGTCAGTATTTGAAGAGCTTGTTTGCAAAAGGGGTTAGGTCCACTTTAGACCATTCCGAGAAAATCAAGTTTTTTATTTCTCCCATATTGCAATATGTTTATGCAAAACAAATTTGTCCTGATATACTACCCTACCATGTGAATGTAAAACTGAGTATGAAAGAAATCAGCCTGTCTTCATATTTTAAAAATAATTGTTCAAAAAATTGAACTTTGTGGATCTAGCCCCTTTTGCAAACAAAAATTTCACATAAGGGATTTAATGGGGTGGTCACACATAGGCGACGCACGGGGGACGCACGGCCAGCGCATTGAAAATTTGCAATTTTGGCCAGTGCGTCGTCGTTCGCTAGGTGTGCGTCGTCATTCGTTACTCATGCGTCGAGCGCGCTAGACCAACGCTATGCATTCGCCGTCATGCGTCGAACTCGCCTGCACGTGCGTCGGGATTTTTTGAGCATGCACAAAAATGTGCGTCGAGCTCGACGCACGATCGTACGTGTACACGCCGGAAGGACGCCAGACACGCGCAGAGCGCGCTAGACCAACGCCAGACATACGCGGAGCACACGCTGGGCATTCACTATGTATTAAAATGTGTACAGAGGCTGAGCTCTAGCGAACACCTAGCGCACACCTATCTGATCTTATTTTCCAGCTTTTTGAATAATTTTCGAAACGCGGGCCGTGCGTCGCTTGAGCCTTGACAAAAGTTGGGCGCACAACGACGCACTGACCTTATTTTCCAATTTCAATGCGCGGGCCGTGCGTCCCCCGTGCGTCGGCTATGTGTGACCGGGCCATTAAGGGAGGTGGGGCAGCCCTAGTCATCCACTATGATTATGAACATGACTATGTGAGTTGGCTCATAACTGAAGTTTTTTATTTTCATTCTGATTAAATTTCACCCATCAAAAGCAAAAAATAATGACAACTCACATGTCACCGACATTGCTCAACTGTACAATATTTTGTTTGCAAAAGGGGTTAGATCCACTTTGTTTGCAAAAGGGGTTAGATCCACTTTGTTTGCAAAAGGGGCTAGATCCACAAAGTTCAATTTTTGGGGACATTATTTTTAAAATATGAAGACAGGCTGACTTTTTCATACTCAGTTTTACATTCACATGGTAGGGTAGTATATCAGGACAAATTTGTTTTGCATAAACATATTGCAATATGGGAGAAATAAAAAAAAACTTGATTTTCTCGGAATGGTCTAAAGTGGATCTAACCCCTTTTGAAAAAAAAAAAATTTTCTTAGCCATTTTTTTGCACTTTTTGATGGGCATTTCAACTTTTCTTTGGTATCATCTTATAGAGCTACTAAAAATCAATACATTAAGACAACAAAATCAAATTTGATGAAAATGGACCTAACCCCTTTTGCAAATGAGCTCTTCATTTTGAGATTATCATCTCAATCTGCGGTTTTCGACTAGTCTCTTTCCCACTATTATGTTTATTTTCATCATCAACAATGATCTTATATAGCTGAGTCAATATTTTCGATAAAAAAAAAAGAATCTTCAAAATTATGAGAAAAATACAAGCATGTGTGATCAATAACCGGGTCAATAACCTCCCGTTAAAACTCCTATAGATGGAGTATTCAGGAGTACCAATAAACGAGTTTGTTCCCACTCCCTAAAAGCAAGCAAAGCCTTGGACTTAGACTAAGCACCTTTGGCAAATCACATGACACTTGGCTTTCATTGGTACGCTGAATCATTGCTCATCGACCGTATCAGAGGCTGTGAGCTAGCTACGCCGAGGCTTCCCGCGACCGTAGAGCCACGATCGATACATCGAGGGTGAAGTTGTATGCTGCTTGTTGTAGCTTTTTAAAAAGTGCAAGTGAATTGGAATTGAAGCTGAAATGCAATGAACAGCGCGTGATCTGGTAGCGGTGGCCTATACTTTGTCAGTACCGCACAAATTGTAATTGTAAAATTTGCAATTTGTAGGCTTATTTGGTTTATTAATTTAAGATCTATCTAGGTCTAGTTCTAGTCTAGTAGAAGTAGAATCTTTACTTGATCGAGTCGCTAGTCGTGACGTTGAGACAGATCGAACAAGAGAGTCGAAGTTTCAAGTCTAAAAGAAAAATAGAAGTCCAAGACAAGAGTCAAGACGACAAGACCAGGTCCAGGACTAGGACTAATTTAGGAAAAGGAGACTGAACTAAGAAAATTTTGAACACAAGAAAGAAATTTTCAAAAATACAGCAGAAAGACCACCGGCTTTCTTTGATTTTTACCATGGCGTCTGCCCATGGAAATTCCTGCTTGACCTTACGCCAACATTTCTCCTGCGCTGTGCTGCTTCTGATGGTCTTATCAATGTCTTTTCTTGAATTTGCCCAAGGGCAGTCGTGTGATAGGACCATACCACCTAAAAACAAATGTTCCTGTTCGTATGACGATGGAACGGGAACAAAAACGCCCATAGATTTTACACCACTTGGAAGAAACGATGGAAATCCAGCGTGAGTATATACTGATTAAACTGTATCTATTGTAAAACCAAAACTTTAAAGTCTATGCCTGGCACATTAGGCAGAATTTAGACGTATTCACATTGTTTAAAGGGGACCACCAGGCAAAGAACGACACATATATGTTTTGGTACCGTTTTGTGATATAAAAATTCAAATAGATACCCAACATTTTGCAAAGCCAAAGGGTTGTGTAATTCATAAAAAAAAAAATCAATTTCCACCACTTACGGAACCACTATTATTTCCTGGTTCCGTACGGGCCAAACATTTGTGTGTGCACCAATGCTATACATGCGTACATTTGGAGACAATAGAATCCCCGACGACTCGTTCGCTCTGGACAAAGTAGTCTTCGTACATGTGCAGACCCATGAACGCATGCTTAAGAATGGTGATGTTTTTTCCAATTATATATTTTTTTCTGGAAACATATTTTTGTGAACTTGTTGATGGAATGTAATGGACTAAGTACTAAGATGTTACCTTTCATTTATAAGAATTTTTTTTGGGGTGGTGGTACCCTTTAAAAGATTAGCATAATTTATAACTTGATCAAATCCTTCATGGAGAGTGAGAGTCTGAGAGAGAGGAAAATATATTTACCTCTCGACTAGAGCCTTAGACTTAGTTCAAAATAAATGAGATTGAGAATAATAATTGAACAAATTGAACAAATACAAAGAACTGACCAATAAACCTGGCATTTTGGGGGCTTTTGCTGGCTCCTTCTAAAGGCAAAGCTAGATTATTGTTCAAGTCAGGAATGTTTACAGCCACAAACTTGTGGTATCCCAATGACAATTTTCACTGTGATTAACGTAAGGCCGACAAATATTTAGCATTCTGTACCAAGTCATGCACGCAGCATGACTAAAAGAAGATATGCTTTATGTTTTTATTCTTTTAGTTATGAAATTGGCACATCTTGAAAGAGAATGCCCAAGATTTTAAATTCTATTCTAATAACCGACTATTTTTATAGATGCATTGTATTTGTCATAAACCAAGACTGATTTATTAGATTTAGTTGGTAGGGGAACAGTGATTAGTGAAAAAAGCACTGTAAAGAGGCTTATCAGGATACACAGACAAAACTAATAATAATACTTTCTACTCAAACAATAAGTGAAAGGGGTTTTCTTTCCGTAAGAATTTAACAAAAAAGTGTTAAGATCTGTAGAATTGTTTCTTTTGAATGTATGTATTACACTTTTCTTTTCTTCCAGATTTTCTTACAAGCCTAATGGTGACTACAAGTATGCCTACAATCCATGCTTTCCTTTCTCAGATGGTGACACCATCTGTCAGAATGTAGCTGTAAGTATATCTTAAAACTATCAGAACAAAATGGCATTCTCTACCAAACGTGCCATGGCATAACTGAAGAACCAATGTTATATGCAATTATTGTAGATCGCATCAGTTCTTTAAGTCATGCTGTGGGCAGACTTGGTATGGAATGATATCAAAACAAATAGGTTTAATAAAAGCATTTATTTACATCATGAAATAGTTCAATATACGTGTACCGTAAAACTCTGTGTATAAGACGCACTCGTGTATAAAACGCACCCCCAACTTTCACAGCAAAAAATAAATAAATAAATAAAAAAATTGGGGTGGGGGGGGGGGGGGACACCCTGTATTTATTTTTTTTACCCTGAAGTGCTGTTGGAATGCTTATACCACTGGTCTAGGGCATGACAAAAGCTTAATGTTTAATGTAGCATTCATCAATCATTTTCTCACATAAAAATAGTGGTTAGTACACAAATTGCACATTTATTAGCAGTAACACTGGTGCTCATAAATATTCATATTCATATTCATGAATATTCATGAGCACCAATACTCACTAAATATAATTAATGCAATTTTCTAAATTTACTACTAACTAATTTTAATTATAAGCAAAATTTATAACCACTGGTTAGAAAATTGCATATTTAATTAGTACTGCTGCTCACGAATGTATGAATATTCATTAGCAGCACTATTACTGCTCTTGTTATACCCTAAACCATGTGTACACATTCAACATGAGTACAGGGTGTCCCCCCCCCCCCCAATTTCTTTTTTTTTGTTTTTTTTTTTGCTGTACCTGTGTATAAGACGCACCCCCACTTTGAAAATTTTCCGACGGAAAAAAAGTGTGTCTTACAGTATACACGGAGTTTTACGGTACTTGTTTTAAAGGGCATTTTGTACCAAATCGTGTTGACAACATCACATGCATTACAAAAAAAGGGATGCTCTATGCAATTTGTATTTTGCATCCACTCTTTTTGTCATGCATGCACAAGCTGTGGGTCGTAGGCTGTGGACTAGTTCAGAATGCTGATTAATAGAATGAGCCCAAGTCATTACAATTTTCAAACATTAATTTGGAATCTTGAGTGGAAGTAGGTGGTTTAAAGGGACAGATCCACTTTTACAAAACGTCTCAACAGCTTTCAGTTGACGGATGGGGATCAATGTAATACACACAAAAAAAATCAGAGCGAACAGCCCTCTAATTTGGATTCTACGAATGAAAAACGAATGCGTCCCTCCATTTAAACTATATATCGGTCAATAAAGGAGTTCAACTGATTTAGCATAGTATTACAACAATATAGTACTAATTCTCGTAAAGGTATTGTGAAGCCGACATTTGTTAACGTATGTCACGGAAAAGGATCTCAAAAAGAAAGAATATATAATTACATGTAGTCAGTTTAAGCGAAGTTTGGGTATTTTGCTTGGTAAACGCTCACACATTAGTACTTATGCGCGGCTCACGTAGCTAGCGGGGGTCACGTAGGGGTCATGCATTCCGATCTGGCACTCCGTGAAATCTATGTACGAACTTACTCACCGGCCAAAAATACGTATGTACATAATTAACTGACGTCCCTCAGTTTATTCAGTTTTAGGTCTATAACTCCACGAAAAAGAGATTTCAAGCCCTAATTTTTTCAGGCATGCTATTAAATGACATTTCCTTTCATATAAGACAATAACCTCGCAACTTTTGAATTTTGGCTTGCAAAAGTGGATCTCTCCCTTTAATACCAGCTCATGGTTCTAAGAGCAACAATATTTTAATCTTTTCACAAAATTCTCATCAAAGGTCTGCAATTGATCAGAGAGATCGAGAGGAAACCAATTATGAATTTTCAATCTGCATTTATGCAACTTGGTCTTGTGATGATAAATCAAAATCTGGGTTTCTTGTTTGACATGTTTCACAAAAATTCTCATCAAAGGTCTGCAATTTATCAGAGAGATCGAGAGGAAACCAATTAAAGAAGATAAAACCATTTATGAATTTTCAATCTGTGCATTTATGCAACTTGGTCTTGTGATGATAAATCAAAATCTGGGTTTCTTGTTTGACATGTTATTGATCATTATTAGCAGGTGTTGGTACTTCACATTTTGTTGCTTACACAGGTCAAATGAAAGAGCTCTTTAGTTTTTAATACGGTATCCTTAAATACAACTTCTGTCAACAGTCATCTAGCAGGCTAGTTATATATCCTCATTGTGGTAGTTCTGAAAAGCTGCCATAAAATATCCTTGGAAAACACAACAACCACAGAAATCAAGTACAAGGGATATGATTACCACTGTAATCATGGGGTTATTTTGTTTCCTTGGACTCTTGGAGAAACATTCATTGAAAATTCATGATTCTGCAATAATAGCAGTATTTGGCAGCTTATTTGGGGAAGGTACCTTTCAAAAACTGTTGAGCCTTTCACACAGGTCTTGAATTTGGATCTGTTATTAGATGTACACATTATATGTGACTTATATTATTTCAAATTTGTTTAAAGGGACTTAGTAACATTGTCCAAATCCTCAAAATAAAATTTTCATTCTAGCGGTTCCCTCATACCTTGTTGTATTCGTATTAACAATAAAATCATGGGACAGGTTTCGGTTTTTCAAATTTCCCTTTCGTTACAAAGATATGTACGATCGAAGTATTCAGATAAGAAAAACTCCAGGCGAGTTTTTCTTCTGTGTACAAAATGAGTGCAGTGAGTTATTGAATATCACTTTGCATTTTCGCTCATTACTTGGCCATGCAATGTCCATTTGACTTGAAATTTTCACACAATACCCTGTGGACATATGAGATAACAATAATACACATGCATCAACCATTCGTCACTTTTTGCACATGTCAACAAAGTTACTAGATCCCTTTAATATTCAATCATTGTCTGTTGTTTCAGGCTTGTCAAGCGTCCAATGATGGGAACTTGCATTATGACATTGGGGAACCAGATGAGCCCACTTTCAGTGTTGCAGACAAGGATATTGTCATTAACTATAAAACTACAGATGGTAGTTCCAGGTACAGTGTACAAATATAGTAGTATAGAGTGGTGAAGTGTGATGTCATCAATGATGTCATAAACATCTTTTTTTAGAATGTTCTAATTTCGACTTCATTTTCAGAAAGAGCATTACAAATAATGTCCAAATGCCGAAAATCAATTGAATAGGTTACGTATTGGCTGAGATATGCCCATCCGAATGATGTTTTTTCCCAATAGGCAATCAGTGTTATAGTGCACTGGTTCATGTGTTATAGTGCACTGGTTCATAACTTTATGAACCAGTGAACTATAACACTGATTGCCCATTGAAGTAAAATTAATCTGGATGGCCATATCTCAGCCAATACTTAATATATATTTCAATTGATTTTTGGTATTAAAGGGCAATGCAACTCAAGAATAGAGTTTATCCTACTTGATATATCGTAATATGCCTTTTTATTATATATTACATCACTCCGACTCAGATTTCTGCTTTGGGAGAAATATGAGAAAACTCTATCGGGCTTACCACTATTCATGCGAACACTGGACGCCGCCATTATTAGGTGTGTGCGGACTTATGGTCAGTGATATGCACTAATGCATTTCAATAGCACCTATAGAAACCATTGTCTGAATACTTGTAGATGCTTTGACGAGTCTGTAAATCGGTGAAAAGCTTTTTGTTCGGCCCGTAGCGCACTCGTCATAGTTTGCAAAGCATGTCGGGCAATTACAAGAACATGGCCGCTCCCATCACCTTTTGCCGCCGTAAGAATTAGTGAAATGTGGGTATGTTCACGTAAGGATTTCATGGGATCCAGTAGGCCAAAATTGCCAAGTTATGTATCAAATAAAATGTTTGTTCACCCTCTAAACGATAATAATAGCCGAAAGCCATAGTTTCAATGCCCTTTAAGACATTATTTTTCATGCTCTTTATGAAAATGAAGTTCAAATTTGAAAATTCAAAAAAAGGATTTGTATGACGTCATGGCTTCTGTACTCTATTATAGGTCTATAATTGAGTACCGTAAATCTCTGTGTATAAGACGCACTTTTTTTCCGTCGGAAAATTTGCAAAGTGGGGGTGCGTCTTATTCACAGGTACAGCCAAAAAAACAATTATTTTATTTTTTTGACACCCCTGTAGTCATGTTTGGTCTTGTCTAGGGCATGACAAAGGCTTGCTGTCAAATGTAGCATTCAGCAGATTCTACCTTTTTCTCACATACAAAATTTTGGTTAAAAAATTGCAAGTTTATTGAGCAAGTATCACTGCTGCTAATGAATATTCATACATTCGTGAGCAGCAGTACTCATTAAATATGCAATAGGTTAACATTTTTCTCATATTGATTTTTAAAAGTAATTTTAGTTAATTGCATATTTAATGAGCATCATGAATATTCATATATGTGACCTTACACCACAAAACGACCAATAAGTCGGGGAAAATCATTATTCTGATTTTCACATGATAATACAGTAGACTTCATTACCTTTAAAATGGTATATAATTTGTCATATTCAGACAAGGCAAACCCTCTGAAAATTAGCGCCAAAGATTTGGAAAATGGCTGAAGCAGTTTTAAAACACAGGAGAAATGAGCCACTTCAATGATTGTCGTCCATTCAAGTGCTGTATATCTGATAATTTTATTCAATGAAAAAATATATTTAAACAAAATTTCTGACGATCAAAATTTCACAGAAGGCAGATTAGGTTACCTTCATTCAGAAAATACAACAATCCTAAATTTCATATTTTAAACCAAATTTGATATTTTAGCTAATAACAGAGAGACTATCTGAGCGACATAACGGTCGTTTTGTGATGTAAGGTCACATATGCTGCTCATGAATATTCATATGCTGCTCATGAATATTCATATATAATTACTACTCAATGTTACTACTCAATAAATGTGCAATTTTGGTACTAACCACTATTTTCTATGTGAGAAAATGTATAATGAATGCTAGACCAGTGGTATAAGTATACCAACAGCACTACAGGATGTCTACAAAAAAAAAAATGCAGGGTGAAATTTCTGTCAAAGTTAGGGGTGCGTTTTATACAAGAGTGCATCTTATACACGGAGATAGAAACATGCTATACAGTTGAGATGATAAATAAATATGGTTGAAATATAAAATGTAATGGTTAAATGTATTTGCATCATGATTCAAATTTGCTACATTTTAAAGCCAGGCTCAAACTACATGTAATAGCTATAACCATGCTCAAAAGGTATACAAAATTACAAACGACTAAGTAAAAAGCCTGTTATCATCTACAAAGAGCCATTAAATCACAAGAGGGCGCTCTCTAAAAAAGCATTGGTTTCAACCATTTTTCAAAAAAAAATTATGCACATAATGTTTTGGTGAAATAGTGATTAAATAGAGAGATCATCAACAACTATTCAAAAACCACTTTTGACAATTTTTGAAAAAGTGTACCGTATTTGTCGGTGTATTACCCGCACCTTTTTTCTGGCGGGAGAAGCTCCAAAATGGGGGGAGCGGTTAATACACGGAGATAGGAAAATTGTACACGCAAATTGCCTAGCCTGCATGCTTCGATGGTGAGAAAATTTTCTTGGCTCGTGGCCAGGCCGGCCAAAGGTCTCTATCCACACAACTGTGTACATAAGTCTATGGCCTCTACCCACCTCTCTCTAATTATTATTAGTTATTGAGCGCGGTGCATGCTTTGATGGTGAGAAAATTTTCTTGGCTCATGGCCAGGCCGGCCAAAGGTCTCTATCCACACAACTGTGTACATAAGTCTATGGCCTCTACCCACCTCTCTCTAATTATTGTTAGTTATTGAGCGCGGTGCATGCTTTGATGGTGAGAACATTTTCTTGGCTCGTGGCCGGGGCCATGTCTAACGTTTTATGTAGTCCCATATGTAGTGCTGATCCGTGTAGAAAATTCAACAAAAGTTACAGATTCTTCTGCTGTGAAGAAGGCCTGATAATTTTCTTTATACTTTGGAGACTTCAGTAAATAAAACAAAATTCATAGGCAAAAACTCTCTGATAGAGAAGCTATTTTTGGTACTTTTCCTAAGAAAATGCTGACCATCTAAGGCCAAATAAAAAAAAAAACATGTTTAGCCTCCCCGCCCGCTTCCTTTTTGGAGGCCGCCTGCTTTTTCTTTTTTTTTTTTTTTTGTGAAAAATCCGAAAAAATGTAATTTTTTTTTTTTTTTTTTTTTGGAAAAAATGATTTTGAAAAAGATCGTACTTTTAATATAGACTCATTCGTTATTTTGGATAAATGGGTCAGTCGGCCATTTTGAAAAAAGTCGGCCATTTTGAAAAAAAGTCGGCCATTTTGAAAAAAGTCGGCCATTTTGAAAAAAGTCGGCCATTTTGAAAAAAAAAAAAAAAAAAAAAAAAAGGGCCTCCTTCCTTTTTTCAAAAGAGCAGGACGCTAAACATGTTTTGTTTTTTTATTTGGCCTAAAGACTAAAAATCAAGAATTATACTATCAAATTTTTTTTTTTTCATGGAAAAACGGCCAAAGTTGGGGGTGCGGTTAATACATCGGAGCGGGTAATACACTGACAAATACGGTAAGCATTTTTAAAATTAAAACAAAAATCATCAAATAAATCTGGGGCCCAGATTTATTACGATCAGATATATTGATATTTCAGCAATTTCTGAACTGATTTTGACCAAATAAAACTTCCACTGTCGCCTTTTTGAATTTTTCTTGATAGGGGCATATTAAAAGGAAAACAAACTTTGAGCCTTGGTCCAACCGGTTCCAATTTTGGGCTGTCAAAACTTCCAGTGTCGCCTTTTAAAATTTTTTCTTGATAGGGGCATCTAAGGAAAACAAACTTTGAGACTTGTAAAAGCTCTCTGAAATTAATATTTTTGGATTGAACTCAATAATAATTTACAAGGTTCTGGAGTATTTGATGGCTATATTGCACCGGGCAAGGCATGTTTTTATGCCTCCGCCAACGAAGTGGCCGGAGGCATTATGTTTTTGGGTTGTCCGTCCGTCCGTCCGTCCTGTTTTCGTTCTCGCGATATCTCAAGAACTGGTTGACGGATCAAAATCAAACTTGGTATGAGTGTACTGTAGATATTGGGGTGACAATGATCTGATTAGATTTTAGGGATCATGAGGTCAAAGGTCAAGGTCACAGGACTCGATATATGGAAAAATGCCTCGTTCTCGCGATATCTCAAGAACTGGTTGACGGATCAGATTCAAATTTGGTTTTAATGTAGATATTGAGGTGGCAATGATCTGATTAGATTTTGGGGTTCATGAGGTCAAAGGTCAAGGTCACAGGACTCAATGTACATGTATGTGCAAAAATGCCTCGTTCTTGTGATATCTCAAGAACTGGTTGACGGATCAATTTCAAACTTGGTATGAGTGTACATTTGGGGTGCCAATGATCTGATTAGATTTGAGGGGTCATGAGGTCAAAGGTCAATGTCACAGGACTCAATATGTGTGTGAAAATGACTTGTAATGGCAACATTGTAAGAAATGAATGTCAGATTTCAATTAAACTCGGTACCTGAATGTATCATAAAGAGTCAACGTAGCCATAAATGTTGGGGTCATGAGGTTGAGGTCAAGGTCATGGGACTCATTATATATGCAAAAAAGCTTGTAATGCCAATATCCCGAGAACTAAATGTCAGAATTCAATCAAACTTGGTACCTGAATGTTTTTTAGGAAGCCATCAAAGATTGGGATCATATGGTCAAGGTCACAGGACTCAAAATATATGAAAAATATTTAAAAAAATTAATTAGGTGCATGTTAATTTGGGCTTGATATTAAAAATCGCGTGATAGCGGAGGCATAATTTTCGATTGCGCGCAATCGAAGATCCATCTAGTTGTTAATATTTTACTATTATATTGTGTGTTTTTTTTCTGATATAGGCAATCTGTCGTCAACTTTCGTTGTGACCCCAGTGCTCTCAACGTGGCTACCTACACAGTACTGGGAGAGGATCCACCAGGTAGTGGTACATATGTGAGTGAAAACTAAAGATAATTAATAGCAATGCTAGAAATTATCCTTTTTGCCTTGTGGCCCAGTTGGGCAAGTAAAAACACGATTGTTCAACTTTGAGTGGCCCGGAACCTGAATCTGGTGGCCCCAGCCTAAGAAAAGGTTGGCATCTCTGCAAAGATAGTTACTCTGTCATATGACATTTATTTACCATGGAATGTTCACACGTTATTCAGTGGAAATATGAGATCACAGGAATACACATTTTATCAACCCTTCTAAAGACAGTTTTTGCACTTTTTTTACAAATTCATAGGAAGTCATATTTTGGACTTTGGAGGTCTCGTAGGGCAACTATGGCAATGGAGCATGTTAGATTAGCAGTTAGAGTGTCCGCCTCATGCACGGGAGGTCTCTGGGTTCGAACCCAGACCGTGTCATACCAAAGTATTTAAAGATATGTTACCTTCTGCCTTCTAGCCTGGTGCTCGGCATTTATAGAATGGAGAAGGGAAAGTAATCACTCAAGGACTGGCTCCCTTCTGTAGCTTTTGCTACATTTAGTAGATTTGTGGTCTAGGGCTAATGAATCGTAGATAGGTGCTGCCTTATGTGCCAAAATTAGCACTGGAAGGACTGTAAAATTTAACTAGGGCAACTATGTACATCATCATTTTTAAAGAATAACATATAAGCTGTAAAAACTCATACAAAATATATGTACCGGTAACTTTCTTAAACAAACAAGTCATTATGCATACCATCTATGTTCAATGTTATTAACTTGGCTTATCAAAAGGTAAAAACACAATATAAGGCACATCTGTATAATCATATAATAATGTTTTGGTGTCTTGCATGTTAAGCGTCATCCATAATGACCATTACTTTTGATCAAAAAAGGGAATTAGTCTTTGCAAAATATACAGTGAAGAAATGTTATGTAATTTTTGGCCCCTGTGATTGTTGAATTAATTTTAAGGTCACCCAAAATTGAGAGGAAATTATTTTGCTGGACTGGCCAAGCAAGCCAATGGCTTATTTGTTAATTTGTTTTGTTGTAAATAATTTGTTTTACATTTTTAAAACAGAAATATATGATCAGGAAATTTCGAATTTGTTTTAATATAAAACACATTTGTTCTTACTTTTTTTTCACTTAAAAAAGAAGAAATTTTCCTCAGAACATTGCAGTTTGTTGCATTTTTATAAAAGTATTGTTTTATAGGAACGTGGCATTTTTTTGTTTGTTCTTTTACTTTTTTTACAATCATTTTTTCTCTCTATTTTAAAACAGAAATTTGTAATCGGAACATGTCTGGCATGCGTCCCTGCAGTAAATGGATGTCATGGATCTGGCGGAGGGGGCGGTGGTGGGCTGTCAGTTGGCGGAATACTCTGCATTGTGTAAGTACCCTATAGGCAATTCCAGCATCACAGACATTACAAATATGAAATTTCTTGACTTTTCATTACCACTTCTTAAGGATGAACCTGTCCATTATGTAACATTTACTTTGATTAGAAGGCAATGGCCAAGTTTAATATACACTACAAGATTGAGAACATTTGTCTTATTCATTGTTCAGTTATTTTACAAAATGTGTGCCGTCACACAGAGCTGCCAAGTAGTACGGATTTTTTATGCCTCCGCCAACGAAGTGGCCGGAGGCATTATGTTTTCGGGTTGTCCGTCCGTCCGTCCGTCCGTCCGTCCGTCCGTCCGTCCGTCCGTACGTCCGTACGTCTGTCCGTACGTCCGTCCGTACCTCCCGTTTTCGTTCTCGCGATATCTCAAGAACCAGTTGACGGATCAATTTCAAACTTGGTATGAGTGTACATATTGGGGTGACAATGATCTGATTAGATTTTAGGGGTCATGAGGTCAAAGGTCAAGGTCACAGGACTCAATATATATGCAAAAATGCCTCGTTCTCGCGATATCTCAAGAACTGGTTGACGGATCAAATTCAAACTTGGTATTAGTGTAGATATTGGGGTGGCAATGATCTGATTAGATTTTAGGGGTCATGAGGTCAAAGGTCAAGGTCACAGGACTCGATATATATGCAAAAATGCCTCGTTCTCGCGATATCTCAAGAACTGGTTGACGGATCAAATTCAAACTTGGTATTAGTGTAGATATTGGGGTGGCAATGATCTGATTAGATTTTGGGGTTCATGAGGTTAAAGGTCAAGGTCACAGGACTCAATATATATGCAAAAATGCCTCGTTCTCGCGATATCTCAAGAACTGGTTGACGGATCAAATTCAAACTTGGTATTAGTGTAGATATTGGGGTGGCAATGATCTGATTAGATTTTGGGGTTCATGAGGACAAAGGTCAAGGTCATAGGAATCAATGTATGCGCAAAAATGCCTCGTTCTTGCGATATCTCAAGAACCGGTTGACGGATCAATTACATACTAGGTATGAGTGTACATATCGGGGTGCCACTGATCTGATTAGATTTGGGGGGTCATGAGGTCAAAGGTCAAGGTCACATGACTCAATATGTATGCGAAAATGGCTTGTAATTGCAAAATTTCAAGAACTGAATGTCAGATTTCAATCAAACTCGGTACCTGTATCATAAAGAGTCAACGTAGCCATAAAATGTTGGGGTCATGAGGTTGAGGTCAAGGTCACGGGACTCATTATACATGCAAAAAAGCTTGTAATACCAAAATCTCAAGAACTAAATGTCAGATTTCAATCAAACTTGGTACCTGACTGTTTTTTAGGGAGCCATCAAAGATTGGGATCATATGGTCAAGGTCACAGGACTCAAAATATAAGAAAAATTAAATCAGTGCATGTTAATTTGGGCATATTCAAATCGCGTGATAGCGGAGGCATAATTTTCGATTGCGCGCAATCGAAGATCCATCTAGTTGTATTTAGTACGTTTTTTTAATGTAAATACGGAAGTACGAATTGAAGAAAAGAAAAGAAAAAAAAGAAAAGAAAAAAATAATAATAAATATATATATATATATATTTATTTATTATAATTTTTTATTTTTTCTTTTTTTTTCTTTCTTTTCTTATATTATATATATATATATATATATATTTTTTTTAATAGTAACGGTCCGAAAAAAGCAACACAATTTGTGTTTAACCCTGATAAAACTACTTATGAAGATACATGATACATATTTAAAATATAATACAAATAAATAAAACAAACTAATAAAAATGCTGGTGTGTTCAACAGAACCAACTTTTATATGAATGCACTCGTAAAGGGTAATTTTGCTGCCATATCGGCTTCGCAAAAAATATGATAAAAAAAATTAAAATGTAATGATAGCAGGTGTGATTTGTTTTTGTTTAGAGGTTGGCAGCTCTGCACCAATGCATATTTAGTGGCATGCTCATTCATTCTGTATGTAAGCACTAATGAAAATAAAATAAAATATAAAGTTTCTCAACAAATCTTTGTCGCGCGAAAGAATACTGATTTCCTTGGCAAAATACTGATTTTCGGATGTGAGAATACCTAAATGCTCAAAAGGAACTTGGCAGCTCTGGTCACAATTGATGATTTATTCCTTAAAGCCATAGAGCAGTAGAGCATCAAATTATTTTTTGACAGGGGTGTGCCTCACAGAACTCTGAAATAGGGGTCTATAGGGTCTTTGGAGAGCTTACAAAAACCCTGAAATGGGAGTTAAGGGGTCTAAGGAGCAGACTAAAACTACAAAATACATGGACTTGGAGCTACCAAAGACCTACGGAAACCTTCTTATGGTGGTCCAAGGAGCCGACTGGAAGAAGAATGATGGACTTGGCGCTACTCAACTACCTAGCCAAGTCATTCCAGGGGTCTATGGAGCAGCAATTTTTGAAAATCGGGTATCTTGAGAGCGGCAATCGGGTGTGAAAACGGAGGTCTTGTAAGCGGCACATACCCGTCTTACATTATACATGGGTGCCCCCCCCCCCCCCCCCCCCCCAGGGATTTGCCTGGGCTTTGCATATGATGTGCGGATGAACAATTCAAATTACAATCATTATAAATTATCAATCTTTTACCAGATATTTTTTTCTAAATTGCAAATATTAGTTTTAAAAAATTTCTTTCACAGGGTCGGTGATAAAAGCATTCATTCAATTATTTTCATGTGGGGCTTTTCCCAATACTGTCATTTGGCTTTAATCGTTGTTTTCAAACCCAATCTAGATTCACCGTTTCAAAACACGTTTCCACAAATGATGATTTATTCTGTAATCGTTGTTTTCAAACCCAATCTAGATTCACTGTTTTGACAAATGTTCCCACAAATGATGATTCATTCTGTAATCGTTGTTTTCAGACCCAATCTAGATTCACCGTTTTAACAAATGTTGCCTTAATTGATGATTTATTCCGTAATCTTTGGTTTCAAATCCAATCTAGATTCACCATTTCAACAAATATTCCCACAATTGATGATTTATTCTGTAATCATTGTTTTTAATTCCAATCTAGATTCTTTGTTTTACTTGTGGTGTACCTCGTTGGAGGGATTCTGTTCCAGAAGTATGCACGCGGCGCCACTGGCAAGGAGATGATACCCAACTACGGCTTCTGGTCTGACTTCCCTACCCTCGTCAAGGTATGAGCATATACGTCTGGATCAAATATTAATCACAGTAATGATGATGGTGATGGTGATGGTGATGGTGATGGTGATGGTGATGGTGATGGTGATGGTGATGGTGATGGTGATGGTGATGGTGATGGTGATGGTGATGGTGGTGATGGTGAGTGGTGGTGGTGGTGATGATGATGATGATGATGATGATGATGATGATGATGATGATAATGATAATGATGATGATGATAATGATGATGGTGATGGTTGTGGTGGTGATGATGATGAGTATGGTGATGATGATAAGAATGTCAATGATAATGATTATAATTATGATAATAATAATATCAATAATAGTACTTATGATAATAGTAATTATTAAAGTAATGATAATAATTAATTTTAGTAATCATTATCCTCCTAATATAACTTCTTTCTACAGTAAAAACCATCATGATAATTTCATTTCTTTTTATCTTTCCTTTTATAGGATGGCATTATGTTCCTGGTTGGCCTATGCAGGGGAACCTCAACAGATTACGAAGCTATAAAGTAGTGCTCTGCAGATGATAGGCGGTGAGAAAGATGATAGGTAAGATTTGCTATCTATATATGTGACCGGTTATAGCAAAACCTGGCACTTGTCAGTAATTCATGTTTTGAAGAATGGGCATTTTAAGTTCCCAGAATGTGTGTAAAAGACCTTTGATTGTACAAATTGAAACAATCATATCTTCGCCAAGTATTGACCAATTAGTTAGAACAAAGCATCAAATGAAAGCTTGTCATGAGGCCTTTCAAATGGTATGAAAATCTTCATTTGTATTTTTACAGACAAGTGCAGGGTTTTGCTATAGCAGGTCACATATAATATATATAATGTATATCTCCGATGTCTGTTACCTCAAAGTCCCTTATTGCGCTCCATATCCCCAGTCACAGAAAAACTGTTTGATGAGTCAATCACCCATATGTTTGTACGCACTGTAAGCAAGTAACAGTTGCGCGACAAAAATAGAGCTGTTATACACAATCCATATCGCTCATCGAAAAGACACAGCGCAAGTGATTTCTGTATATACAGAACTCCTATGCGCGCGCGCACGGTTCGTGGCAAGAGGGATTCCTGCATACATGATCCCATGCACGCACGCACGGCGTCAGGCTTGACTACTAGTTGAAGATAAACATAGCCATGCAAGACTGATTGATTTTGGTACGAGATGTGTTTTCCATAGACCCCAGCCCAAGTATTTTCAGAGACAGTCATTAATGGGTTGACTGTACATACTCTGACTTAGTGACTTGCCAACAGCTTCTTAATTTTGTATAGAATGTTTTTGTTTGGACAAAATTTTGCAATCTATTTTAGAAAATGTTTATTTTATGGGAAATATAGTGTTGTTTTTGCAAGATGACCACCCCCACCAACAATGTACACTTTTCAGATTATGTATCTTCTGCTACAATATGTAACGATTCTATGCCTTACTTGTTTTTAAAGGGATCCAGCACCCAACAAATAATTTTCTTATAAATATATAATAGTTTTAGTAGTCCATTGCATAGTCATAACCGTGTATAAAGTCGATGCAATGGGTTACTAGGGAATATCATTCACAGTTTTGCTCATTTCTTGGCCATATAACATACATTTAACATGACATTTTTGCACAAAACTCAAGAGGACATATCAAATTACAAAACTACACATGTTACTAACCATTCAGCACTCTCTGCACATGCCAACAAAGTTGCTAGATCCTTTTCAGTTCTTATGTCAATAGAAATAGTCTATTCCTGCAGACCCATGAGTGATTCTTAGCATTAGTTATGATTATTGTGTTTTTAGGCCCCATGTTGACTCTCATTTTACTACACAGGCATTATTATAGCAGATAGGCAGTTTTCAGCAGTATTTTTGCATCATTATTGTGTTTGGATACAAATATTTTTTGGGAAGCACACATTTCTTTGTTTGTTGGTGGAATGAATTACTAAACTAATCACTGTTACAAATCAAAAATTATATTTGAAAGATGGCCCCATTGAAATCTCTAACTGGACTTTCTTTGTTTCTGGCATACTGCCCTCTGTTGATTGCTTAGTAGACAGTCTATTTCCATTTCTATGTCAGCAGTGACAAATATTGACAGTTTTTGTTAAACAGGTTTCTCAAAATTGTTATTCAATAGCGAATGATTAATTATATCTGAATATTTGTATGTAAGTTTGATTTATAGTCTTTGGTTGATTCTGTTAATTCCTTAATTGTATATTTTTGCAATGAATTATAGATTATAAACTGCATACAGATGTATTTTATCATACTATACACTATATAAATGGAACTGATTATTTGAACTTCTTTCATTGCGACTTTTTAATTAATTGTTTAATTAATTGTTTTGATTATTTGATTTCTTTGATTGCCTCCCCAGATATTTCCAGTCACATCTGCTGCACACACTCCATCCAGAATCAATCTTTGTCCAATAAGTTACTTCTTTAGAGATTGTGTACACTGTACAAGCATCATGAAGTGGGTGTGGCGGGGGCGGGGGGGGTTCATTATTCAAACTCGGGGCTTGGCACTTGACTTCTCTGCAACAAACGTTTCAATTTAAGGGTAGTAAATACAGTCTTGCTGCAGTATTTCAGTTATTTATAAAAAATAACATTAAACGTAACCAATATTGAGGTTATCAGCAGAGACTAGAAAGTTAATATAATTTGCATGAATCAACCTAAATATTTGTCATATTTGAAAATATAAGCCAAAGTATGCAAACAAGAATACTATTATATTCCCCAAAAAAATTATTGCATAATTTCATATATGAATATATGAATTTTTTTATTTTCCTATATATTTCCGTACATGTATTATACATAAATATCTAGATTCTTTAACATAACATATTTTAGGTCTGGAACTAGTTGGCAGCTAGCATTATGACCATACATATTGGCTGATTTTTGTTGTATGAATGCATCAAACACATAGATATGTGGTATATGATGTAGGTTTGGATACATGTTATTTCCATGTAGCTAAAGCCTGGCGCAGACGGAGCCGACTCGACATGATCCGACTGGTTTTCAGTCAAGCTAGAGTCATGCCCGATCAGTGGGAACCGATTCCACATGTTGAATCGGACCTGACTGACTTCGGACTGGCTTCCGTCTAGGATAATTTGAGTTGTGAAGCAACATATACTGACCCAAACCGACTGATCTAATCGGATATGGTCAATGTCGGCTCTGTGTGTGCCTTGCATCCTTTAAAAGCTGACATACACTTCAGTTTATTTGCCTTATACCATTTGTATGTGAACTTAAATGTACTTATATTTTATGTAGAATGTTTTGTTTGTGTGAATTTTCTCTATCTGCTTATTTGAGACTTTCACCAGTATCTACTTAATGCCTTTATTTGCTTCCATTTGAAGATATTATAATTATCTATGTCACAATTGTTTAACCAAGTATATATATATTTGAATACATGTTTATACTGAGATATTGGTAAAAAAACAACAGCACAATGATCTGCACGATAATTTTGTTTGACGCCTCACTGTGTATTGTGGAGCCAATTATCATCGGACCAATCACAAATGAATTTGTTTTTTGTGATGAAGCAAGCTATACATGAGGAGCAATGTGTAACTTCAACTTCCCCGCCTTTAACTTTCAATTTCTAGAAATATATGGGCAACTTAATGGTTATGTACTAGCCCAAACAGGCCAGTAGAGGAAAAATGTTGGTTCACATGTGCATACTTTCTGACTCGTGATTAAATTGCAACTTTACAATTGAATGCAACTCCTTGTGCGACACCCCCCTGGTTTGGTCCATAAAATTGGATCATATTTCCATGCAAGTCACATTTTATCTGCAGTGCCTAATGTCTACATAGATCATCTTGATTTTTAGATTTTTAGATTTTTAGATTTTTAGATTTTTAGATTTTTAAAATGCATTGTTCTAACACACACAGTTGTTTATTGATGGTTTTGTGTACTGAAGATGTCTTTAAAAACGTATGATAACCACTTTATTCCCAACAATACATTGCACCTCACATTGTACGAATTGAAATGAGATATGTCACATATGTTTGGTCCATGGGAATTTTATGATTGGAAAAATAATTAATAAATTTGATCTCTAGGGATTTTAAAAATTGAATTAATTTGTGTTTATAGTCGCTTCTGAATCGATAACAATCTCACCTAAAAATGTATACAAATTTAGAAAACGGTATGTTCAAAATGTGATCCACTAGCATAGCTGCCAACCATTCCATTTTTTAAATTTTTACGTTTGAATGTTTTAAAACGTTTAAAGACAAAGTTTAGTAAAATAAACAGCATAACTCAGCACTAATTTTAATGCTATTTCTATATTTACAATGCACCGATCATTGTAATAAGCATGTTATGAGCACCAGTACTGACCCTGTTCAAATATACGATCTTCTAAATGACCGTCCAAAAATTGTGTGCAAACTTCTGTATGAAGTAAACTATAAAGATCATCCCACTCGCAATGTGCGATTTCTGTGCTTTTCTGGTAATGGGTTAATTTTTTTGACAATTCATCAAATTCTGTTTTTCTCTGAAAATTCTGTTTTTTGGGGTCATTTCATTCTGCTTTTTTGTTGATCAATATTGGCAGCTCCGCACTAGCACTGAATGACTTATTATTATCAATCCGGTTCTTCCATTCTCTATGTTTCAAATTATTCTGAGTATGAAAATATGGAATCTCAGGATTTGGCTTGTTAAAAGTTGAAGTAATCACGTGAAAGTGATTATTATCTTGATATTAGAATTGTTGTGCTGTATAACCATGCATGTGTACGGTGTAGAAACTTGTAAGCAATTATGAAATTGTTGTACAAATGTGAATATCTATATAGTTATTGGAATAATACTATTATATGTCGTCGGTTGAGAAAGAGAAGGGCACTAAGGCACTTTTTGTACTTAAAGATAATCATTTTTGAATTTAGAAAGCTATGTAGAGAAACCAATGTAGCTCATGTTCCCAATATTAGACATAATTATTATCTGAAAATTCAGCATCATGTAGAGGAGTCTCCGACCTACAAGATGATGTGCGTAACTCTATTTAGCCAAAAAATCGACTTAACGTCCTTCTCGCTCTCACTCACCCGACGATGTCCTCTTATTGGACTTACATTGTATGGTGAGATATAAGGATGCTTGAATGCACTTTTCTCCATTTATAAAGTGACTTTAATCACCAAATTTCCAATGAGTTCCCATTGGCTTCATGGTGTAAGGAACCAACTGAAGGATTAATTAATGCATGATACAAACTAATATTGTTACAATCTTTGTATAAATCCTTCACTTGTTCACTATACACCCTAAAGAAGACGGATGTTTATTGACAATGCGGTCATTAAAGAAACTTATACATTTGATAGAATGCATTACTTGGGTCCATATTTTCATATAGCTATTGAATTAGTACATTCAAATTGATAGATTTACCTAGTTGTTTGGTAATGACAGGTAGGGGTAGTAAAATAGGAAAGCAAATTTTGTTTTGTTGTTCAGGTCATTTCATTGTCAAAATTATAAATTATGAGAATTAGAAATATTAATTTTTAAATATGGTAAATGTGATCATGATACTGTACTGTATAATATAAGATATAAAACAAAATTGTAAGATTTGTAAGGTTTGTAAGATTTTATTGACTCTATCGACCACCTCTGAGAGTACAAACATATGTACATAGTATCAATATAACAATGGTATAACAATGATAAACATTTGCTAAAATGAACAATAATTAAACATGTGTTTGAACCATTATTGTTTTGTGAAATCAATTCTAGAATTCAAAATGGATATATATTTTTATGATTTTCTATATTTTTATAATTATGTGTGTTTTTTCTGAGTTGTGTTATTTTGTTTGCTGTGTATAATTGTTTTCTTATTAACATGAATCTTCTTGGTTGTCTTCTGACTTCATAACTACAGACATAACAGTGCCTTTTTTCTTTTGTTTTTGGTATATTTTCCATATTTTCCAGTTCTTAATTAATGATAGACCTATTTTAAACTATTTTAAAAATTTTGTATAGAAGCACAATATGTTTTGAGCTGTTTTATCAGTTTGTCTTTAATAAACCATTTCAATTCAATTTAAAGTATTTGATTTCAGATTAGATGCAAAGTAAATATTGAGTTTCATATTGTATTTGTTTCATTTTGTTTTACATTTTCATTCTTTGACACGTTTGTGTTATTTGTTCCACCAGGAAAAATAGAATGTCCTCATTAAAAAGTAGAAGGCCTTTTCTTTTTTTAAATATATAATTCATACTTTGAATCTAAGATTGTTTTCTGTATATTTCTGCTTTTCATTATTTTTGTATATCTGCTTTTAAAACGTTATGATAGTCTTTTAAGACTTGAAAAGAAATGAGAATTAATTGCCTTTTCAACCTTGGTTTTTCACTACATAATGGATAATGAATTATGTTGCTAAAAATTATGTTGAATGTATCTGTGTCGATTGTGTTTGTAACCAGAACAAAGAAATATAATATAATATATATTTTTTTTTCAATATGTTTGTGTACCACTAATATAATGTAGGCAGATGTGTGATATTTATGGGACATGAATACAATACCTGGGGGATGTTTCACAAAGATTCTAAGTTGATCTTAGCACTATGATGGTCTTAAATATTATGGAAAGCCATTAGTGTCTTGAAACAGTTTAATAAAAGTTATGTTGAAATGCATAAAATGTTGATTCAAATCATATATATTTTCTAATTATCAAAGAGATTCATAATCTTCACATAAAATTCATGAAATCTCTTTGATAATTAGAAAATATATATGATTTGAATCAACATTTTATGCATTTCAACATAACTTTTTTAAAAATGTTTCAAGACACTAATGGCTTTCCATAATATTTAAGACCATCTTAGTGCTAAGATCAACTTAGGATCTTTGTGAAACACCCCCCTGATGGCAACAAGAAAAGTGGCCTCTGTAGACGGGTTCCATAACATTGTTATTCTCCGCAGGGTATCACAGTTGATGGCCACCGTAGGCAGTTTGTCTGCTATAGACAGGCGGGTGATCACGAAGATAATTATGTTTGACGGTGCGACCATTATTATGAGTATTACTATTGTTTGTATAGTAGTTAGCATTTTCTGACGCAATGACTCGCATCTCTTTTTCTTCCACATCTTGGATTTGTGTTATTCTAATGATATGATCATGCCTATAGGCTATACTAAAGCCAATGCTTGAAAACAGCTCCGGCCCGATGACCTGGGACCACTAAAAGTTAGCTTTGAGGCACCAACAGTACATTGGAGTCAAATTTTACTTGCCCGAATTGGCAGTCAGATATAACAGAATTGTTAATGTTTTTTCTTTATTTTGGGCCATTAAATTCAGATTTCAGGCCACTAATATTAAAATAAAATATTGGTTTCATATGCCTGACTGGGCCTTGAGGAAAACATTGTAATTTCTAGCATTGCTATTAATAGGTGAGACTCCCTGAATTAGAACATTCTCATGAAAATCATTTGTTTTTTGCATTATTTGTATCCAGTCCAGCCGTCAAAACAGCTATTGTGTAGTGATTCCAATTAGCAAAAAATATGGTTATTGCAATGGTGGCATTGACGGTTGCGTAATCGCTTTCTAATAAGCTTTATTGGGTGATGGGAATTTAAAGGGAATAATATCCAATGAGAATTAACTTCGGACATTAAAGAACATTTTTGTTTTCATGCATACAAAATGATACATATATTTTCATGTTTGTTATAAAAAACTGTATCGCTTGTCACAATTGTATGACTTTGTACTATATAATGTAAACGATGCCTTTACTTACATTACTTACATTTACATTAGTAGGCCATTTATGTGCCATTCAGTTTTGTACTTATACGCTTAACAACTAGTACTTCTAATAATAAAATGAATTTTCTTGAGAGAAAAAAAAAATGACATCTATGATGTGGAGTTTTCAGAAGCCTGTATTTGATGACGTGTCTTTTCATTCGAACACATTGATGAGCTTTAGAGAAAATATCTTATGTTGATTTTGTTTTACTTGACCGCAGAAACATGTATTCACATTTATTGTTTGTGATGGTGAATGTGGTGGTGGTGGTGGTGATGATGATGACGATGGTGGTGGTGGTGGTGATGGTGTTGATGATGATGATGAGATGATGATGATGATGAGGAGGAGGAGGAGAGGGGAGAGGAGTATGACAGGGGACCTCTATTGACATGTTCCACGACACCGTTTTTTACGGCATGGGATCACTGATGATGAAGATGATGATCATGACGATGATAATGGTGGTGGTGGTGATGATGTTGATATAGATGGTGATAATGAGGATGAAAAGGGTGGTGGTGATGATGATGATGGTGGTGGTGGTGATGAGGATGATGGTAGTGGTGGTGATGATGATGGTGGTGGTGGTTATGAGGATGATGGTAGTGGTGGTGATGACGATGGTGGTGGTGATGAGGATGATGGTAGTGGTGGTGATGATGGTAGTTGTGATGATGATGGTGGTGGTGGTGATGAGGATGGTGGTGGTAGTGATGATGGTAGTTGTGATGATGGTGGTGGTGGTGATGGGGATGATGGTAGTGGTGGTGATGATGGTGGTGGTGATGATGAGGATGAAAAGGGTGGTGGTGAGGATGATGGTAGTGGTGGTGATGATGGTGTTGATGATGGTGATAATGATGATGAGGAGGAGAGGAGTATGACAGGGGACCTCAATTGACAGGTTCCACGACACCGTTTTTACTGCAAGGGATCACTTTTGGTGACCCATTAAAGTCAGGTTGGCTGCTATAAGACATGTTTTTACAGTATTTGGTAATTAATAAGCATAAAGAATTACAATTAGAATCGCTGGAATCCGAGACCTGCAAGCCCTCGAAATCGCCAGACTGGTGCTCCGGGGTGCTCCTACCGCTGAGAGACGCTGTTTTATTTAGTGGTGGTGATAAGGATGATTTTTTTTTAAACGGCATTATAACTTATTTTAACTTTTAAAATCTAGTCGAATGTACAAATATTAGTTATGGTCATGCACCGTGCATAAATATTTGTTCTTGTACACATTAATAGGATATGGGTAAAATGGTTGTTATTGCACTATTATTTTAATTCGTGCCACTCGGTGCCCCGATTGGGGAAAAGCTTATAGTTTGTTTTCATGACTGACTTCCCACACTCGTTTCAATCTTCCCCACCACCCCCTCCTATGAATTGCTCCCCTTTTCGCATGGTATAGTAATATACAGATCATTTTTATTTGATGAAAGAATACTCCTAACGGTCCTACCCCATGTCAAATTATCCCCACTCGACATTCATTGTTTCCCCTTTTGGTATGTTGCAATTTTAATTATAATTATATAGCCCTACGCCTGTGTCAGTCTATCATTCCCCCTCCCCCCCCCCCCCCCCCCCGACTGACCCTTGTTCCGCTTTAAAGGGATCTAGTAACTTTGTTGACAAGTGCAAAAAGTGATGCGTGGTTGACACAATGTGTATTGGAATGATCTGATATATCCAGAAAGTAATGTGTGAACATTTCAAGTTAATTGGATGTTATTTGGCCGATAAATTAGCGAAAATGCAAAGTAATATTCACTTAGCCTACTCATTGCATTTACTTTGTACACGGCTGAAAAGGTCGCGTATAGATGATTTCATATCTGAACACTTCAATCGTAAATATCTTTTGAATGGAAATGGAAATGTGAAAAACCGAAATCTGTCCCATGCTTTTATTGTTAATACGAATAAAAGAAGGTATGAGGGAACCGCTAGAATTCCAATTGGATTTTGAGGATTTGGACAATGTTAATAAGTCCCTTTAAGCACATTAATATATACGTGCATGTTTTTATCAAACAACATTTTATTAATATAAATAATGAGTGAAGTCTGTCATTCATAATGGTGACGAAAGAAGTCTAGAACAAAAGAAAGTCAACGAGATATTATTTTTTTTATTACGAAAACAAAATTTCATTAGTGTATAATAAAAGAAAGAAATATGATTTGGTATTATT
>JBAMJV010000446.1:0-10000 GCA_037951105.1 Echinarachnius parma
GGAAAGCTTATTGGGGGTCCAGGGGCGAAGCCCCCGGAAGCTTTGGGATTTGTAATATCGAGAAATACAATTAACTATTGAATAGTTAGCTCAATTTTAGTGAGCGAAGCGCAAACGCGCATGTGGGCCAGGATCGCCTGAAAGTTTGCCAGAGAGAAGTCCTGAATAAAACTATTTAATGAGTACAAGGCTAGTAATGGGTAAAATAACCTTAATGGGGTTCCAGGGCGCAGCCCCGGAAGATTTTGGATTTGGGCAGTTAAGCATTATCAAAAAGTGGTTTAACTAAAGAAGGCTATAGTAACAACTCCATTCATGAGAGGGGGCAATGCTCCTTAATTTTAATGTTATTATATATTTTGAACCCCAAATATTGGGGGGATGATAATACAGGCCATCCCCCCCACCTGAAATATTGGGGGGATGTATCCCCCCCATCCCCCCCCCCCCCCCCCCCGTGATCGACGCCCCTGGTTAGTAGATTTCTTGGTGAATTTCGAATACAAACTTATACAAAATATGTATGCTCTCAGGTCAGATTATCAGTTCGCTGGGCTATATTGATTGCCTCTATTGTGCGCGGCTGCGCGCTACATGACCAGTGAACTTACGCGGCTGTATAGAAGGTTGAATAGAAGCGACTAAAAATGCCATGATGATCTAGATCGATCTGTTCTTTTGTGCGCGCCAGATCCGGTATTTTGCTCGGTAGGCTACATATTTAAAGGAGAAGTTTCCCACCTTCATTTTACTTTTTTTTTTTTTTTCTACACAGTATAACATAATTTCATGCAAATGCATAAATAAAAGTAAAAACGTGAGCCAACAAAAAATAGTTCTTTGGGTTTGACATTTTAGAGCGAACAATTCCAAATCCGGGTTCATAAAAAAAATCAATGGCAGCTTCCATGCTGTACGCGATGAATGAAATTAACCGGTAGAGCGAGCGACTTGGAATGATTCTTATTATTCTCCCTTCCCGGAAAGCCAATGTTGAACTTATTTGCATGAAATTATGTTTTAATGTGTAGAGAACTAAAATAGATGGTGAGGAAATTTCTCTTTTAGGGGAATCTTGTATGGCCATTTAAGCATTCTATTTAAAGGGATAGTACAGCTTTGGTCGAAGAGAATTTTAATAATTAAAACTTGCAAAATTATCTTTAAAAACTAACAGTTATAGTTCAATGCTGCTTGAATGGTAGTAAAACATAGTTACAGGGCTGTTTTAATTCAAAAGGCAGCCGTCAACACAAGAGGGTGCCCTCCAGACACCTCAAGTTTCAACCATTTTTGTATCAACAAATGTTAAAAGAGAGATCATAAAAAACAATGTTAAAACCATTTGGTAGATTTTCAAAAATTTCGAGCGTTTTTTAAATTGTTTTTAATTATTAAATAAAAGTTGATTCTCCACATTGATTCCAATTGGATGTACTTGTGGATGTTTCAGCTGTTTCTGAACCGCTTTTGATCAAATAAAGTTGATTCTGTCATTAAAATTGTGTGCTCTTTCAAATGTTAACACTCAGTTATTCATTACCTCACAAAAACAAATTCTGGAAGCGCCCTCAACACCAAAACTGAACTATCCCTTTAAATGCTAGGTAAATGGGTTACATGAAAATATATCTGCTAGCGTAATAAACGTGTTGAAATCTCGTTTAATGTGGCGAAGGTCATCCCATTTTCATCACTGTTGGCACTTATATTGTTAAATGTGTATGTGTTATGTGTAAAAGTCCAAAAGATTATCATATTATTATGAAACATCAAGTACCAATCTTTGCTCTTTTAAAGTAAAACTTAAAATCCAAATTAATTTCCCAATATGAATAATTGATGTGTTATTGTTTAGCATGTTTAGAATATTGTTTTAGAACATATTCATAAGACATGCAAGTGAATCTAATAATCGTTTCGGAGTTGAAATACGATAATTATGTTAGCATGGTTATATACTCCGCAAAAAAAGAAACTGGACACTTGTATGAGACCAAATATTTCGTATTCATTAACGATAAAATATATGATATTGTATATCAAATTAAAGATAAAATTACCCTCTTCAATATTCGCATGAAATCCAGATGAAATCATTCATGCATGACTTGTCACGGTCAATTAACCACACCAAGGTCTGTTTTCAAAAATAGCAAAAATGGAATATCCACTCAACCATATAAATGTTGATAAGCGTAATCTAAAACGCTATATTTATGAGATGGCATAATTTTTCATTACAAATGTGACCTTTTCTATCTTCATCTCAATAAAGAGTATAAATGAAGACAAATTGTGAACGTTATAGGTGTTATTTTCATCCAAAAGTAAAAAAATGGGGAATTCCATGGCAAAGCTTTATTAGTCAAAACCACAGTTTGTGCCCTTATTTCAGCATGAAAATGGTATAAATTCTTCTCAAGAATTCTACCGTAGTCCAAAGATCTTCAAAACCTGAAGTCACCCTTGGTCAAACAGTTGGGCAGTCTTTAACATGACATTTCTCTAGGTAAATATGGTTAAAATTGCAGGGCACACATGCAATAGACAAACTTCATGCCTCTAATACAGACCAGTATGATAATGCTTTCATAACCTGGCCCTGTTTTATTGACAAATTTGTATTTCCAGAGTTTGTTCATAGCAATAAAGTTGAATAATGTCATAATTTACTTGCCCCACTCATCTTGTTTTAAGTGAAACGCTTACTATCATTTCAGTCGAATGGTGTGGTCCTCCATTGTTTTGCTATTTTTGAAAACAGACCTTGGTATTGTTAATTGACCATGGCATTTCATGCATGAGCGATTACACCTTTAAGTTATACCCTGCATGTAGAGGACTAAATTCCCTTTAATTTGATATATGATCATGTACACTTTATCGTACATTAATATGAAATATTTAAACTTATACAAGTGTCCAGTTTCTTTTTTTGCGGAGTATATATAGGAATTACATGAATAGGTCCTAGATTTGTTTTTGTCCTTTGCTTTAACATAGTAGATCAAGTAAAATATAACTGTGCCATGGATTTTGTTTATGTAATATAGTGTACGTGTTGTACAGTTGTATCTTAATTATTTCGTTTAATTATGTCTATGTATAAGAAATTTATATTGAAAATGTTTGTTTATTTAGATTCTATCAAATTTGTGTGAATGTAGACTCATCATTTTATTTCTAAGCAACACAAACGTGATATGTTATCATTATCCAGCTATTGCGAAATTCTTTTGAAATTAAGTCCCCCCAAATTCAGACATCTTTATTGGTTGCATATGTATCCTGTAATGATAAACAAACAAGTTTTATAACAATTTGGTTTTACCAGCGACGTAGTTTATCAAACCGTTGATATTATAATCAAAACAGAAGTTGTTTAGTCCTAACTAGATTTTAGGCCCACCGGTTTCTTAAATAACAAAACTATTTGCTAGCACGATAAACAGACGTGTTGATGTCTTTTTGATTGTTTCGAAGGTTACACTACTTTGTGTTTTCTGTCGTCACATATTTTGCTAATAATTTGTCTTTTATAAGAATGTCCCAGGTCAAACTATTGAAAAAAAATACTCACGCTTATTAGTATATTGGGTCTCCGATATCATTACGTCAAAGTGACTTGTTTACATTAAGTAAAAGACAAACTTATGCGAAGCGATGCCCATTTGAATTGAACAAACACGAAAGTATTTTGTTTGCCTTCCACTTACCACACAGGTCGCTAAACAGGACGGGATGACGTCCCGACGCAATTCATCCGACATGAAACTGATACGGTCCCTGCTCGTCATCGTCATCGCATACCTTACCATGTGGTCTCCCTACATGCTGATCAGCATGTAGGGAGACCACATGGTAAGGTATGCGATGACGATGACGAGCAGGGACCGTATCAGTTTCATGTCGGATGAATTGCGTCGGGACGTCATCCCGTCCTGTTTAGCGACCTGTGTGGTAAGTGGAAGGCAAACAAAATACTTTCGTGTTTGTTCAATTCAAATGGGCATCGCTTCGCATAAGTTTGTCTTTTACTTAATGTAAACAAGTCACTTTGACGTAATGATATCGGAGACCCAATATACTAATAAGCGTGAGTATTTTTTTCAATAGTTTGACCTGGGACATTCTTATAAAAGACAAATTATTAGCAAAATATGTGACGACAGAAAACACAAAGTAGTGTAACCTTCGAAACAATCAAAAAGACATCAACACGTCTGTTTATCGTGCTAGCAAATAGTTTTGTTATTTAAGAAACCGGTGGGCCTAAAATCTAGTTAGGACTAAACAACTTCTGTTTTGATTATAATATCAACGGTTTGATAAACTACGTCGCTGGTAAAACCAAATTGTTATAAAACTTGTTTGTTTATCATTACAGGATACATATGCAACCAATAAAGATGTCTGAATTTGGGGGGACTTAATTTCAAAAGAATTTCGCAATAGCTGGATAATGATAACATATCACGTTTGTGTTGCTTAGAAATAAAATGATGAGTCTACATTCACACAAATTTGATAGAATCTAAATAAACAAACATTTTCAATATAAATTTCTTATACATAGACATAATTAAACGAAATAATTAAGATACAACTGTACAACACGTACACTATATTACATAAACAAAATCCATGGCACAGTTATATTTTACTTGATCTACTATGTTAAAGCAAAGGACAAAAACAAATCTAGGACCTATTCATGTAATTCCTATATATACTCCGCAAAAAAAGAAACTGGACACTTGTATAAGTTTAAATATTTCATATTAATGTACGATAAAGTGTACATGATCATATATCAAATTAAAGGGAATTTAGTCCTCTACATGCAGGGTATAACTTAAAGGTGTAATCGCTCATGCATGAAATGCCATGGTCAATTAACAATACCAAGGTCTGTTTTCAAAAATAGCAAAACAATGGAGGACCACACCATTCGACTGAAATGATAGTAAGCGTTTCACTTAAAACAAGATGAGTGGGGCAAGTAAATTATGACATTATTCAACTTTATTGCTATGAACAAACTCTGGAAATACAAATTTGTCAATAAAACAGGGCCAGGTTATGAAAGCATTATCATACTGGTCTGTATTAGAGGCATGAAGTTTGTCTATTGCATGTGTGCCCTGCAATTTTAACCATATTTACCTAGAGAAATGTCATGTTAAAGACTGCCCAACTGTTTGACCAAGGGTGACTTCAGGTTTTGAAGATCTTTGGACTACGGTAGAATTCTTGAGAAGAATTTATACCATTTTCATGCTGAAATAAGGGCACAAACTGTGGTTTTGACTAATAAAGCTTTGCCATGGAATTCCCCATTTTTTAACTTTTGGATGAAAATAACACCTATAACGTTCACAATTTGTCTTCATTTATACTCTTTATTGAGATGAAGATAGAAAAGGTCACATTTGTAATGAAAAATTATGCCATCTCATAAATATAGCGTTTTAGATTACGCTTATCAACATTTATATGGTTGAGTGGATATTCCATTTTTGCTATTTTTGAAAACAGACCTTGGTGTGGTTAATTGACCGTGACAAGTCATGCATGAATGATTTCATCTGGATTTCATGCGAATATTGAAGAGGGTAATTTTATCTTTAATTTGATATACAATATCATATATTTTATCGTTAATGAATACGAAATATTTGGTCTCATACAAGTGTCCAGTTTCTTTTTTTGCGGAGTATATAACCATGCTAACATAATTATCGTATTTCAACTCCGAAACGATTATTAGATTCACTTGCATGTCTTATGAATATGTTCTAAAACAATATTCTAAACATGCTAAACAATAACACATCAATTATTCATATTGGGAAATTAATTTGGATTTTAAGTTTTACTTTAAAAGAGCAAAGATTGGTACTTGATGTTTCATAATAATATGATAATCTTTTGGACTTTTACACATAACACATACACATTTAACAATATAAGTGCCAACAGTGATGAAAATGGGATGACCTTCGCCACATTAAACGAGATTTCAACACGTTTATTACGCTAGCAGATATATTTTCATGTAACCCATTTACCTAGCATTTAAAGGGATAGTTCAGTTTTGGTGTTGAGGGCGCTTCCAGAATTTGTTTTTGTGAGGTAATGAATAACTGAGTGTTAACATTTGAAAGAGCACACAATTTTAATGACAGAATCAACTTTATTTGATCAAAAGCGGTTCAGAAACAGCTGAAACATCCACAAGTACATCCAATTGGAATCAATGTGGAGAATCAACTTTTATTTAATAATTAAAAACAATTTAAAAAACGCTCGAAATTTTTGAAAATCTACCAAATGGTTTTAACATTGTTTTTTATGATCTCTCTTTTAACATTTGTTGATACAAAAATGGTTGAAACTTGAGGTGTCTGGAGGGCACCCTCTTGTGTTGACGGCTGCCTTTTGAATTAAAACAGCCCTGTAACTATGTTTTACTACCATTCAAGCAGCATTGAACTATAACTGTTAGTTTTTAAAGATAATTTTGCAAGTTTTAATTATTAAAATTCTCTTCGACCAAAGCTGTACTATCCCTTTAAATAGAATGCTTAAATGGCCATACAAGATTCCCCTAAAAGAGAAATTTCCTCACCATCTATTTTAGTTCTCTACACATTAAAACATAATTTCATGCAAATAAGTTCAACATTGGCTTTCCGGGAAGGGAGAATAATAAGAATCATTCCAAGTCGCTCGCTCTACCGGTTAATTTCATTCATCGCGTACAGCATGGAAGCTGCCATTGATTTTTTTTATGAAACCCGGATTTGGAATTGTTCGCTCTAAAATGTCAAACCCAAAGAACTATTTTTTGTTGGCTCACGTTTTTACTTTTATTTATGCATTTGCATGAAATTATGTTATACTGTGTAGAAAAAAAAAAAAAAAGTAAAATGAAGGTGGGAAACTTCTCCTTTAAATATGTAGCCTACCGAGCAAAATACCGGATCTGGCGCGCACAAAAGAACAGATCGATCTAGATCATCATGGCATTTTTAGTCGCTTCTATTCAACCTTCTATACAGCCGCGTAAGTTCACTGGTCATGTAGCGCGCAGCCGCGCACAATAGAGGCAATCAATATAGCCCAGCGAACTGATAATCTGACCTGAGAGCATACATATTTTGTATAAGTTTGTATTCGAAATTCACCAAGAAATCTACTAACCAGGGGCGTCGATCACGGGGGGGGGGGGGGGGGGGGATGGGGGGGATACATCCCCCCCAATATTTCAGGTGGGGGGGATGGCCTGTATTATCATCCCCCCAATATTTGGGGTTCAAAAATATATAATAACATTAAAATTAAGGAGCATTGCCCCCTCTCATGAATGGAGTTGTTACTATAGCCTTCTTTAGTTAAACCACTTTTTGATAATGCTTAACTGCCCAAATCCAAAATCTTCCGGGGCTGCGCCCCTGGAACCCCCATTAAGGTTATTTTACCCATTACTAGCCTTGTACTCATTAAATAGTTTTATTCAGGACTTCTCTCTTGGCAAACTTTCAGGCGATCCTGGCCCACTGCGCGTTTGCGCTTCGCTCACTAAAATTGAGCTAACTATTCAATAGTTAATTGTATTTCTCGATATTACAAATCCCAAAGCTTCCGGGGGCTTCGCCCCTGGACCCCCAATAAGCTTTCCAATGTGGGTATCCCTTGATTTATTCTATTCAGGGTTCCATCAGGATGATTGCAATCGACAGTATTTATCTATCAGGCTAAAATTCATCCATACTTGGACAGTGCCCTCTATTTACATATAGACAACATCTTTTTATCTGGATATTACAAATCCCAAGCTTCCGGGGGCTCCGCCCCCTGGACCCCCAATAAGCTTCCAAATGTGGGTATCCCATGGCTGATGCTATTCAGGGTTCTATCAGAATGCTTGCAATATATGTATCTATCAGGCTAAAGTTCATATTGACAAAGCCCCAGCTCATAACATGATGCTTGCAATGTGCACTTAATAATCTTCCAATTTCTAAACAGCTGAATTCAAAAGCTTTGCCCCCCCCCCTTCAGCCATAAAACCGGGCACGCTGCTGGGTTGTCGCTTCGCTCCCCTCGCCAGAGATGGTCAAAATGACGAATCATCCCCCCCAATGGCGAGAAGAAATCGACGCCCCTTGCTACTAACATTGCTGTCTTAAACTTGTAATGAAATGATAAGTAGAACACGTTGAGTGGCACAAATCATAGAACAAAGGTACATCAGACTTCACTCTTTCGATATAACTAAAATGAGAAGGGCAAAATATGATATAATTTCCGCATATGGGTCCAGGATTTAGAGCCCGCCCCCCCCCCCCCCCCCCCCCCCCCCCTCGGAAGCCTTGGTATTTTAATCATTCAACGCCCCCCAAAATCAATATTATAGGCCATCAACTAAGTAAGAAACAAGCAATACAAAAATGGGACGTAGGCTGGGGGGGGGGGGGGGTGGGGAGGGGGAGGATTTCAGACTCTTTTGATATACTAATAAAGCGTGGGGTCAAACTGTGCATTTGTATATAAATTATATGTGATAGACGGTCAAAGTGGACGAAAATCGACGCTTATTGTATTTTCGAAAAGCTAATTTGCCATTTTCATCTGAATGATACTGCTCCATCACTGGGGGACACCCATGAACCCTCGATCGTGAACCCGAAACAAAAACATATAATGGGAATGAATCCAACGTGATGGGAATCCGAGTGGAGACGTGGTGGTACATTGTAATTTCCCCCAAATGGGTGGAACCTACATCTATTTACGACTAAATTTAACTTCCGTTAAATCGGGTATTATAACTAAAGATTTAATACATTCGGTCACTAGGTAAATTACCAGCTAAATTCGTAATGATTCGCTGCTTGTCAAGAAATTATAATGTTGTTTAGAAAATCGCTTCTTTTATCATGACAGGATATGCAACCAATATAGATGTTTGAATTTGGAGGGACCTAATTTCAAAAGATTATCGCAATAGTTAAGTAGATTTGGATTAGCTATAAAATATCACGTTTGTGTTGCTTTGAAGTAAAAAGGATGAGTTTGCATTCACGCAAAATTTGAAAGAAACGGATCATACAAAGATTTGTTCCTCTAAAATACCTGCCTAGCTACATCACCCTCGAATAAACTTACACCGGGGAACTGAAAATAGATTGGGTAGCCTTCCCTGCTTGAATAAAAAATAGGCAAAAAATGGTCAAAAAATAGTATTAACAAATAGTAAAACATTTTTTTTTTACTATCGATATTTGAAACGCGAAATCAATATTAAAAAATGTACTTTTTTAAAGAAGAAAGTCAAAAAATATATTTTTAGGCAATTTTTTGCTATTTTAGTACTATTTTTGAGGTGGAAAATAGCCTAAAAATATGTTTTTTTGCTATTTTTTCTGACACACCTTGAACAAATATTATTCTTGTGATAATTGAAAAAAAGTCTAAAAATAGTGAGAAAATAGTATAAAAAATAGTAAAACAATATATTTTTTACTATCGATATTTGGAACGCGAAATCAATATAAAAAATGTATTTTGGGGCTATTTTTTAAAGAAAATAGAAAACAAAATTTTTAGGCTATTTTTTGGCTATTTTAAAACTATTTTGGAGGAGAAAAATAGCCTACAAATATATTTTAGTGCCATTTTTTCAGACAAATCTTGAAAAACTATTTTCTGCTATTTTTCTTGAAACTATATTTTGTTGTCTTTTAATTTTCATTCAAAGTAACACACTATCAATTAAATTGCATTTTTGCTACGTTTGTGTCATGAATTGTTTTAGCTATTTGAATAAGGAAATAAACATAGATATGTACATGCATGTTTGCAATTTATTATTAAGCTGTTTGACTTGAATAACAGAAATCGAAACGTTCAATCCCAAATAGCCAACAAATAGTTATTGATTTAATCAAAATTTGATGAGTTATATTGTTTTTTTGAATAGAGGTTTCAA
>JBAMJV010000446.1:12500-205486 GCA_037951105.1 Echinarachnius parma
ACTATTTCAACAAAACATCACATGCACAATATTTTACTTAAAATGGTTTAAACAAATGAGTTTTTTGAAAGCGCCCTCTTTAGTTCAAACTGCTCTTTTCGAATGATAACAGGCTTTTTACTTCGTCGTTTGTAATGTTTTAATTCCTTTTTGAGCATGGTGGAGTTATAACTATTAGTTTGGAATGTAATGGTGCAGGTTTTGGTAACTAAAATTCAGTTTGACTAAAACTGTACTCTCTCTACCAGAACCCAACTATGCCCTTTAACATAACATGAATTTGGCTGCGAATTATAATTTTAATCGGAATTGTCATGATTCTAATCAATATTGATTACATTTATAATTACTGAATTATATTTATGATTACTTAATTTATGATTACTGAATTATATTCATGATTACTGAATTTATGATATTGAAGTACTTTATGATTACTTCTTGAAGGACGTGTTTGTTTCATGCTGCAGCATTTTATGGATATTTGACCGTTTGGACCGGCAGATGTAAAATGTTGATATTTATACCAAATAAAAGGGTTTTTGTCAAGGACTAATCGTGTACGTGTTTCATCAAATTTACCTAATAAATTACCTAAAATGTCAAATGTGTTCTACAAGATGATATTAGTAGGGGGCACAGAAAATTTGTGGGGACACTTGCCCCTAAATAGCTGTGTAGCACTTGTGTCAAATGTAATACCGATTATTAATGCAGAGCGTTCCGCCCTTGGCCACCTGACATCAAGATACGAGTATACGAGTATACGAGTTGTGTTCGCCCGAAATTATACTGTTTTACTCGCAATTGAGGTGCCCTCAGAGTTTAATCGCGGGCACTTGAAATGCGAAGTAATTTCTTTTTACTTTGAAACATACCTCGTGACACATATTATACCAATCATCTCGCAGAGCCAGTCTCTGCCGACGAAGAACCGCGCCTCAGTTACCACGCCAACGATGCCGAATGAATCGATCACGAGTGAAACGCACATGTCTGCCACCGCGAGATTGACGATGAAGACATTGCCTGTGATACAAACACAATTTGAAGAAAATTTGCATTCGTCGTTAAGCCGTTTAAAAAGCAAATGGACATTTGATGCAGATTGGTTTGTGTACGTCGTATCAACAAAGTGGTATTAAGATTTGTTTAAATGTCGACATCGGTTATTACCTCACTCATGATCCATTAAAGGGACTTTATTAGTAACATTGTCCAAATCCTCTGATTGCGAAAACCGTGTCCAAAGTGAGTGCAATGAGTTTGTGAATATCACTTTGCTTTTTTTCTCATTACTCGGCCATATAACGTCCATTTGACTTGAATTTTTCACACAATACCCTGTGGACATATCATATAACAACATTATACATTGTATCAACCATTTATCACTTTTTGCACATGTCAACACAGTTACTAGATCCCTTTGACTTTATATTTTTCTCCCTAAAAGTGATATTTCAGACTGCAATCATATACCAATATCATTGTAATATTCTCGAGTATGATATGTGAGATTTGCATAAAATTGGAATAGTTTTTCCCAAGTGAACAAAAGAGTAAATCGATGTTTGATGTTATCCCGGTCGTTCGCGTGAATCGGAATTCGGATACTAGTACTATTGACTACGGTCGAAAGCGTCTATAGACGGCAGGTTACTAATTGTGCATGACCGAAATTCAAATAATCAATTTAAATTGCATGTTTTATAATACATGTACAATGAATCTATAAATAATTTTTGTAGGGATAGTACATTTTTGGTCAAACTGAATTTTAAACCTAAACCTGCAAGGCTGCAAGCGCAACATAACATTACAAACTTCTAGTTATAACTCCGCCATGCTCGAAAGGTATAACACACTACAAACAACTAAGTATACAGCCTGTTATCATTAAAAAAGAGCCGTTAAAACACAAGAGGGCTCTCTCTAAAAGCAAATGGACATTGATGCAGATTGGTTTGTCTACGTCTTATCACCCATTTGTACGTCGTTTCAACCATTTGTATAACAAATTGTGCATGAGATGTTTTTAATAAAATATTGATCATCACAACTAGTTAAAAACCTCTTTTGTAAATTTTTGAAAAGTGAAAGGGTTTATATTTAATTTCAACGGCTGGTTCAAAATTATTGAATTATCGTGGGCCCCACAATAATTACAAATTATTATATTTATGGATATTTCAGCCGTCTGTGAACCGATTTTGATCAAACAAAGTTGATTATGTCATTAAAATTGTGAGTCTTCCCAATTTTACACTCAGTTTTTCATTACCTCACAAAACTCATAACTTTATTATATTTTTGCAAATTAATACAGTTTTTGCAAGTCTATTTTTTGTCACTATTTATTATTTTTCACTATATCCCCCTATTTTTTTCTCTATTTTTTTTAATACTATTTCCCCCTTTTTGTTTGATAGTTTTCCCCCATATTTTCAAACTATTTTTGTTCTCAAAATTTAAATATTTTGCTATCTTTTGTTTCAAATGTTGTCTGTTTAAAATATATTTTTGGAATGAACAAAAATAGGGAAAATATATTTTTAGGGCTATTTTCCACTCTTTTTCCTCCTATTTTTGTTGTACGTGGGCACCGCCATTATAAGAGCTTTATATAGCTCGGGTTGGTAGAGCACAGGTCTAGCGATCTGGAGGTCTAAAGGGTTCAATTTCCGGGGAATTTTCTTGCTAAATTTTATGATTAGTTCGATACATGTATTTTTTTTGGCCCGTATTCCGAAGTCAGGTTTAGTTAAACCTCAGGTCTAAGCGAGGTTTAAGGCAGGTTTAAATTCGGCATTTAGTATAGACCTCAAGTCTAAATTTCAGTTTGAAGTCGAGTATAACGATCCATGGTTTGAAGGCTGAGTTAAACCATGTGTACACATAGTTTAAGGATGGTTTAAGCAACTTTCAATCACGCTACAAACTCGGAAATTTGGATTATTTGTTTTCCACAGTTGCACATCAATTGGATAGTCTTTTGGAAAACTTGTGAACCATCGATGTGTTCAGTTTCGATCAAAAAATATCTAAAAGCTCGTCAGAATCACAACAGAAAAGCTGCATGCGGCTTTTTGATGCATCGGGCATCTACCGCGGTGCCGACAGGGCAATTATGGCGGAGTACATGGTGATGAATGACCTTCGGGCCTTCGAATATTCAAGTCACGATAACTACAAAAATGCCGCGGTACTCAATAATGTTTTACGATAGAAAAACATACCCTTTCTAATGAAGAACTTGTGTAAGTTTCATGCTACAGATTTAAGTTACATGTTTGTTAGCGCAGCTTTCTTTTCGGTCTGACAAGGTTTTGTTATGCTAAAAATGAATGCATTGCATTACTGTGCACGTACACACTTACAACGCTATACTCGTTTACTGTGTACATGTACAAAGGCCCGGATGTTGTGGTACATCGAGTCTTTATTCAAGATGTTGATGTTTAAAGATCGGCATATAACTTCCTCAAAAAAACAAATTGATTCCTCGTATTGTTATGAAAACTTTTTTAGTTGATTATATAAAATACAGAGATGATAAATATAAAAAATAGTACCTAAGTATATTGAACCTATATTTAACACGTGACTTGTTTGCATCTCTGCTTGAGATCAGCACATACGTCATTGACTTAAACCTTATTTTTAGATTTAGACTCAGGTTTAACTAAACCTGACTTCAGGAACTGAAATTGAGTTAAACTTGCCTTAGACTGGAGTTAAGGTTTAAGGCGAGTTTGGTTTTAGACCTCAGGTTTAGCTTAAAGGGGACCACTAGGCGAAGAACAACATTATTATACTTATATGTTTTGGTAACATTTTGTGATATCAGATAGATACCCAACATTTTGCAAAGGGTTGTGTAATTCATAAACAATGCAATTAACTACCACTACTTACGGAACCAGTAATTTTCATGGTTCCGTACGCGCCAAAAATTTGCAAGTGCGCCACGCGTAGGTTTGGAGACAATAGAATCTCGGACGATTCGTTCGCTCTGAACAAAGGTAGTCTTTGTACACGCATACCCATGAACGCATGTTTTAAAATGGTGATGCGTTTTCCAATTATATATTTTTTCTGGAAACATTTTTTCTGAACTTGTTGATGGAATGGACTACTAAAGATGTTATGTTTCATCTATAAGAATATTATTGTTGGGTGGTGGTACCCTTTACACCAAGTTTAACTAAACCGGACTTCAGAATACGGGCATTTGTGTCTAGAAACAACAGAGTTACAGCACAATGACGAAGTTAGCGTACCTGTTCTCATTAGGCTTATGTGAAACTCGCGTTACCGTGGAATTTCCCAAATATAAATAACATAAATCACAACAATGTTTATCTTCTGAGCATTGCTTTGTAATATGATTGTAATATGTATGATTTGTATTTATAAATTATAACATCATCACGATCCTCCTCCTCTTCCTCCCTCTCCTCCTTGTCATCATCACTATCATCATGATCATCACCATTCTCATCATCACCATCACCACCTCTTGATCATCCATCAAGATTATCATCATCATCATCATCATAGTTAATTGTTTCATTACCAATGTTATGAAGACGTCTATGCAGCCACACGGCCCCGATGACGAGCACGTTACCAATGCAGCCAGTGACCATGATGACGATCGTATAGATCAGATAAAACATGTGGACCACGTATGCGTCGGGGTAAAGGTTCACGTACCCACTGACGTCTTTCGACGCCGTGATCAGGGGCCATTCCGCGGTTGACGAAAACCTCATTGATGACGGGCTGATTAGATCTGCCGCTAATCCGTCTAACTGTGAAGTTGTCTCGAACTGAGACGTGTTCTTTGAAAAAAAATATAATAAAATTACACTAAATTCGAGAATTGCTTATTACTGTATGACTCAGATTGGTGATTGTGTCTTGCATTATAAAAATGCCACACTTTTCTTCCAAGTAGTTTTGACAAGAAAGTGTAGCATGCACATTCCCGATGTATCTGGTTATATGTCATGATTTTGCGACCAAGATATGACGGTATGAGTGTTTTACCAGAACATAGTAACGTTTCCATTGCACCGTTGCAGAGAGAGTTGCAATCGATTGTAAAGTTGCAATTAATTGCAATTGCGCATTTGACCTTATGTGATTTGCGTATTTAATCACATGATCTGACTTGCAACAATTGTAACTGTACAATCGATCCATATTTTTCTGCAACGCGGCCCATATTTGTTAAAAGTGTGTGGGCACTCGTGTCAACACCCTTGTTGTTGATATTTTATTGCACCAATAATTGTACGAATAAAATATCTTATTCAATCAGCGTATTGGTAGAGCAGATATGGATACATTTTGGAGGTGAATGGTGACACTTTTCTAACATTGTTTTCTGTTCTTAAGCCCCAGTTCCAAACTCACGGTTTTCACGGCGAATCGCAACGATTTGGCATTCGTGAAAAAAAATCGCTTAGGTCAAAAAAACGTTGCGCATCGTGAACAAGTGAAGAAAACCATGAAAGCGGAGCCAAAACCGCCGTCTTAAACTGTTTAAAACAGTCGCCGCGCCAACACGATTATATATTAGTCGTCGATGCGAATTCGTGTTAAGTCATTTTCACTTCGTTGCCATTCGTTTTGACTCGTACCGCGTCTTTGCACAGATCGTCGCTTTCCGTTCTGGTTCGTATTATGTCGTGGCGATTTGAGGCAAACTGCAACGAAGCAGTACGACGCAGAACGGTGTAGGAAGTCATGACTGCGCGGAAAACACGAAGTAGATGGAAAATCTTCTTTCGAATAGAGTCAGTCCGTCATGCAATCGTCTGTTCTCCCTTGCCGAACAAGAACCACATGTCCATGTCACACATTCCCGTAAGAGGCAGAGCTGAAACAATAGCCATATCTTGGAAACAAAATTTAACATTTAGAAAAGTTTGCCCTGCCTTCCCTTATACGTGATGTGAAAAACAAGAACTGCCACGTATAACTACGGTTTAGCCATGATATTCCCACCGGATAGCCTCGTTTCATTGCATTCTACAGAAATTCCAACACGTAGCTCTAACGGGAGACTTTACAAGTACATGTGACTGGGGCATTAGCGACGAGGTGGTACGGTTCACAACGAATAACAACGATGAGCAACGATTGTGATAAAATCGTCGCGGCATGGCGACAGTTTTGTGCCGGTTTAAACCGGTTGTTGTGCCTCCACGAGTCACGACGTTCTACGCGATTCGCGACGGTTTGTTCGAAGAACAATAACGAATTACAACGATTCACAACGACCTGAGCGATTTTCTCTACGAATGCTAATCCGTTGCGATTCGCCGTAGAAATCGCCACTATGGGACAGCAACGCTTTTTTTTTTCTGCGACGATTTTCTACCGCGATGGGGCCGCGATGATTAAAGACAAAAGAAGGACGAACTGACTCGTTGATCAACGGGAAACCAACTCTTCCAATTCCGTTTGTTAAACCGTGGCTAAATCGAGGCGATTCGTTGCAGTTCGCCGTAAAAACCGTGAGTATGGGGCTGGGGCTTTAATAATCGATGGTCAAATAATGATAACGAGACTCGATATGTGCAAACATACAATGAAAGTATTTTCCTCTGATGGTAAGTTATGCACAATATTATACTGTATCATTATAGATATCAATTTCAAAATTTACAATTATTATGTGGTTTGGTTACGATGTTATGCTTATGATGTTCACGTGATGAAAAGTATAATGTGCTGCATATAATACGGTAATGAGATATATATTAAAGTATATACTACAAAAAACATGCGTTGAGGCGGATAATAATTAATGTATTAAAGTGATCCATTAACATTGTAAAATTAACCAAACTCACTTGGAGCTTTTACACTGCTCTTGGACTTTGCTGTTTGGCTTATGGTAGCAGAAGAATGAAATGGGTTTGATTAGTAAAATGTCTACCTAATTATAGAAATGTTTAAGGTTGAATTTGAAAGCGTCAATATACACTTTCGAAGGTATATTCAAGAGTATCTGAATTCGAAAGCTCAATCGTCCATAGTATCCCGATTCAAATATTTCACGCGAACGATCGAAATGAAACCAGACATTGATTTTCCCTGTTTTTTCACTAGGTAAACATTTTCCCTTTTCTGTGAAAAGCTCACATATCATTCTCAAGAATCTAACGATACAATTGTTGTATGATTAAAGTCGCAAATATTAATTTTGGGGAAAAATATGAAGTTAATGTATTACTTTAATGACTGAACAAATTACTGTGAATTACAGTTTATTTACCAGCTCCATGGCCATATGGGTTCCGCCACAGGGTAACACCAACTCGGGCACAGCTCACGGAAACGTATGCAAATATTTTCCTTCGGTGATGATTACTACATGTGTTGATAAAGCACGGAGTACTGAAACTTATTAATAGTCAGTTTGCAAAAGACCACGGATAAAAATGAGACGAGATGATAATGAGGAGAGTACGGAGGTGAGTTAGCTCAGTTGGTACGTAGCGCGTTCGACTCGGACGCCCGGGATCACCGGTTCAAACCCAACTATCGGATGAGTCTTTTATCAGGCAATACATTCGATCGAGCTAACTCTCGTTGTGTGTTACCGCCCTCCCAGTGCCTATGCAGGAAAAGGATTCACGGAAAAACACGCCGTCCCTCGGATAGGACGATAAATGGAGGTCCAGTGTATGAGACAGTCACACCTCGTGCACGCTAAGAATCTAGTCTACTTGCAAGTCGAAAAGAGTAGGGTGTAAACCCGGTTGACTAGTACATCACATCCTGCACATCACAACCAAATTAAAGTGACAGAATAATCAGTAAGTTGATTGCGGTCACTTAACGGAAGAAGAAGAAGAACTAATTCAACAAGCCAACGCTATATTGACGTATAAACGGCACTAAACCCAGCACACGCAAGGGCCTGTATACCGTAATAATAAAATCCAAGAAAATCTAAATAGTTTTATGTCTTCTAACTGGCTAAGATATTAATTGAGTGTAAAAATCAAACGTTTGAAGTATTCTCCCCTGGTATCAATACAATAGGACAGCGCAAATGAAAAACAACAACTAACGATAGCACGCCAAACGTTAAATTAATGATAGTCTTGTCTTACTTGTATCTTATAAACACCCCGATATTGTTCGCGTTGTCAACGGCTCCACTTGTGTATTATCTGCAGGCTTACGACAGAACGGAGAACGCCACTTATGAACTCCTCCACGCTCATTGGTCAATAATATGCAGGTCACGTGAACATGCAAGGCGCAAATCATTCGTCGCTTGCGCCGTGGTTTCCACTTTAATTACGTTAGAATAATCAGGAAGCAGAATGTCGTAATGAATAATTAAAAGTAAACTTCACATTTTAGTGACTAGCAACAACGATTATACGATCAGCGCCAGCCACAAGGAGCAACTCCTACTAAATCTTTTTTTCACCGGTAATACCGATATCCAGACATAAGGCTTAACAATAATGGTTTGGGCTTTAAATTTGACAGCATCTGATAAAGCATATAATTTATGATTTTCGTCATTAACATAATAAAAGTATGTTGTTTTTTGTTTGTTGACTTTTGTTTATTTGCTTGTTTGTTGGCTTGTTTTTATTGTTCTGCCATATTATGTCATTCACATACTATAATATAATATATATCATTTAGATAATTGCAAAGAATAATCATAAATGATTGAAAAGGAAGAATAGTAGGCGTAGCTTAATGAGCAATGTTCCTCCCTTAAATTCTCCAAATGAAAAAAGGCACGGGTCGAAAACTGTCTCCGCCAGGACTCGAACCCGGGTCTCCGGCTTTGAACGCCGACGCCTTCACCACCTAGGCCACAGATACTTCGTGAATGAAGACAGATCCAAATTCAAGTCATTGGCGAGCAAATCTACCGGCCATTTGTACTCAATTGATTCATGGGAAGAGAGTTACAAACAATGCAAGTCGCCTTTACCTCAGCTGGATCACAATAAAGTGATTCAAGTATTAGTTAATACATATAATATGTACAAGCGAAAAGTGAACTAATACATACAGCTTTGGTTGCTTCCTATATTTAAATAATTGCAAAGAATAATAATAAATGATTAAAAAGGAAGAATAGTAGGCGTAGCTTAATAAGCAATGTTCCTCCATTAAATACTCCAAATGAAAAAAGGCAAGGGTCGAAAAACTGTCTCCGCCAGGGCTCGAACCCGGGTCTCCGGCTGTGTGTTCTAAATGCGCAAATCTGATTAGCTGAAGCGCGCAAAACTTTGTATAATTGTACCTTTCTAATTTTACATTACATGATATTATAGAAATTCCCGCCCTTTTCCATTATCCCCTTGCTTCAATATTTATCCATCTCTCTTTATCCTATGATTTATAAGGCTATTTAATAGTAGGGACAGCAATTTTTCGTTTCAAAAAGGCCTTTTCCGTTTCAGAAAATCTGGAATTCCGTTTTTACCTGCCTGAAAAACGGAAATTCCGTTTTGCCATAGACTTTTTACATGTGAAAAAATTCCGTTTACATAGAACTCCATACAAAATTCAATGAGTAGGGTAAAATCATGATTTTCACCCACAAATCATCAAAATTTGGGGGGGAATGTGTCATGCCTGACATCAGGTAGGACTTACCACAGGCCAGAGAGTAAATATCTTTAAAATTTATTAAATAATGATTAAGGCTGAGTTGGTTCGGTCGGTCACACCGGTTCCCGACCGTCACCATCGGGTCCCGGTTTATTTTTTTTGGAACGGGCTCCGAAAAAGAAAAAGAAAATAAAAAAAAAATAAAATAAATAAAAAAAAAATTGATATATTTTTTATTTTTCTAAATATTTTTTGTAACGTTTTTCCGTTTCAAATGGTCAATTCCGCGATTTTCCGCGATTTTCCGCGATCGCGGAAAATCAGTGTCTCTATAATAGTCAATCACTTTATACTCTACTCTTCCATACAAATTGATCTATACAGTATAGATGGATCATGACGCAATATTAATACTGTTGAATCCAGTTTGGAATTTGCTGAAAGTTTGTTGACATATCGTGAAATATTAAAGGAAACACCCTTATCTTGTTTTAATTCAAATGAAAATAATACATAATAGTTGACGGAGTGTGTGAAGAAAGTAATATAAAGGAGAGTAAACAGTATTAGATTTTCTAAATTAGCTACGTAGAGTGCACAATCAGAAACCTATCCACCTTTTTCAACCCATATATTTGATCGTCATTATTAATTGTATTTATACATTCGTGGTGCTCGGTCATGGATGAGTTTTGAATGTCAATCAGTTGTAAACTAATAACATTCGAGATAATTATAATAACGTATATTTAAAGTGTGGGCTATAATATATATGGGTGGACAATTGCAAAATAAAGTAGATAATGCTCCTTTTCCAACAACGAATGAGCACCACCTTGCTATACACGGTTGATTGCTTCGGAAATTATAATAACTTACTTGCGCGAAGACCGTTTACGCTATGCACACCTGGGGCCGTACTCTGAAAGGCTAATTAGCACTCTGTTAGCCTTCAATCAGCGTTTTCTTATTCTGAGAGCCAAATCAACTTCTCAACTGACCAACAAGTTATTGACCAAAGCAATGCATACAGCCCGTGTCATACATCACTGGATAGCGTTAACGGACGACCGACGGAGAGCCACATTTTCAATGCGATTCGTGTCCGTTTCTTGTTCGGCGAATGCGTTCCTTGTCAGGCGATGTATGTTGTTAATACACTCACACTTAGGCGAGTTGAAAGGACGAGTTGTGGCGAGGCAACAAATGCTACGTTCACATATGAGTGAATCTTCGCAGCGCAGATTCGCTCTTGTGTGAACGTATCTGAAAAATATAACTCGCGATAACTTGTGCAGAACTCGAAATAAGACACGCGACAACTCGGCGAAAACTCGGGAAGTGGTCAATTCGAAAAATTTTCAAACATGTTTTAAATTTCGACCAGCTCGGTTCAACTCGTACTTAATTCGCTTAAACTCGCATTAACTCGTATAATGCTCGGAGTCGCTCGCAATGAACTCGCCATAACTCTTTGTAACTCGTATTAATACATGGAGAAGAGTGCTGTACGAATAAGGTCGCGTTGTTCAGGGTGCTTCAGGCTATAATCAAGGAGCCTGAACATTCCCGTGGGATTTTTTGTATGAAAGCAAGCCACCCATTAAAATGTCTCAAGGGCACCCCAAATAACAATACAAAACATGATTACACTCTGAAATATTGTGCAGGTGGCCAGCAGGGGGCATCCCTTAACCCTAAAAAGACCGGGCTATTTGAGGTCTTTCTATGGTCGGGGGCCAATATGGCCCCCTTAAGATCTCGGCCGTGAAATGCCCAATCGCCGCAAAAATCTGCATGCATGTCAAGAAAAAGATGAGGAATTCCGTAATATTTGTTTTTCCTAGAAAAATTCATTCATTTGCATATTTATGGTAATTTATGCAAATACGGTCATAAAATTCACATTTCTGCCCATAAATCATATATTTTCAATAATTAAACATTGGTTTTCAGTACATATACTCTTTAAACCATTTGGAATAATATTCTAACTAAAGAAAAGTTTTCTATTGTTTATGTATTTCATTGATTTGTTTGTGTTTGTGATTTATTTCAAACTATAATTCAAATATTTGACCCCCTAAACAAACACCTGATTTGAAAGCAAGACCAAATATTAAGTATTTCATCTCTTTTTAGGACAAATTATATTTCCATACGTTTTGTACACAAATCACAAGGTCACGTGACCTTGTAATGGTAGGTTCGATTTTCCAAAAAATTTTTTTTAAAGGATACGCAAAACTGGAAAGAACAAAGTCACGAAGCGGCGGAGCGTCATCTTAACGCTTTCCCGAGCGATTAGAAACATCACGGAGGGGGTGGGGCCATATATAAATGGCCCCTCCCCGGCCTTAAACTGAGGGTTAAACTTAAAGGGATAGTTACTCGTTGGTCAAACTTAACTTTAGTAACCAAAACCTGCATCATTACGGTACAAACTAATAGTTATAACTCCACCATGCTCCAAAGGTATACACAATTACAAAATACTAAGTACAAACCCTGTTATCATTAAAAAAAAAGAGCCTTTACAACTCAAGAGGGCGCTCTCTAAAAGCTCATTGGTTTTTAGCCTTTTTTCATACAAAATTGTGTATTTAATTTGTTGTTAAAATAATGATTCAATAGAGATATCATCAACAACTATTTTTTCAAAGTAGTCTATAAGCATTTTTTGTATTTTTCCATAAAGTCAAAATGTCCCCCGGCAGCGAAACTTATGAATACAATATCTTGAAATCAAAATGTTCAACTATGAGAGCATTTGAAAGGGAATGGTTCTCATTTTACATGTTTTATTCAAGGAACTTTCAAATGGAATTAAAACCAACCAATTTAGTGTCAAGGAGCATTTCGGGAAGTACCAATACTCAAGTGTACCTTTAAGAATGCTATGCACATGACACATAAACATACATAAAAAACATGATTTTGTTATACTTCTTATTATTTTCATTGTTTTGCACCATTTTGTATTTAAAAACAAAGAAAAAACAAAACAATTATCAAGGAAATTAAGTTCAGTTAATGAAAACCTGTTACTAATGATTGTCATGAAATTTGGCTGAAAAAAAAACAAACTTCAGAGAAAAACAAAAATTGTCAACAAATGAAAAACATGCTCTTCAGTTACCGTGGCAACGAGAAATAGCAAATCCTTTCAAATTGTTTCCTAAAGTGTTCGTAAAATAAAATTGTAGGAAAGGTTATAACATTTTGGGAAATTCGAACAAGAACTGTGGAAGCGGTTATGAAAAGTATGGTAGGGGGCTCATTGTGCCCCCCCCCCCCCCCCCCCCTCTTGGGCTTGATAGGGTTAGGTATGATTTAAACAAGTTGCAACCTTGTTTATCTATATTACAAGCAATATTTTCATAGTCAATCTGGCTATGGCTGATATGACCGTCTCTTGTTGTCAACGTCTTCGGCGTGGTTGGCCTGGTAACGGAGTCGAGGATTTACATTGGCAAGGAGTGGCTCTAAGAGCTGATTGGTGCGATCTGTCAAACGAGGTACGTCTTACACACATACACAACATTAACCCGCGCTTCTCATCAAATTTAACACCTCGTTATACAAATATAGAATATGAATCTTCGATATTTGTGTGCCCTATAGAGTACCGAAGCTGTGACATCATAACAATCTATTTTGATAATTTCTCAATATGAACTTCATTTTCCGAAAAAGCATACAAAATAATGGCGTAATGTTGAAAATCAATCGAATATGTTAAGTATTGGCTGAGATATGCCTATCCGAATGAATTTTATTTCAATACGAAATCAGTGTTATACTGCTCTGGTTCATAATGTTATAAGATTTGAAAAAATAAACCGTAAATATCTTTTGAACATAAGAACAATTTGAAAAACCCGAACATGTTCCATATGCTTCTATTGGTAAATCGAAAATTTGAGATAACCACTAGAGTTCTGATTAAGTGTTGTGGATTGGTGGACAATGTTTCCAGACCCCTTTATGAGGTAGTCAAAACTGGCAAAACTTCTGTTCCATAATAAGGAGCCCGAATATGAGGAAAATCTTTAAAGATTAAAGAAACTCGGTCAAAATTGTAGAAAACAGTGGATCTTTGAAAATTAAAAAAATGTTGTGAGGTAATGACAGATTTTTACGATTGAATTGTTCAAATCTTATCCACTGGAAATGTATAACTGTGTACAAAGTCAGTGCAATGAGTCTGTGAATATCACAGTTTATTTTTGCTCATTAATGTGCCATATATAACAACCATCTAATGTGAAATGTTCAAACATTAATATGTGGACATATCAGACCACATAAATGCAAATGTTATCAACCATTCGTCACCTTTTTGCACATGTCAGCAAATTTACTGGATCCCTAGATACTTGAAACGAACATCCATACAAAATATCCCTTAACCCTAATCCCATTGGGGTGGGGGGGGGGGGGCATTTTGCCCCCCTCCCCTGTCGTTTTTTTTCGACGTGCATCTACACCGATTGGAATTTCACGTTCAAACTTCATGACTTTTCTCTCTCAAGTCTCCCGCATGTTTTGATATATAATTCACCCCGGTCGGACATGTAGAACTGATTTAGAGGTCGATAATTGCTCAACCGTCACAAAAAAAAAATGCAATTTTTGTACAGGTTTCTATGCAATTCATATATCCGATGCCATGTAAACTCCAAATCTGTTACAATTGTTACATTGAATTATAATTTGGATTATTTCTTTGTTATTAGTTTAATTCATACACTTCAGAGATAAATTCTTCTAAAAAAACCCCCAAAAAACAAACAATACAAAAAATGTAATATTGTACATAAGAATGAAAACAATGTGGGTAAATCCGGAAATACTAATTTGCATATTTGCATAATTTATGCAAATTAGTGATATATTTTATCACCATTAAAAACATGGATATGATGAATTACATCATTTGAAAGTATTTTTACAGAAAACCTGAAGAAATCCTGTAATTTCTCTTGATTTTAGATGAAAAATTTGCATATTCAAAATTGTTATTAATTATTAAAAAAAAAAAATAATGGTCTAATTTTGTTTCTTCTTCAAATTGTTATTTTACTTGACTTGTTTTACGTATGTGCCAATTATCAAGTCGATCGGTCCATTCGTTGCCGAGATTTGAGGGGGGGGGGGGGGGGTGCAAAATGGCCCACACCCCCCCCCCATGGACTCAAGTCCCCATAATAACCCAATGGGATTAGGGTTAAAACAAATATTTGAGTATGTCATTAAAATTGTGTTTTCCCCCTAATCTTACACTTAATATTTCATTACCTAACAAAAAGTATTTCTTGAAGCGCTCACTTAACCAAAACTGAAGTACCAAAGTTAAATCACATGACTGAGTTTAGCCTATCATTGACTCATAACATAATAAAAGGCTTATGGCATTATTCAGATGTCATCTTCTCAACAGCATAGTTTAGATAGATTTACATTATGAGTTCACAATAACATTTTTGGCAATGTAAAACAAAAAAACACGTGAAATAAAGTCATAACATACCGATGCCTATTATCTCGACGGGAACATCGTGGAATGTCCCTCGGCATTGGAAATGCTTTTTCGTAAAAAAAAGAGACCCTGACCACGTCTCGGGACTTATAATCTTGCTTTCATTTGTTTCATTTGGAAAAATGCTTCCAGCTGGCATTTAAAATATTAGGATTTCATATCAATGATGAGTCAATCTACTTGAGAGGAGTGTCACCTATCTTACGATCGTCACTGTGTACACATTTACATTGGTTTAAGTTTGTCCTAGTATGAGGAGGCATTATATGAATTTAAAATGTGACAGAGTGATAGGCATCTTTGTTACTTCATGATCGCTATATAGTTACTATAATGAAAACAAGTACATTTAAATGAGATTTGAAATAAAGCTTTTAAGATTCAGCTCTTGTCCACTTCTATGTCTAATAAGCCTGTTAAGAGAGCGACCAATGGAGATTTCTGTTTTTGTAGAGATCGCGCGTAATTGGTTTGACTTCTTGATTTTCTTCTTGGAGTCCAGCTATCCTTTGCGAGGACTATATGTTGATTTTCAAGCGATTTGAGCTCAGCCCAACAGAAAACCCGACTGAGAAATACTGCCGGAAATATTTGTCATTAGTTGCAAGCTTGGATTATGCAGTTGACGCTGAACTAAGATCGTTAGACTTGGTCCTCGACGGAAATTGTCCTCTGACATGTCTGATTTGCCGATAAGGAGAAGTAGATGTTTTGAAGAGATTGTGACGCAGGAGCAGCCCGGCAGAAAATACCTCTGAGAAAGTAAACGTAACCCTCCCAAATTGGTTGCTGCATAGCTTACGCAGTTGATACTGTTGATTTAAAAGAAAGCTAGACTTGGTCCTCGATGTCAATTGTCTTCTGCGTTGCCGATAAGTAGAAGTTCGAGAGAGATTGCCATGCCGGAGCAGCAGCTGCAGCAGCACCCCGACAGAAGCCGAAAACCCGCCTGAGAAAGTAAATGTAGCCCTCCCGAAAATTCCTGTTGGTCGCTGCGTAGATGATGCAGTTGACGCTGCTGTTGGTGTGCGCGAGCAGGACTGAGAAAATGTAGGCGTTGCGGTGGGCGATGGTATCGCCGACGATGCTGACCAGCATGAAGGGACACCACATGATAAGGTATGCAATGACGATGACGAGCAGGGACCGTATCAGTTTCATGTCGGATGAATTGCGTCGGGACAATATCCCGTCCTGTTTAGCGACCTGTGTGGTAAGTGGAAAGCATACAAAGGACTTTTTTGTCCATATATATTTATATTTTATTGTGAATGCAATTTATTTTCTTGTTTTGTTCTTAAATGCAAAATCAAATCAAAAGCAGAATAGAGAATTGTAATGGCCTTCAATCAGCGTGTTTGTTCAATTCAAATGTGCATCGCTTCGCATTAGTATGTCTTTTACTAATAATGTATACAAGTCACTTTGACGTATTGCTATCGGCCACCAATTATTCTAATAAGCGTGAGAAGTATTTCGCGAAATTGAGCTGAAGGCTTGCAATTGTGGTTCAAAATATCATTTTGTTCATACGATTTCGCTCTTCGGTCAAGTGATTTACTACTTTTAGCATTCAATTTAAAAAACACGCTATTTGCATTCAATTTTGCCAACAGATTTCACTGAAGGCGGTATTACGTAAGCACGAATTTTCTCGCTTAAAATTGAATGACAATTTTACGAAATAGAAACACGTTTTAAATCGAATGCAAACAATTTTTTTCGAATGATCGTTATATGAATTCGAATGCTAAACAACGAATTTGAACTGCAAAAAACAGCTGCGGTGACAAAATTGGCGAAATTGAATGCACACAAAATGAATTCGTGTGGCCAACTTACGAAATTGACCGAGAATTCCTATATTTCCGAAAGCTAATTTGCCTTTTTCATCTGAATTATATTGATCCATCACCGGGGGACACCCATGAACCCTCGATCGTGAACCCGAGACAAAACCATATCATGGGAATTAATCCAACGTGATAGGAATCCGAGTGGAGACGTGGTGGTACATTGTAATTTCCCCCAAATGGGTAGAACTCATCCTTTTTACTTCAAAGCAACACAAACGTGATATTATATCGCTTATCCAAATCTATATCACTATTGCGACAATCTTTTGAAATCAAGTCCCTCCAAATTCAAACATCTATATTGGTTGCATATCCTGTCATGATAAAAGAAGCGATTTTCTAAACAAGATAACAATTTCTTGACAAGCAGCGAATCATTACGAATGTAGCTGGTAATTTACCTAGTGACCGAATGTATTAAATCGTTAGTTATAATACCGGATTTAACGGACCGAAGTTAAATTTAGTCGTAAATAGATGTAATTTGCATTCACGCAAAATTTGAAAGAAACGGATCATACAAAGAATTGTTCCTCTAAAATACCTGCCTATAGTCAGGTTCACTTTGTAATGTTGTAAACTTTTGGGGGGATTTGCAAACCTATACATTTTTGGAATCTGTATAGTATAAGAAGTCAGAAAACTAATGTTTACAATTTGCCGGAAGCATATATGGCGGCCATCTTGGATTTTCAAAATGGCCGCCATAACAATTGGTGTTTCTCAATACCACAGCTTCCATGTTGCCTAGAGTCATGAGTTCAACGGCTAAACATACATTTTCAGGGCCGAGGAAGCCAGTGGTACAATGTAAAATAAGTCAAACATAACCACAAAGCGGCCATCTTGGATTTTCAAAATGGCCGCCTTGGAAATCAATGTTTTTCAATATCTCAGCATGCAAGTGGCTTAGAGTCATGATTTTAACGGCTAAACATACATTTTCAGGGATGAGGAAGCCAGTGGTACAATGTAAAGTAAGCTTAACATAATCATATAGCAGATTATAATGTTCATTTTATTATACATGTAATAGATGTTCTTAATGGTTCAGAACTTCAATGTGTAGGAAGTCATACCTCTAGCATTTATAGGCAGCTTCTTGGACAACTTTATAGCAGAATCTTTAGATGTCATAATCATCATCCACATCACTGTCACTGGTCGGCAACATGTCATTCCTAGAGCCATCATCATTCTGGCACTGAGTGCTGCACTGGCAGAGGTCTGTGCATGATAAATTCTTGGACCTACAAGATCATCAATATGTTGAACAGTCTGCTCTGCACTGGTATCTCACCATCTCGATAATGGCATTCGGGCTGGTAGGACCTCAGTTGTGATTGGCTTCACCTGATCAGCTGCTGTATCCTTGTAGTAGCCATGCTGCAGCGGATCCAGGAACTGCTGCTGCGCAATGCTTGCCTGACCCCATAATGTGGCATGGAGCTGAACTCTGAGGATGTGCTGCTTGAGAGCACCAGTGCATTGGTGACTTATCCGTCTGCTTTGAGGTAGACTTGCAGCCAGGTTGCCTTGCCTATGCGAGAGAATCGTCCCGTGTTGTATTTCCTCTTGAATGCGTGGAAGGCTGGCAAAGCCTTTGCTCTTTTTGAACCTAGAGCTGTCCATATTGGCTGCACTGGGACCACTCCGGAAGCCATTTCTCAGCAGAAGGTCATATTGTGCTATGACCAGCACCGGAACATCAGTGTCTGGGGAGAAGACCAACAACTCTGCATCAGGTGGGTTCCTCTTTGATGCGAGCGCTGCATTGTGTATGAGCAGTACTGTATCCGCCTGTTCGTGATTGTTGTCCTCGATGTGCAGCTCGCTGTTGCTCCTATAGTACGTCCTGCGGCAGATGCGATATTCAGCGTTGACGAGCCTTGCATGGTTGTACTCCAGAATTTTTGCTGCCAGATACTCAGTCAGATCAGCCTTCGTTTTGACATGGGAAAGGAACCGTCTTATTGGGATGTGATTGATGTTGGTGTCATCTCTGATCTGATAATGGATCAGATCCTTCCCTTTTCATGCTTGTCTCTGTTCTCCTTCGTTGTACTATTCAGGAAATCAGCCTTGTATGTGTCAAACACCAGAATGATCTCATCACAGTCTCTTGTGAGAGATATCCGTCTGGTATTAAATCATTCACTGAGGTATTTAACTGTCACTACCAGACTGATGTCTCTGATGAGATCATTCTGATGTCTGACACATACAAGCCTGATTCCATGAAGATTATCGCAAGGAGACAAGGAGAGGTTCCGATGCAATATCAGATCAGAGATGACACCAGCATAAATCACATTCCAACGAGCCGGTTCCTTTCCCACGACAAAACGAAGAGACTGATCTGATTGTGTATCTGGCAGCAAAAACACTGGCGTACAACCAAGGCTCGTCAAATCTGGTTATCGCATCTGCCGCAGGAGCAACAACGAGATGCAAACCGAGGACAACAATCACGAAGAGGCGGAAACACTGCAGATCCACAATGCAGAGCTTGCTTAAAAGAGGAACCCACCTGATGCAGAATTATTGTCTACTCTCCAGACACTGATGTTCTGGTGCTGGTCATAGCACAGTATGACCTATTACTGAGAAACACGTCCATGTCGATGGCTTCCGGAGTGGACCAAGTGCAGCCAATATGGACAGCTCTAGGTTTAGAAAAAGCAAAGGCTTTGCTAGCCTTTCACGCATTCACGGGGGCAGACAACCAAGGACGGTTCTCTCGCATAGGCAATGCAACCAAGCTGCATGCAAGTCTACCTCAAAACAGGCGGAGAAGTCATCAATGAACTGCAGATGCTTTCAGAAGTCGCTGAAGTCACTGAAGAGCTGCTGTCAACACTGGCTACATTCGTCTGTGCTGCATTCGCATCAAAGGGCATCCCTGAGTTGCGATTGTATTTTTCTGCAAGCATATGGCTGAAAGTAACAAGTTGCCTCCCACCCTTGGTGCTCTCAAGCAGCACATTCACCGAGTCCAGAGCCAAGCCACATTATGGGGTCAGGCAAGCATTGCTCAGCAGCAGTTCCTGGATCCACTGCATCATAGCTTCTACAAGGACACAGCAGCTGATCAAGTTAAGCCAATAACAACGAGGTTTTCCCAGCCATCATCGAGATGGGGAGATGCCAGTGCAGAGCAGACTGTTTACCATATTGATACTCTTGTAGGTCCAATAACTTATCATGCACAGAACTCTGTCAGTACAGCATGTACTCAGTGCTAGAATGACGAGGACTCTATGAATGACATGTTGCCGACTAGTGACAGTGATGATGATGATAATTATGACATATAAAGATTCTGCTATAAAGTTGTCCAAGAAGCTGCCTAGACATGCTAAAGGTATAACTTGCTATACATATAAGTGCTGAGCCATTAATAACATACATTATAATAGAATGAACAAAATAATCTGCTATACGGTTATGTAAGGCTTATTTTACTTTTTACCACTGGCTTCCTTATCCCTAAAAATGTATGTTTACCCGTTAAAAGCATGGCTGTTATCCACTTTAATGCTGAGATATTGAGAAACATCGGTTTTCAAGGCAGCCATTTTGAAAATCTAAGATGGCCGCTTTGTGGTTATGTTAAGCTTATTTTACATTGTACGACTGGCTTTCTGATTCCTGAAAAAGTATGTTTAGCCGTTAAAATCATGACTCTAGGCCACTTGGATGCTGAGATATTTAGAAACATGCACCAATTGTAAAGTCGGCCATTCTGAAGCATGCTTCTGGCAAATTGTAAATATTGGTTTTCTGATTCCTTATGCTATACAGATTCCAAAAATGTGTAGGTTTGCAAATCCCCCAAAAAAGTTCACGAAGCCTAAAATATGGACATAGTGAACATGACTACTAGCTACACCACCCTCGTATACACTTACACCGGGGAAGAGAAAATAGATTGGGTAGCCTTATTCGGCCAGTCGTATTTTACCTCATTGAGTCTGGCGGTGGATTTCCATACTTGGTAGTAGATTCGGACGTAACAGTAGATAATGGCGGCCAAAGGTATTCCACACCCGATACAAGTGTAAAAGATTGTGTACGTGACGTCAATGCTCAAGTCCGTCGTACACACCATCGTATTCCAATCGAACTGGTGGTAGACCCAGTCAGTAAAGTTGGGGACATCGAGAAGAAAGCAGATGACCCACATGCTGACCAGCATGACGGGCACGGTGCGACGGTTGTAGATGTCGGGGTAGCGCGCCCAGTGACAGATGCTGACGTACCGGTTGACCGCGATCCCTGCGATGCTCAACATCGAACAGCTACAACTATATTATTGTGAAAATGATATTCATAAAACAATAAACATGATCAACCTACACTTGAGGGCAAATCAAATATGAAAATGACATAATTTGAGCTTGCCAAATTGGTTGGTCCACTTTGCCCGAATGACACATGACCACAATAATAGCCAAGGGTTTTCTTGACAAGCCCCCCCCCCCCCCTCCCCCGAAAAGGAAAACAAAAATGTCTTCAGCTATTTATGTCGCTAAACACAATTATATTGACCTAAACATAACATGAATTTGGCTACGAATTATAATTTTAAACGGAATTGTCATGATTCTAGTCAATATTGATTACATTTATAATTACTGAATTATATTTATGATTACTTAATTTATGATTACTGAATTATATTCATGATTACTTAATTTATGATTACTGAATTATATTCATGATTACAGAATTTATGATTTTATTGAAGTACTTTATGATTACTTCTTGAAAAACGTGTTTGTTTCATGCTGCAGCATTTTATGGATATTTGACCGTATTGACCGGCAGATGTAAAATGTTGATATTTATACCAACTGAAAGGGTTTTTTCAAGGACTAATCGTGTGCGTGTTTCATCAAATTTACCTAATAAATTACCTAAAATGTCAAATGTTTTTTTACAAGATGATTTTAGTGGGGGGCACAGAAAGTTTGTGGGGACACTTGCCCCTAAATAGCTGTGTAGCACTTGTGTCAAATGTAATACCGATTATGAATGCAGAGCGTTCCGCCCTTGGCCACCTGACATCAAGATACGAGTATGATTGTGTTCGCCCGAAATTAAACTGTTTTACTCGCAATTGAGGTGCCATCAGAGTTTAATCGCGGGCATTTGAAATGCGAAGTAATTTCTTTTTACTTTGAAACGTACCTCGTGACACATATTATACCAATCATCTCGCAGAGCCAGTCTCTGCCGACGAAGAACCGCGCCTCGGTTACCACGCCAACGATGCCGAATGGATCTATTACGAGTGTAACGAACATGTCTGCCACCGCAAGATTGACGATGAAGACATTGCCTGTGATACAAACACAATTTGAAGGAAATTTGCATTCGTCGTTAAGCCGTTTAAAAAGCAAATGGACATTTGATGCAGATTGGTTTGTGTACGTCGTATCAACAAAGTGGTATTAAGATTTGTTTAAATGTTGACATCGGTTATTACCTCACTCATGATCCATTAAAGGGACTTAGTAACATTGTCCAAATCCTTCAAAATACAATTGGAATTTTAGTGGTTCCCTCATACTTTGTTGTATTCGTATTAACAATAAAATCATGGGACAGGTTTCGTTAAAAAGATATTTACCATTGTTTACGATTGAAGTGTTCAGATGTTGAATAATCCAACAGATCGCGAAAACCGTGTACAAAGTGAGTGCAAAGAGTTTGTGAATATCACTTTGCTTTTTTGCTCATTACTCGGCCATATAACGTCCATTTGACTTGAAATTTTCACACAATACCCTGTGGACATAACAGATAACAACAATATACACCGTGTCCCAGAAAAAACGAAACCGGGTTTCATGGCAGAAATTTTATGTTATAATGAATAATTTCCTTCATGATATATATATGTCTGAAAAGCCATGTGTCTCTTCTTTTATTTGATATACAACTTATGGCACATAATTCACGCATGACTGAATTAGAACGATAGAAAGTGGTGTTACCAAAATTCATTTGCGAGCAGAAATTGCAAGTTTGGGTGAGGTTTTGGGGAGAGTTTTAATAGTAGTAAACGTACTTATTTTGAAAAAGGACAGACACCGCATGAAAATTCATAATTTTATCTTTTATATGACACCTCATGATTAAAAAATAAATTATATATGCCAGAGAACGAATACAATGAAAACATGCTTAATTCCAGCCCAAATGAGTAACTTTCCTGATCTAGCCTGTTTCCTGATCCCCATGTTTGTGTAAATTCACTCATGCATCAAAGTCCATTGTCAGCTGCTAGTCAGGAAAGCTGAGCGACTTCTTACTCAACTTTGACTCATTCGGGCAGAAATCAGGCATGTTTTCATTGTACTCGTTCTCTGGCATAAATCATTTATTTTTTGAGCATGAGGTGTCATGTAAAAGATAAAAAATATGAACTTTTATGTGGTGTTTGTACTTTTTTAAAATAAGTACGTTTACAACTCTTAAAACTCACCCAAACTTCAAATTTATGCGTGCAAATTGAATATTGGTAACACCACTTTCCATTGTTCTAATTCAGTCATGCTTGAAGTATGTGCCATAAGTTGCACATCAAATGAAAGAAGAGACACAGAGCTTTCCAGGCATATATATATCATCAATTAAATTATTCATTATGACAGAAAATTTCTGCCATGAAACCCGGTTTCGTTTTTTCTGGGACACGGTGTACATTGTATCAACCATTCATCACTTTTTGCACATGTCAACAAAGTTACTAGATGCCTTTAACTTTATATTGTCTCCCTAAAAGTGATATTTCAGACTGCAATCATATACCAATATCATTGTAATATTCTTGAGTATGATATGTGAGATTTGCATACAATTTGGATAATTTTTCCCAAGTGAACAAAAGAGTAAATCGATGTCTGATTTTATCCCGATCGTTCGCGTGAAGTATCGGAATTCGGATACTAGTACTATTGACTACGGTCGAATGATTACTAATTGTGCATGACCAAAATTTACATAATATTTAAATTGCATGTTTTATAGTACATGTATATACAATGAAGCTATAAAGACTTTTTGAAGGGATAGTACATTTTGGGTCAAACTGAATTTTAAACCTAAACCTACAAGGCTGCAAGTGCAACATAACATTACAAACTAAACAAACTAATAGTTTAACTCCGCCATGCTCAAAAGGTATAACACATTACAAACAACTACAGACGCAGATTAGTTTGTCTACGTTATATTATTTATTATATTTTTGCAAATTAATACAGTTTCTGCAAGTCTATTTTTGACTATTTTTTTGTCATTATTTATTATATCCCCCTATTTTTTCCTCTATTTTTCACTATTTCCCCCTTTTTTGTTTGATAGTTTTCCTCCATATTTTTGAACTATTTTTTTCTCGAAATTTCAATTTTTTACTATTTTTTTATTTCAAATGTTGTCTGTTTAAAATATATTTTTGGAATGAACAAAAACAGGGAAAATATATTTTTAGGGCTATTTTCCACTCTTTCCCCCCTATTTTTTTGTACGTGGGCACCGCCATTATAAGAGCTTTCTAGCTCAGGTTGGTAGAGCACAGGTCTAGCGATCTGGAGGTCTAAAGGGTTCAATTTCCGGGGAATTTTCTTGCTAAATGTTACCCGATTTTCAAAAATTGCCGCTCCATAGACCCCTGGAATGACTTGGCTAGGTAGTTGAGTAGCGCCAAGTCCATTATTCTTCTCGTAGTTCGGCTCCATAGTCCCCCGGAATGACTTGGCTATGTATTTGACTAGCGCCAAGTCCATTTTTCTCTTCTAGTTCAGCTCCTTGGACCACCATTTGGGCCTTTTTGAGGGTTTCCGTAGGTCTTTGGTAGCTCCATGTCTATGTTTTTTTTGTAGTTTTAGTCTGCTCCTTAGACCCCTTAACTCCCGTTTCAGGGTTTTTGTAGCTCCAAAGACCCTATATTTGGTGCTTGTAGTCAGCTCTTCAGACCCCCATTTCAGAGTTCCGTGAGGCACACCCCCGTCAAAAAATAATTCGAGTGCCCCCCTGGGGTTAAACCATGTGTACACATAGTTTAAGGATGGTTTAAGCAACTTTCAATCATGCTACAAACTCGGAAATTTGGATTATTTGTTTTCCACAGTTGCACATCAATTGGATAGTCTTTTGGAAAACTTGTGAACCATCGATGTGTTCATTTTCGATCAAAAAATATCTAAAAGCTCGTCAGAATCACACAGAAAAGCTGCATGCGGCTTTTCGATGCATCGGGCATCTACCGCGGTGCCGACCGGGAAGTTATGGCGGAGTATATGGTGATGAATGACCTTCGGGCCTTCGAATATTCAAGTCACGATAACTACAAAAATGCCGCGGTAGTCAATATTGTTTTACGATAGAAAAACATACCTTTTCTGATGAAGAACTTGTGTAAGCTTCATGCTACAGATTTAAGTTACATGTTTGTTAGCGCAGCTTTTCTTTTCGGTCTGACAAGGTTTTGTTATGCTAAAAATGAATGCATTGCATTACTGTGCACGTAACTGTGTACATGTAAAAATGCCCGGATGTTGTGGTACATCGAGTCTTTATTCAAGATGTTGATGTTTAAAGATTGGCATATAACTTCCTCAAAAAGACAAATTGATTCCTCGATATTGAACCTATATTTAACACGTGACTTGTTTGCATCTCTGCTTGAGATCAGCACATACGTCATTGACTTAAACCTTATTTTTAGATTTAGACTCAGGTTTAACTAAACCTGACTTCAGGAACTGAAATTGAGTTAAACTTGCCTTAGACTGGAGTTAATGTTTAAGGCGAGTTTGGTTTTAGACCTCAGGTTTAGCTTAAAGGCGACCACTAGGCGAAGAACAACATATGATATGTTTTGGTAACATTTTGTGATATCAGATAGATACCCAACATTTTGCAAAGGGTTGTGTAATTCATAAACAATGCGATTAACTACCACTACTTACGGAACCAGTAATTTTTCATGGTTCCGTACGCGCCAAAAATTTGCAAGTGCGCCACGCGTAGGTTTGGAGACAATAGAATCTCGGACGATTAGTTCGCTCTGAACAAAGGTAGTCTTCGTACACGCATACCCATGAACGCATGTTTTAAAATGGTGATGCGTTTTCCAATTATATATTTTTTCTGGAAACATTTTTTCTGAACTTGTTGATGGAATGGACTACTAAAGATGTTATGTTTCATCTATAAGAATATTATTTTTGGGTGGTGGTACCCTTTACACCAAGTTTAACTAAACCAGACTTCAGAATACGGGCATTTGTGTCTAGAAACAACAGAGTTACAGCACAATGACGAAGTTAGCGTACCTGTTCTCATTAGGCTTATGTGAAACTCGCGTTACTGTGGAATTTCCCAAATAGAAATAACATAAATCACAACAATGTTTATCTTCTGAGCATTGCTTTGTAATATGATTGTAAAATGTATGATTTGTATTTATAAATTATAACATCATCACGATCCTCCTCCTCTTCCTCCCTCTCCTCCTTGTCATCATCACTATCATCATGATCATCACCATTCTCATCATCACCATCACCACCTCTTGATCATCCATCAAGATCATCATCATAGTTAATTGTTTCATTACCAATGTTATGAAGACGTCGATGCAGCCACACGGCCCCGATGACGAGCACGTTACCAATGCAGCCAGTGACCATGATGACGATCGTATAGATCAGATAAAACATGTGGACCACGTACGCGTCGGGGTAACGGTTCACGTACCCACTTGCGTCCTTCGACGCCGTGATCAGGGGCCATTCCGTGGGTGACGAAAACCTCATTGATGACGGGCTGATTAGATCTGCCGCTAATCCGTCTAACTGTGAAGTTGTCTCGAACTGAGACGTGTTCTTTGAACAAAAAGTATAATAAAATTACACTAAATTCGAGAGTTGCTTATTACTGTATGACTCAGATTGGTGATTGTGTCTTGCATTATAAAAATGCCACACTTTTCTTCCAAGTAGTTTTGACAAGAAAGTGTAGCATGCACATTCCCAATGTATCTGGAGATATGTCATGATTTTGCGACCAAGATATGACGGTATGAGTGTTTCACCAGAACATTGTAACGTTTCCATTGCACCGTTGCAGAGAGAGTTGCAATCGATTGTAAAGTTGCAATTAATTGCAATTGCGCATTTGACCTTATCAGATTTGCGTATTTAATCAAATGATCTGACTTGCAACAATTGTAACTGTACAATCGATCCATATCTTTCTGCAACGCGGCCCATATTTGTTAAAAGTGTGTGGGCACTCGTGTCAACACCCTTGTCGTTGATATTTTATTGCACCAATAATTGTACGAATAAAATATCTTATTCAATCAGCGTATTGGTAGAGCAGATATGGAACATTTTGGAGGTGAATGGTGACACTTTTCTAACATTGTTTTCTGTTCTTAAGCCCCAGTTCCAAACTCACGGTTTTCACGGCGAATCGCAACGATTTGGCATTCGTGGAAAAAATCGCTTAGGTAAAAAAAACGTTGTGCATCGTGAACAAGTGAAGAAAACAGTGAAAGCGGAGCCAAAACCGCCGTATTAAACTGTCTAAAACAGTCGTCGCGCCAACACGATTATATATTAGTCGTCGATGCGAATTCGTGTTAAGTCATTTTCACTTCGTTGCCATTCGTTCTGACTCGTACCGCGTCTATGCACAGATCGTCGCTTTCCGCTCTGGTTCGTATTATGTCGTGGCGATTTGAGGCAAACTGCAACGAATCAGTACGACGCAGAACGGTGTAGAAAGTCATGACTGCGCGGAAAACGCGATGATTAAAGACAAAAGAAGGACGAACTGACTCGTTGAGCAACGGGAAACCAACTCTTCCAATTCCGTTTGTTAAACCGTGGCTAAATCGAGGCGATTCGTTGCAGTTCGCCGTAAAAACCGTGAGTATGGGGCTGGGGCTTTAATAATCGATGGTAAAATAATGATAACGAGACTCGATATGTGTAAACATACAATGAAAGTATTTTCCTCTGATGGTAAGTTATGCACAATATTATACTGTATCATTATAGATATCAATTATCAAAATTTACAATTATTATGTTTGGTTACGATGTTACGCTTATGATGTTCACGTGATGAACAGTATAATGTGCTACATATAATACGGTAATGAGATATATTTTAAAGTATATACCACAACAAACATGCGTTGAGGCGGATAATAATTTATGTATTAAAGTGATCCATTAACTTTAATTCTCAAGAATCTAACGATACAATTGTTGTATGATTAAAGTCGCAAATATTAATTTTGGGGAAAAATATTAAGTTAATGTATCGCTTTAATTACTGAACAAATTACTGTGAATTACAGTTTATTTACCGGCTCCGTGGCCATATGGGTTCCGCCACAGGGTAACACAACTCGGGCACAGCTCACGGGAACGTATGCAAATATTTTCCTTCGGTGATGATTACTACATGAGTTCATACATGCACGATAAAGCACGGAGTACTGAATCTTATTAATAGTCAGTTTGCAAAATACCACGGATGAAAATGAGACGAGATGATAATGAGAAGAGTACGGAGGTGAGTTAGCTCAGTTGGTACGTAGCGCGTTCGGCTCGGACGCCCGAGATCCTCGGTTCAAACCCAACTATCGGATGAGTCTTTTATCAGGCAATAAATTCGATCGAGCTAACTCCCGTTGTGTGTTACCGCCCTCCCAGTACCCTCCCAGTGCCTATGCAGGAAAAGGATTCAAGAAAAACACTCCGTCCCTCGGATAGGACGATAAATGGAGGTCCAGTGTATGAGACAGTCACACCTCGTGCACGCTAAGAATCTAGTCTACTTGCAAGTCGAAAAGAGGGTGTAAACCCGGTTGACTAGTCCATCACATCCTGCACATCACAACCAAATTAAAGTGACAGAATAATCAGTAAGTTGATTGCGGTCACTAAACGGAAGAAGAAGAAGAACTAATTCAACAAGCCAACGCTATATATTGACGTATAAACGGCACTAAACCCAGCACACGCAAGGGCCTGTATACCGTAATAATAAAATCCAAGAAAATCTAAATAGTTTTATGTCTTCTAACTGGCTAAGATATTAATTGAGTGTAAAAAACAAACGTGTGAAGTATTCTCCCCTGGTATCAATACAATAGGACAGCGCAAATGAAAAACAACAACTAACGATAGCACGCCAAACGTTAAATTAATGATAGTCTTGTCTACTCAAGTACCTTATAAACACCCCGATATTGTTCGCGGTGTTAACGGCTCCACTTGTGTATTATCTGCAGGCTTACGACAAAACGGAGAACGCCACTTATGAACTCCTCCACGCTCATTGGTCAATAATATGCAGGTCACGTGAACAAGGCGCAAATCATTCGTCGCTTGCGCCGTGGTTAGAATAATCAGGAAGCAGAATGTCGTAATGAATAATTCAAAGTAAACTTCACATTCAAGTGACTGGCAACAACGATTATACGATCACGTCAGCCACAAGGAGCAACTCCTCCTAAATCTTGTTTTCACCGGTAATACCGATATCCAGACATAAGGCTTAACAATAATGGTTTGGGCTTTAAATTTGACAGCATCTGATAAAGCATATAATTTATGATTTTCGTCATTAACATAATAAAAGTATGGTCTATCAGTCTATTTGTTTGTTTGTTGACTTTTGTTTATTTGCTTGTTTGTTGGCTTGTTTGTATTGTTCTGCCATATTATGTCATTCACATAATATAATATAATATATATCACTTAGATAATTGCAAAGAATAATCATAAATGATTGAAAAGGAAGAATAGTAGGCGTAGCTTAATGAGCAATGTTCCTCCCTTAAATTCTCCAAATGAAAAAAGGCACGGGTCGAAAAACTGTCTCCGCCAGGACTCGAACCCGGGTCTCCGGCTTTGAACGCCGACGCCTTCACCACTAGGCCACAGAGACCTCGTGAATGAAGACAGATCCAAATTCAAGTCATTGGCCAGCCAATCTTTCGGCCCTTAGTACTCAATTGATTCGTGGGGAGGGAGTTACAAACAATGCAAGCCGCCTTTACCTCAGTTGGATCACAATAGAGTGATTCAAGTATTAGTAAATTAATACATATACAAGCGAAAAGTGAACTAATACATACAGCTTTGGTTTCTTCCTCTATTTAAATAATTGCACAAAATAATCATAAATGATTGAAAAGGAAGAATAGTAGGCGTAGCTTAATAAGCAATGTTCCTCCCTTAAATCATCCAAATGAAAAAAGGCACGGGTCGAAAAATTGTCTCCGCCAGGACTCGAACCCGGGTCTCCGGCTTTGAACGCCGACGCCTTCACCACTAGGCCACAGATACTTCGTGAATGAAGACAGATCCAAATTCAAGTCATTGGCGAGCCAATCTCTCGGCCATTTGTACTCAATTGATTCATGGGGAGAGAGTTACAAACAATGCAAGTCGCCTTTACCTCAGCTGGATCACAATAAAGTGATTCAAATATTAGTTAATACATATAATATGTACAAGCGAAAAGTGAACTAATACATACAGCTTTGGTTGCTTCCTATAATTATTATTTAAATAATTGCAAAGAATAATAATAAATGATTGAAAAGGAAGAATAGTAGGCGTAGCTTAATAAGCAATGTTCCTCCATTAAATCCTCCAAATGAAAAAAGGCAAGGGTCGAAAAACTGTATCCGCCAGGGGTCGAACCCGGGTCTCCGGCTGTGTGTTCTAAATGCGCAAATCTGATTAGTTGAAACGCGCAGAATTTTGTATAATTGTACCTTTCAATTGATTGTATCTCTTTCTAATTTTACATTACATGATATTATAGAAATTCCCTCCTTTTTCCATTATCCCCTTGCTTCAATATTTGTCCATCTCTCTTTATCCTATGATTTATAAGGCTATTTAATAGTAGGGTCAGTAATTTTTCGTTTCAAAAGGGCCTTCTCCGTTTCAGAAAATCTGGAATTCCGTTTTTACCTGCCTGAAAAACGGAAATTCCGTTTTGCCATAGACTTTGTACATGTGAAAAACTGCAAATTCCGTTTACATAGAACTCCATACAAAATTCAATGAGTAGGGTAAAATCATGATTTTCACCCACAAATCATCAACATTTTGGGGGAATGTGTCATGCCTGACATCAGGAAGGACTTACCACAGGCCAGAGAGTAAATATCTTTAAATTTGATACAATAATGATTGAGGCTGAGTTGGTTCGGTCGGTCACACCGGTTCCCGACCGTCACCATCGGGTCCCGGTTTAGTTTTTTTTGAACGGGCTCCGAAAAAGAAAAAGGAAAAAAAAAAAAAAAAAAAAAAAAAAAAAAAAAAAAAAAAAAAAAAAATTCGATATTTTTGTTTTCTTTCTTTTTTTCCGTTTTTCCGTTTGAAATGGTCAATTCCGCGATTTTCCGCGATCGCGGAAAATCAGTGTCTCTATAATAGTCAATCACTTTATACTCTACTCTTCCATACAACTTGATCTATACAGTATAGATGGATCTTGTGTGCAATATTAATACTGTTGAATCCAGTTTGGAATTTGCTGAAAGTTTGTTGACATATCGTGAAATATTAAAGGAAACTGCACCCTTATCTTGTTTTAATTCAAATGAAAATAATACATAATAGTTGGCGGAGTGTGTGAAGAAAGTAATATAAAGGAGAGTAAAAAGTATTAGATTTTCTAAATTAGCTACGTAGAGTGCAAAATCAGAAACCTATCCACCTTTTTCAACCCATATATTTGATCGTCATTATTAATTGTATTTATACGTTCGTGGTGCTCGGTCATGGATGAGTTTTGAATATCAATCAGTTGTAAACTAATAACATTCGAGATAATTATAATAACGTATATTTAAAGTGTGGGCTATAATATATATGGGTGGAAAATTGCAAAATAAAGTAGATAATGCTCCTTTTCCAACAACGAATTAGCACCACCTTGCTATACACGGTTGATTGCTTCGGAAATTATAATAACTTACTTGCGCGAAGACCGTTTACACTATGCACACTTGTGGCCGCATTCTGAAAGGCTAATTAGCACTCTGTAGCCTTCAATCAGCGTTTTCTTATTCTGAGAGCCAAATCAACTTCTCAACTGACCAACAAGTTATTGACCAAAGCAACGCATATAGCCCGTGTCATACATCACTGGATAGCGTTAACGGACGACCGACGGAGAGCCACATTTTTAATCCGTTCTCTCCGTTCGTATGCGATTCGTGTCCGTTTCTTGTTCGGCGAATGCGTTCCTTGTCAGGCGATGTATGTTGTTAAAGGGGAAGTTTAGTTTTGGTAAGGCTGAACTTTAGTAGCCAAAACCTGCACAGTTACATTATAAACTAATAGTAATAACTCCACCATGCTCGAAAGATATACAAAATTACAAACGACTAAGTAAAAAGCCTGTTATCATTCAAAAAGAGCCATTAAAACACAAGAGGGCGCTTTTTAAAAAGGCATTGGTTTCCACCATTTTTCATACAAAATTATGCATGTGATGTTTTATTGATATAATGATTAAATAGCGAGTTCATCAACAACTATTTTAAAAACGCTTTTGAACATTTTTGAAAAAGTGCAAGCATTTTTTTATTTTTTCTAAAAATCATCTAATTATTTGGGCCCCAAATAATTATAAGATCAGATATATTTATTGATATTTCAGCTGTTACTGGGTCGATTTTGACCAAATAAAGTTTATTCTGCCATTAAAATTGTATGTTCTCTCAAATTCGACACTCAGTTTTGCATTACCTCACAAAAAAAATTGTGATGTGCAGCGCCCTCTCTACCAAAACTAAACTACCCCTTTAATACACTCACACTTAGGCGAGTTGAAAGGACGAGTTGTGGCGAGGCAACAAATGCTACGTTCACATATGAGTGAATCTTCGCTGCGCAGATTCGCTCTTGTGTGAACGTATCTGAAAAATATAACTCTCGATAACTTGTGCAGACCTCGAAATAAGACACGCGACAAGTCGGGACAACTCGGCGAAAACTCGGGAAGTGGTCAGTTCTAAAAATGTTCAAACATGTTTTAAATTTCGACCAGCTCGGTTCAACTCGTACTTAACTCGCTTAAACTCGCATTAACTCGTATAATGCTCGGAGTCGCTCGCAATGAACTCGCCATAACTCTTTGTAACTCGTATTAATACATGGAGAAGAGTGCTGTACGAATAAGGTCGCGTTGTTCAGGGTGCTTCAGGCTATAATCAAGGAGCCTGAACATTCCCGTGGGATTTTTTGTATGAAAGCAAGCCACCCATTAAAATGTCTCAAGGGCACCCCAAATAACAATACAAAACATGATTACACTCTGAAATATTGTGCAGGTGGCCAGCAGGGGGCATCCCTTAACCCTAAAAAGACCGGGCTATTTGAGGTCTTTCTATGGTCGGGGGCCAATATGGCCCCCTTAAGATCTCGGCCGTGAAATGCCAATCGCCGCAAAAATCTGCATGCATGTCAAGAAAAAGATGAGGAATTCCGTAATATTTGTTTTTCCTAGAAAAATTCATTCATTTGCATATTTATGGTAATTTATGCAAATACGGTCATAAAATTCACATTTCTGCCCATAAATCATATATTTTCAATAATTAAACATTGGTTTTCAGTACATATACTCTTTAAACCATTTGGAATAATATTCTAACTAAAGAAAAGTTTTCTATTGTTTATGTATTTCATTGATTTGTTTGTGTTTGTGATTTATTTCAAACTATAATTCAAATATTTGACCCCCTAAACAAACACCTGATTTGAAAGCAAGACCAAATATTAAGTATTTCATCTCTTTTTAGGACAAATTATATTTCCATACGTTTTGTACACAAATCACAAGGTCACGTGACCTTGTAATGGTAGGTTCGATTTTCCAAAAAATTTTTTTTAAAGGATACGCAAAACTGGAAAGAACAAAGTCACGAAGCGGCGGAGCGTCATCTTAAAGCCCGCCGCACACTGTACGATTTTGCCACGATTCACCGGTCGTAAGGCCTTACGACTGGAAGTGTGACGTCACATACCTGCTCTAGGCAGCTCTTACGACTGATCGTAGAGCCAGTCGTAAGGATTCGACATGTTGAATTATTACGACCAGTCGTAGCACTTTCAGCCAATCACAGAACAGTATTCAGAAGTTGATTGATATGACGCAATGCACGAAAATATGCAAGATGGCTACGTTTTGGACGCAAACAATGGATGAGAGACTGGTGGAATTATGGAAACAGTATAGCTCCTTCTTCGCTGTCAGTTATCCCTTTTATCTGCATAGCAACAGGAATGTCCAGAAGTAACCCTGCAGTTTACGGGAGGATCGCTGGAATGTTCAGGTAAATATTGCTCGATTTGCATGAAGAACGGATTTCATTATTATCACTGATGCACTGAAATATCGCACGCAGCGGTAAACGGTGTTTGTTTACTAATTGACCTATGCCAGAGCTCTGGGGGACTATTCGACAGTTCACCGTAGCCACAACTGGGCTAAGTAAATTAAATTAAGTCCAAAACAACCATCACAAATCTTTATATTCCGCTACCGGTAGACGTTCGGATATAAACACGCTAATTAAAAAGTCCAATATAAAAGAAAATCCCACGTACAGTTGTTTAAACTGCTTGTAGAAGGGATTTTGGAGATGTTCGAATTTAGATTTTTAGACATGTCTCATGTCAGTTACATTTACAGCCCCCAGAGCCCAAACAGAAGACTAAAGTCGACTGTCCTGTATTGGGCTTGGTCCTGCCCCGGCCCTGGACTGGTCCTACTTACTACTTAGTCTTACTAACTCTTACAGTAAGACTTAGACTAGTCTTACTTATTATAGTTAGACTGTCTTTAGAATAATGATATTAGAGAAGTACTTCATAAAATATAAATAATTATAAAGTGTACCCTAAATTATCTAAAGACAGTCTATCTAAGTTGTAAGTAAGACTAAGGCTAACTAAGACTCTAGTCTAGAGACGTTTGTAAGACTAAGCAGTACTAAATACTACTACTACTAGTACTAGTACTAGTATATTACGATTATACTAGTCTAGCTCTAACGTACGGCTAGACCAGCAGTAACAGGCCAATATCTTATTCTTAGGCTGTGACCTTTCCCTTGGGATAATTAATACAATTATTGACATAATTATTCACTATCGATTATCTTAAAATGTTCACCAATGCAATGTCAATGACATCGTCCTACTCCTAGTATAAGCATACCATAGGCTAGGCCTAGCTCTAGCCTAACCCTAGCCAGCCATGGCCCAAATAGGCTATAGGGTTAGACCAGGGCTTCTCCAAGGCTTAGGCTCACATACTCGGGCTCAGCCATGGTACTCCCAGCGTGGCCAGTGAAAAAAATACAATTATGCTAGGAGAGCAGCGAAAATTATGCTAAATCGCCAAAAATTGTGCCAAACCCTCTTTCGGAGCCGAGAGTCATTTTTTAGACCGAGACCAGGAAATTTTGAGGCCGAGACCAGGACCCATTGGTTGAGAAAAATCCTGTAAGCGGGAGGGGGGGGGGGGGGGGGGGGTAGTAGAAAATTTTCTCGTATAGTTATATTTATATATTTATTTATATACTTATTTATCACTGGCGTAAAAAGGTGTAAATCAACGTTGATGAATGACGGATACTGTAGACAGTGCATCTGTACATGTATGTGTGACTGCATATTAAAATAGCATGTTACAGTATTCCAGAGAGTGCAAATGGAACATAGTATGATCAATATTATTATAAAGAAGTAATGTACTATGTTGAAGTACATGATTCATTAGTTTACAGAAATTAAGTGCAGTACAAATTAAAATAATTTACATTGTTAACTTACATGTAATTGCTAACCGAAGTGCAACTTGTTAAAAACACAGCTAACTGAAATTGTACAGCTAATTGTAGAATGTAGTATAATCTAAAAATATAGTTGTATAGTTATATATATGTCTTAGTACATAGGGTGCTTCAGAAAATTGTGTTTGTAATAATATACTTTGTAATGAAAAATACTGAGTACTTATAAAATTACACAAAACCTCTCAGAAGGTGAGAATGGATTCGCCCTATACATGTATATTTTACTTGTAAACTTGCTTTTGTTTATTGCGATTCTTTTCACTCTTTTTTGTATGACAGGAAAGGAAATCAGGAAGAGAATGGCCTCTTTGAGATCCTGGCAAAGTGGTGCTCCAGCAACATTGTGAACACTGAGGCAGAACTGGTTCATCAACAGATCGTCGTTCTTGGAGCCTAGTGTACAGGCCAGAACATCAAATTATAGTCTGAAGGTACTTTAGTAAATTGAACATCCTAATAATATGAAAAATAATGCACTTTTTACATAACTACAATGTTCTATTGATTCAAGAAATTATACTATTTTTAAACTTAACTGCAATTTTCAGAACAAAAAATAACATAAATGGTGGAATGTAACGCTCAGTGGTGTAGCGACGGGAGTACCGGGGGGGGGGGGGGGGGGGTATGCACTTCCTCCCCCCCCCCCCCCCCCCCACTAATTTGGAAAAGGGGACATTACAAAATAATATGGTGTGCCCCACCCCTCCCCTCACCCACCCACCCATTAACAATCTGGCTACGCTACTGGTAAGGCTGGTAGGCATCATTTGCACATGCTTCATGTCTAGGGCACCAATGCAGTATGGAAAGTTCCAGTGTTTTTCAAATGCATCTCCTTATCATACTTGTATTTAAATTGGTCCAAAATTATAGGACATATTTTTAAAATCTTGTTCTCCTATTTCATTTTACAGATGCCTGAACAAACAGACAGTCCAGCCACTCCAGGGACCCAGGAGATATCTGGATCTGAAGCAGTTCAGGAACCTGGACCGTCCCATGAAGAGCCATCATGTAGCCAAATGATGTTATAAAGATATTTAAAAACAAATAATGATAAGGATGTTTATTTGATTGGACCTTTATACAAAAAATAAATAAACAGGGCCCAGCATTGCCTACTTTATTTGAGATCTTAAATAGGAAACGCAATAACTTTAGCTTGCTGTTACTGATAAGTGCATGATTCCTGGCACTTTTGGTATTACTTTGGGTTTTACTAATAATGGCAGTAATTAATATTTTTCTAACCACTGTCAACTGTCTGGCCACTGGAGGCCGGTTATGTAACATATGTTATTGAATATGCTGCTATGTCAAAATAAACACAGATTATTTTCATGATAAGTGATGCTTAAGAGGAAACAAACAACTTGAAGTGACTGTAATTATGCCTGAATCACTTACCCTTTTGTTAGAATTATACTTGATCATTACTTAGTCATAATTATGACATTAATTTATCATGGAATTTCGCACAAGACTTAGTGGAAATATCAGATTATAGAAATATAGATTCTGTCAAGTTTTCTTTATTAAATAAGACATATCATTAAAACTATGGTATCTCTTTTCAAGATGAGGATTTGAACTTTACTTATAATATTGTTTTTAGCTATTCAAGATCAAAACATTCAATATGGTCCTGTTGACAGTATTTTGTGTATCGGAACTGGAGAGGTTTCAAGATTTTGTTTTATCTATTCATGTTCTAAATGGTTTCTATATAGGAAATTCATTGAGGTTGCCACTTTTGTAACCATGGGCAATCTTTTGTTAACAAGCATTAGAATGATTATTAGCTTATTTGCATAGTTCTGAAAAAAAGGTAAGATGTTTTTTTTTCTATGAATAATATAACATTGATCAAAACATTTATTTCAAAGTTATTGGAGCAGTGCTCATTTGCATGTGCCATATTTACACCCCAAAATCTGAGATGGCTGCCCATAATTTGCATATTTCAAGTCCAACTTAAAGATAAGGTCAACTTACGATCTTTGTGAAACACCCCCCCCCCCTGCTCTCTTTATCACATGCCATTTTATTTGCTGAAGACTGATGCATTTGATATTACATGCAAATGAATTAATACATCAAAGATCTTAGTCTGATTTACCTTGTATACTACCCCCTTCCCTTACATTTATAATACGAGTCATTTGCATATAACTTGAGGTATATGATAGAAACATTAAACGCTTATTTATCAAGCTACTTTAAAATGTGATTCCCGATGTACGAATATTTCTACTTTGAACATGATGTATAATATTTATCTTGCACTTCTCTGAGGAGTTTCTCCTCACAGTACCCCTCCCCTGTTGAAGGATCAGATATATTATAAAAGACGGACAAAAGAGTGTATCTTATCATATTTAAATGTGAATCCATGAGTCATTGGTGGTCAATTATTAATGCATGCAAACGAAAGTGTTATTACTAGCAATATTGCGAGCAATAAAACTTAAATACTGAAATAACATACAAACTAATGTATACGTTGTTGTTTCTCGCTCTTCTTCTTCTTCTTCTTCTTCTTCTTCTTCTTCTTCTATTTCTTCTTCTTCTTCTTCTTTTTCTTCTTCTTCTTCTTCTTCTTCTTCTTCTTATTCTTATTCTTATTCGTATTCGTATTCGTATTCTTCTTCTTCTTCTTCTTCTTCTTCTTCGTCTTCTTCTTCGTCTTCTTCTTATTCGTCATCTTCTTCGTCTTCTTCTTCGTCTTCTTCTTATTCGTCATCGTCGTCTTCTTCTTCGTCGTCTTCTTCTTCTTATTTTTCTTTGTATTCCTTATTCCTTCTTCTTTATTTTATTGTTTTCTTTTTCCACCTCTATCCTGAGAGAGTGAAGTGTATTGTATGCACTGCGAAATGTGCGAATGATTGCTGCTTGGACATTTTTAGATTTTGGCAGATGTTGATTTGGTATGATTGAGGTGAATAGACCGCCTCTGTAATGTATGCAAATAATATGCGTATGACGTCAGACACCCCGTTGGCAAGCTTAACAATAGTAACTAGGTCCGGCAAGCTCCGGCAAACTTAGCTTGCCGGACCTAGTTACTATTGTTAAGCTTGCCAGTCTTACGTCATCCGCATATTATTTGCATACATTACAGAAGCGGTATATTCATATGCAATATTTTCCCGGGGGGGGGGGGGGGGGGGCTGGGGGGCTGCAGCCCCCCCCCCCCCCCCACTTTTTTGGCTAAAAACAAAGAAATACATAAGCATAAAATAAAGAAATACATTATAGTTCAAATGTGATCAGCCCCCCCCCCCCCCCCCCACACTTTCAAATCCATTCCGCGGCCCCTGGAAAGGGGGGTATCATGCGTGACCAAGGACTTGCCAAAAGCACCCTAAACGAGTATTTGCGTGGTGCAAAAATAGACCCTAAGCAAGTATGATTATTGGTAATTTGATACCCTAAGCAAGTAATCTGAGTTGTTGAGACCCTAAACGAGTAATTCATCTTTTTGATACCCTAAACGAGTAATTCATCAGCCTAAAATAGATACCCTATTTCTTGATTTGGGGGGATTTTGAGACCCTAAACGAGATATTAAAAGCAAGCTATAACTATTTTTGATACCCTAAGCAAGTAAGCTGAGTTTTTGAGACCCTAAACGAGTAATTCATCTTTTTGATACCCTAAACGAGTAATTCATCAGCCTAAAATAGATACCCTATTTCCTAATTTTTGGTGATTTTGAGACCCTAAACGAGATACTCGAGTATCTCGCCTGATCGTGAAAAACCACCCTAATTACTCGTTTTCTTGGTCACGCATGATACCCCCCTTTCAATGAGGACAGACCCCCCCCCCCCCCCTCCCCGGAGGGGGGACGGGTGTTTTAATGACAGGCGTTAAGATAAACTAAGATTGAAGCCTCAAACACGATTGAAAGCGACTATATTTATAACATTTACACATTTTCTAAGAGTTTAGAATGTTTAAATCGATATTACTACACGATCGATCATGATAGAGATCGATTATGCAGGTAAACATAATCTTAGATATATGCTAATAATTTAATACGTGTAAAATTCAGAAAAAATAATTACCGTGGTTAAAAGAAAATTATATTTGCCATACATTTTGGAGAATGCAATTGGGTAGGTATCTCGTATACAACATTACCCTTGCATTCCCGTTTATAAGATACTATTCTTTAAGTAACTTTGTTGGAATGTTTATGTCAGAAAATATGTACGAACGATCATATGTTTACTGTGTTTTTTTTTGCTTAATTGCAGTAACTGGATATGTTTTATCTCAGTACCAGGTCATCAAAGTGCGCATGCGCCAATCGCAGGGGGAAATCGTGCAGTGTGCGGTCCCCAGTCGTACGACTGGTCTTACGACTGGGCTAGTCGTAGAGTCGTACGACCGGTCGGATCGTACAGTGTGCGGCGGGCTTAACGCTTTCCCGAGCGATTAGAAACATCACGGAGGGGGTGGGGCCATATATAAATGGCCCCTCCCCGGCCTTAAACTGAGGGTTAAACTTAAAGGGATAGTTACTCGTTGGTCAAACTTAACTTTAGTAACCAAAACCTGCATCATTACGGTACAAACTAATAGTTATAACTCCACCATGCTCCAAAGGTATACACAATTACAAAATACTAAGTACAAACCCTGTTATCATTAAAAAAAAAGAGCCTTTACAACTCAAGAGGGCGCTCTCTAAAAGCTCATTGGTTTTTAGCCTTTTTTCATACAAAATTGTGTATTTAATTTGTTGTTAAAATAATGATTCAATAGAGATATCATCAACAACTATTTTTTCAAAGTAGTCTATAAGCATTTTTTGTATTTTTCCATAAAGTCAAAATGTCCCCCGGCAGCGAAACTTATGAATACAATATCTTGAAATCAAAATGTTCAACTATGAGAGCATTTGAAAGGGAATGGTTCTCATTTTACATGTTTTATTCAAGGAACTTTCAAATGGAATTAAAACCAACCAATTTAGTGTCAAGGAGCATTTCGGGAAGTACCAATACTCAAGTGTACCTTTAAGAATGCTATGCACATGACACATAAACATACATAAAAAACATGATTTTGTTATACTACTTATTATTTTCATTGTTTTGCACCATTTTGTATTTAAAAACAAAGAAAAAACAAAACAATTATCAAGGAAATTAAGTTCAGTTAATGAAAACCTGTTACTAATGATTGTCATGAAATTTGGCTGAACAAAAAACAAACTTCAGAGAAAAACAAAAATTGTCAACAAATGAAAAACATGCTCTTCAGTTACCGTGGCAACGAGAAATAGCAAATCCTTTCAAATTGTTTCCTAAAGTGTTCGTAAAATAAAATTGTAGGAAAGGTTATAACATTTTGGGAAATTCGAACAAGAACTGTGGAAGCGGTTATGAAAAGTATGGTAGGGGGCTCATTGTGCCCCCCCCCCCTCTTGGGCTTGATAGGGTTAGGTATGATTTAAACAAGTTGCAACCTTGTTTATCTATATTACAAGCAATATTTTCATAGTCAATCTTGCTATGGCTGATATGACCGTCTCTTGTTGTCAACGACTTCGGCGTGGTTGGCCTGGTAACGGAGTCGAGGATTTACATTGGCAAGGAGTGGCTCTAAGAGCTGATTGGTGCGATCTGTCAAACGAGGTACGTCTTACACACATACACAACATTAACCCGCGCTTCTCATCAAATTTAGCACCTCGTTATACAAATATAGAATATGAATCTTCGATATTTGTGTGCCCTATAGAGTACCGAAGCTGTGACATCATAACAATCTATTTTGATAATTTCTCAATATGAACTTCATTTTCCGAAAAAGCATACAAAATAATGGCGTAATGTTGAAAATCAATCGAATATGTTAAGTATTGGCTGAGATATGCCTATCCGAATGAATTTTATTTCAATACGAAATCAGTGTTATACTGCTCTGGTTCATAATGTTATAAGATTTGAAAAAATAAACCGTAAATATCTTTTGAACATAAGAACAATTTGAAAAACCCGAACATGTTCCATATGCTTCTATTGGTAAATCGAAAATTTGAGATAACCACTAGAGTTCTGATTAAGTGTTGTGGATTGGTGGACAATGTTTCCAGACCCCTTTATGAGGTAGTCAAAACTGGCAAAACTTCTGTTCCATAATAAGGAGCCCGAATATGAGGAAAATCTTTAAAGATTAAAGAAACTCGGTCAAAATTGTAGAAAACAGTGGATCTTTGAAAATTAAAAAAATGTTGTGAGGTAATGACAGATTTTTACCATTGAATTGTTCAAATCTTATCCACTGGAAATGTATAACTGTGTACAAAGTCAGTGCAATGAGTCTGTGAATATCACAGTTTATTTTTGCTCATTAATGTGCCATATATAACAACCATCTAATGTGAAATGTTCAAACATTAATATGTGGACATATCAGACCACATAAATGCAAATGTTATCAACCATTCGTCACCTTTTTGCACATGTCAGCAAATTTACTGGATCCCTAGATACTTGAAACGAACATCCATACAAAATATCTCTTAACCCTAATCCCATTGGGGTGGGGGGGGGGCATTTTGCCCCCCTCCCCTGTCGTTTTTTTTCGACGTGCATCTACACCGATTGGAATTTCACGTTCAAACTTCATGACTTTTCTCTCTCAAGTCTCCCGCATGTTTTGATATATAATTCACCCCGGTCGGACATGTAGAACTGATTTAGAGGTCGATAATTGCTCAACCGTCACAAAAAAAAATGCAATTTTTGTACAGGTTTCTATGCAATTCATATATCCGATGCCATGTAAACTCCAAATCTGTTACAATTGTTACATTGAATTATAATTTGGATTATTTCTTTGTTATTAGTTTAATTCATACACTTCAGAGATAAATTCTTCTAAAAAAAACCCCAAAAAACAAACAATACAAAAAATGTAATATTGTACATAAGAATGAAAACAATGTGGGTAAATCCGGAAATACTAATTTGCATATTTGCATAATTTATGCAAATTAGTGATATATTTTATCACCATTAAAAACATGGATATGATGAATTACATCATTTGAAAGTATTTTTACAGAAAACCTGAAGAAATCCTGTAATTTCTCTTGATTTTAGATGAAAAATTTGCATATTCAAAATTGTTATTAATTATTAAAAAAAAAAAATAATGGTCTAATTTTGTTTCTTCTTCAAATTGTTATTTTACTTGACTTGTTTTACGTATGTGCCAATTATCAAGTCGATCGGTCCATTCGTTGCCGAGATTTGAGGGGGGGGGGGGGGGGGGGGGTGCAAAATGGCCCCCCCCCCATGGACTCAAGTCCCCATAATAACCCAATGGGATTAGGGTTAAAACAAATATTTGAGTATGTCATTAAAATTGTGTTTTCCCCCTAATCTTACACTTAATATTTCATTACCTAACAAAAAGTATTTCTTGAAGCGCTCACTTAACCAAAACTGAAGTACCAAAGTTAAATCACATGACTGAGTTTAGCCTATCATTGACTCATAACATAATAAAAGGCTTATGGCATTATTCAGATGTCATCTTCTCAACAGCATAGTTTAGATAGATTTACATTATGAGTTCACAATAACATTTTTGGCAATGTAAAACAAAAAAACACGTGAAATAAAGTCATAACATACCGATGCCTATTATCTCGACGGGAACATCGTGGAATGTCCCTCGGCATTGGAAATGCTTTTTCGTAAAAAAAAGAGACCCTGACCACGTCTCGGGACTTATAATCTTGCTTTCATTTGTTTCATTTGGAAAAATGCTTCCAGCTGGCATTTAAAATATTAGGATTTCATATCAATGATGAGTCAATCTACTTGAGAGGAGTGTCACCTATCTTACGATCGTCACTGTGTACACATTTACATTGGTTTAAGTTTGTCCTAGTATGAGGAGGCATTATATGAATTTAAAATGTGACAGAGTGATAGGCATCTTTGTTACTTCATGATCGCTATATAGTTACTATAATGAAAACAAGTACATTTAAATGAGATTTGAAATAAAGCTTTTAAGATTCAGCTCTTGTCCACTTCTATGTCTAATAAGCCTGTTAAGAGAGCGACCAATGGAGATTTCTGTTTTTGTAGAGATCGCGCGTAATTGGTTTGACTTCTTGATTTTCTTCTTGGAGTCTAGCTATCCTTTGCGAGGACTATATGTTGATTTTCAAGCGATTTGAACTCAGCCCAACAGAAAACCCGACTGAGAAATACTGCCGGAAATATTTGTCATTAGTTGCAAGCTTGGATTATGCAGTTGACGCTGAACTAAGATCGTTAGACTTGGTCCTCGACGGAAATTGTCCTCTGACATGTCTGATTTGCCGATAAGGAGAAGTAGATGTTTTGAAGAGATTGTGACGCAGGAGCAGCCCGGCAGAAAATACCTCTGAGAAAGTAAACGTAACCCTCCCAAATTGGTTGCTGCATAGCTTACGCAGTTGATACTGTTGATTTAAAAGAAAGCTAGACTTGGTCCTCGATGTCAATTGTCTTCTGCGTTGCCGATAAGTAGAAGTTCGAGAGAGATTGCCATGCCGGAGCAGCAGCTGCAGCAGCACCCCGACAGAAGCCGAAAACCCGCCTGAGAAAGTAAACGTAGCCCTCCCGAAAATTCCTGTTGGTCGCTGCGTAGATGATGCAGTTGACGCTGCTGCTGGTGTGCGCGAGCAGGACTGAGATCATGTAGGTGTTGCGGTGGGCGATGGTCTCGCCGACGATGCTGACCAGCATGAAGGGACACCACATGGTAAGGTATGCAATGACGATGACGAGCAGGGACCGTATCAGTTTCATGTCGGATGAATTGCGTCGGGACGATATCCCGTCCTGTTTAGCGACCTGTGTGGTAAGTGGAAAGCATACAAAGGACTTTTTTGTCCATATATATTTATATTTTATTGTGAATGCAATTTATTTTCTTGTTTTGTTCTTAAATGCAAAATCAAATCAAAAGCAGAATAGAGAATTGTAATGGCCTTCAATCAGCGTGTTTGTTCAATTAAAATGTGCATCGCTTCGCATTAGTATGTCTTTTACTAATTGTATACAAGTAACTTTGACGTATTGCTATCGGCCACCAAATATTCTAATAAGCGTGAGAAGTATTTCGCGAAATTGAGCTGAAGGCTTGCAATTGTGGTTCAAAATATCATTTTGTTCATACGATTTCGCTCTTCGGTCAAGTGATTTACTACTTTTAGCATTCAATTTAAAAAACACGCTATTTGCATTCAATTTTGCCAACAGATTTCACTGAAGGCGGTATTACGTAATCACGAATTTTCTCGCTTAAAATTTTACGAAATAGAAACACGTTTTAAATCGAATGCAAACATTTTTTTTTCGAATGATTGTTATATGAATTCGAATGCTTAACAACGAATTTGAACTACAAAAAACAGCTGCGGTGAAAAAAATTGGCGAAATTGAATGCACACAAAATGAATTCGTGTGGCCAACTTACGAAATTGACCGAGAATTCCTATATTTCCGAAAAGCTAATTTGCCTTTTTCATCTGAATTATATTGATCCATCACCGGGGGACACCCATGAACCCTCGATCGTGAACCCGAGACAAAACCATATCATGGGAATTAATCCAACGTGATAGGAATCCGAGTGGAGACGTGGTGGTACATTGTAATTTCCCCCAAATGGGTGGAACTCATACTTTTTACTTCAAAGCAACACAAACGTGATATTATATTGCTATAAATCCAAATCTATATCACTATTGCGACAATCTTTTGAAATCAAGTCCCTCCAAATTCAAACATCTATATTGGTTGCATATCCTGTCATGATAAAAGAAGCGATTTTCTAAACAAGATAACAATTTCTTGACAAGCAGCGAATCATTACGAATGTAGCTGGTAATTTACCTAGTGACCGAATGTATTAAATCGTTAGTTATAATACCGGATTTAACGGACCGAAGTTAAATTTAGTCGTAAATAGATGTAATTTGCATTCACGCAAAATTTGAAAGAAACGTATCATACAAAGAATTGTTCCTATAAAATACCTGCCTATAGTCAGGTTCACTTTGTAATGTTGTAAACTTTTTGGGGGGATTTGCAAACCTATACATTTTTGGAATCTGTATAGTATAAGAAGTCAGAAAACCAATGTTTACAATTTGCCGGAAGCATATATGGCGGCCATCTTGGATTTTCAAAATGGCCGCCATAACAATTGGTGTTTCTCAATACCACAGCTTCCATGTTGCCTAGAGTCATGACTTCAACGGCTAAACATACATTTTCAGGGCCGAGGAAGCCAGTGGTACAATGTAAAATAAGTCAAACATAACCACAAAGCGGCCATCTTGGATTTTCAAAATGGCCGCCTTGGAAATCAGTGTTTTTCAATATCTCAGCATGCAAGTGGCTTAAGGGCCGGTCATACTTGCGGTAGTGGACGTAGTGATCCGTAAGGTAATTTAATGTGGGTCAGACGTGGTGAAAGTACGTTAAACTAGGTTAAACTACGTTGAACTACGTTAAGGTACGCTGAATTTGGGTGATGAGCCACAGAGAGGTACGTTGAGGTACGTTGAAGTACGTTAAAGTACGTTAAAGTACGTTGAAGTGCGCTGAAGTATGATAAACTACGCTAGACTACGCTAATGCGGGTACGGCTCGCTCAAAGATAGGTACGGAGCGGTACGTCAGACTACGTTAGAGTACGGTAGACTACGGTAGGCACTACGCTAGACTACGTTAGACTACATTAGACTACGCTTGAGTGCGCTACAGAACGCCAAACTACGAAATATACGGTAATTTTTAGCAGCTCTGTACGGAGTATAAAAGCCAGCCCGCAGTGTAGTACGGCCATTGTGCGCATGTTTTTCAACAGTTATATAATAGTTATCTGCTTTCATACTCGAATTCATCATTCTTATTTTTCATCTCTGTTTTTCGTCACTATTCATTTTCATCTTTATTTCATTTGAATTGTTCATCTTGATTTTTTATTCTTGTATTTTATTTTGATTCATTTTTATCTTAATATTTTTATCTGTGTTTTTCATGTATATTTTATGATCATCTTTTTTCACATTTTTTCATCTTTATGCATTATCATCTTCATGTTTCATCTCTGTTTTTCATCTGTTTTTTCTTTATCAATTTGTTTTGGCTTTTTGTTTTCTTGAACAACAAACCCAAAATAAACACACATGGCAAATAATAACAATAAATAAAGGTTCTAGGCTCGACTGCCTCATGCTTTAAACCCCCTGGGCCGGTCATACTTGCGGTAGTGGACGTAGTTCAACGTATATGGTGGCTAACGTTGTTGATCGTAGTAACGAAGTTGAAGGTAGTTGAACGTACTAGCATCCGTATCGTACCGTAGTTGTCTGTGATGCTAACTTGGTATTAACTCGGGGGAGCCGTGATCATCGATTTAATTTTTGAACATGTTCAAAAGAGCGGTACGTTAAAGGCATCCGTACTAAACCGAAGTTTAACGTAGTCTAACGAAGTTTGGCGTAGTCTAACGTACTTCGTAACGTACTTAAATGTACTTTAGCGTACTCTAACGTACTTTACCGCGCACAAAACCAGCATCGATAGTCTTGATCCAGACATGTTTAATACAAAAAAATAAGACAAATTTCAAAGACCTGCTATGTTTGAAAAACAAGCGCAATGGCCGTACTACACCACCGGTTGGCTGTTATACTCCGTACGGAGTTGGTATTTACCGTAGTTTGACGTTCTTTAGCGTAGTCCAGCGTAGTGGCTACTGCAGTCTCTCGTACGTACTCAAGCGTAGTCAGACTACGTTTAGTACGTTAGCACGGATGCGTTTAACGTACCGCTCTTTTGAACATGTCCAAAAATTAAATCGTAGATCACGGCTCTACCGAGTTAATGCCAAGTTAGCATCACGGATAACTACGGTACGGTACGGATGAAAGTACGTTCAACTACGTTCAACTACGTTCAACTACCTTCAACTACCTTCAACTACGTTAGCCTCCACTACGTTCAACTACGTCCATTACCGCAAGTATGACCGGCCCTTTAGAGTCATGATTTTAACGCCTAAACATACATTTTCAGGGATGAGGAAGCCAGTGGTACAATGTAAAGTAAGCTTAACATAATCATATAGCAGATTATAATGTTCATTTTATTATACATGTAATAGATGTTCTTAATGGTTCAGAACTTCAATGTGTTGGAAGTCATACCTCTAGCATTTCTAGGCAGCTTCATTTCATTTCATTTTCATTTATTCATTTATTTCAGATAAAATACAATAATAAAAACGGTACAGTGTAAAAATTGACAGGTATTTGCCTTAGAAGCAAAGTGCTTGTTAACGGCAAACCCATGTAAACAGAATCAAAATCAAAACAAAAGAAATTATTTGTATACATTACTTTAAGCATGGAAATTTCACTAAGAAACATAACCTAAACATTTAACAATAACAAGTACAGAAGACAACAACAACAAAAACACAACGTCGATACTCAATAATTAGTGAACAATTGAAGTTTAAAGATGCGTTTAAAGATGGTACAATTATTAATATTCTGCAAATCTGAGTTAAGTTTGTTCCATTCTACAACTCCCTGGTATTTTATCGAGCGCTGTAAAAATGACGAGTTCAGTTTTGGTAAATAAAATTTGTCTTTTCCCCTTGTATTAAGTCCATGGACATCTGAGTGCTTTTTAAAGAATGCATTAAAAACTTTAGGTAAACGTTGGTGTACAAATTTATGCATAAAAAGAACAACATTAAATAATACATTGTCAAGTATATTCAATAACTGCATTGATTTAAAAAGAGGTGCAGTATGAGCTCTAAAATGCATATTAAAACAAATTCTGATAGCTTTTTTCTGTAAGATTAAGAGTCTTCTTAAATGTGAATTACTTGCACTTCCCCATACCAAATTGCAGTAAGTAAAACTTTATAGCAGAATAACTTTATAGCAGAATATTTAGATGTCATAATCATCATCCACATCACTGTCACTGGTCGGCAATATGTCATTCCTAGAGCCATCATCATTCTGGCACTGAGTGCTGCACTGGCAGAGGTCTGTGCATGATAAATTCTTGAATTCTACAAGAGCACCAATATGTTGAACAGTCTGCTCTGCACTGGTATCTCACCATCTCGATAATGGCATTCGGGCTGGTAGGACCTCAGTTGTGATTGGCTTCACCTGATCAGCTGCTGTGTCCTTGTAGTAGCCATGCTGCAGCGGATCCAGGAACTGCTGCTGCGCAATGCTTGCCTGACCCCATAATGTGGCATGGAGCTGGACTCTGAGGATGTGCTGCTTGAGAGCACCAATGCATTGGTGACTTATCCGCCTGCTTTGAGGTGGACTTGCAGCCAGGTTGCATTGCCTATGCGAGAGAATCGTCCCGTGTTGTATTTCCTCTTGAATGCGTGGAAGGCTGGCAAAGCCTTTGCTCTTTTTGAACCTAGAGCTGTCCATATTGGCTGCACTGGGACCACTCCGGAAGCCATTTCTCAGCAGAAGGTCATATTGTGCTATGACCAGCACCGGATCATCAGTGTCTGGGGAGAAGACCAACAACTCTGCATCAGGTGGGTTCCTCTTTGATGCCAGCGCTGCATTGTGTATGAGCAGTACTGTATCCGCCTGTTCGTGATTGTTGTCCTCGATTTGCAGCTCGCTGTTGCTCCTATAGTACGTCCTGCGGCAGATGCGATATTCAGCGTTGACGAGCCTTGCATGGTTGTACTCCAGAATTTTTGCTGCCAGATACTCAGTCAGATCAGCCTTCGTTTTGACATGGGAAAGGAACCGTCTCATTGGGATGTGATTGATGTTGGTGTCATCTCTGATCTGATAATGGATCAGATCCTTCCCTTGTCATGCTTGTCTCTGTTCTCCTTCGTTGTACTCTTCAGGAAATCAGCCTTGTATGTGTCAAACACCAGAATGATCTCATCACAGTCTTTTGTGAGAGATATCCGTCTGGTATTGAATCATTCACTGAGGTATTTGACTGTCACTACCAGACTGATGTCTCTGATGAGATCATTCTGATGTCTGACACATACAAGCCTGATTCCCTGAAGAGTATCGCAAGGGAGAAACGGAGACAAGGAGAGGTTCCGATCCAATATCAGATCAGAGATGACACCAGCATAAATCACATTCCAACGAGCCGGTTCCTTTCCCACGACAAAACGAAGAGACTGATCTGACTGTGTAATCTGGCAGCGAAAACACTGGCGTACAACCAAGGCTCGTCAAATCTGGTTATCGCATCTGCCGCAGGAGCAACAGCGAGATGCAAACCGAGGACAACAATCACGAAGAGGCGGAAACACTGCAGATCCACAATGCAGAGCTTGCATAAAAGAGGAACCCACCTGATGCAGAATTATCGTCTACTCCCCAGACACTGATGTTCTGGTGCTGGTCATAGCACAGTATGACCTATTACTGAGAAACACGTCCTTGCGATGGCTTCCGGAGTGGACCAAGTGCAGCCAATATGGACAGCTCTAGGTTTAGAAAAAGCAAAGGCTTTGCTAGCCTTTCACGCATTCACGGGGACAGACAACAAAGGACGGTTCTCTCGCATAGGCAATGCAACCAAGCTGCATGCAAGTCTACCTCAAAACAGGCGGAGAAGTCATCAATGCACTGTAGATGCTTTCAGAAGTCGCTGAAGTCACTGAAGAGCTGCTGTGAACACTGGCTACATTCGTCTGTGCTGCATACGCATCAAAGGGCATCCCTGAGTTGCGATTGTATTTTTCTGCAAGCATATGGCTGAAAGTAACAAGTTGCCTCCCACCCTTGGTGCTCTCAAGCAGCACATTCACCGAGTCCAGAGCCGGGCCACATTATGGGGTCAGGCAAGCATTGCTCAGCAGCAGTTCCTGGATCCACTGCAGCATAGCTTCTACAATGACACAGCAGCTGATCAAGTGAAGCCAATAACAACGAGGTTTTCCCAGCCTCCAATAACTTCATCGAGATGGGGAGATGCCAGTGCAGAGCAGACTGTTTACCATATTGATGCTCTTGTAGGTCCAATAACTTATCATGCACAGAACTCTGTCAGTACAGTATGTACTCAGTGCTAGAATGACGAGGACTCTATGAATGACATGTTGCCGACCAGTGACAGTGATGATGATGATGATTATGACATATAAAGATTCTGCTATAAAGTTGTCCAAGAAGCTGCCTAGACATGCTAAAGGTATAACTTGCTACACATATAAGTGCTGAGCCATTAATAACATACATTATAATAGAATGAACAAAATAATCTGCTATACGGTTATGTAAGGCTTATTATACTTTATACCACTGGCTTCCTTATCCCTAAAAATGTATGTTTACCCGTTAAAAGCATGGCTGTTATCCACTTTAATGCTGAGATATTGAGAAACATCGGTTTTCAAGGCAGCCATTTTGAAAATACAAGATGGCCGCTTTGTGGTTATGTTAAGCTTATTTTACATTGTACCACTGGCTTTCTGATCCCTGAAAAAGTATGTTTAGCCGTTAAAATCAAGACTCTAGACTTGGATGCTGAGATATTTAGAAACATGCACCAATTGTAAAGTCGGCCATTCTGAAGCATGCTTCTGGCAAATTGTAAATATTGGTTTTCTGATTCCTTATGCTATACAGATTCCAAAAATGTGTAGGTTTGCAAATCCCCCCAAAAAGTTCACGAAGCCTAAATCTGGACATAGTGAACATGACTACTAGCTACACCACCCTCGTATACACTTACACCGGGGAAGAGAAAATAGATTGGGTAGCCTTATTCGGCCAGTCGTATTTTACCTCATTGAGTCTGGCGGTGGATTTCCATACTTGGTAGTAGATTCGGACGTAACAGTAGATAATGGCGGCCAAAGGTATTCCACACCCGATAAAAGTGTAAAAGATTGTGTACGTGACGTCAATGCTCAAGTCCGTCGTACACACCATCGTATTCCAATCGAACTGGTGGTAGACCCAGCCAGTAAAGTTGGGGACATCGTAAAGAAAGCAGATGACCCACATGCTGACCAGCATGACGGGCACGGTGCGACGGTTGTAGATGTCGGGGTAGCGCGCCCAGTGACAGATGCTGACGTACCGGTTGACCGCGATCCCTGCGATGCTCAACATCGAACAGCTACAACTATATTATTGTGAAAATGATATTCATAAAACAATAAACATGATCAACCTACACTTGAGGGCAAATCAAATTTGAAAATGACATAATTTGAGCTTGCCAAATTGGTTCACTTTGCCCGAATGACACATGACCACAATAATAGCCAAGGGTTTTCTTGACAAGCCCCCCCCCCCCCCCCCCCTCCCCCGAAAAGGAAAACAAAATGTCTTCAGCTATTTAGGTCGCTAAACACAATTATATTGACCTTAACATAACATGAATTTGGCTGCGAATTATAATTTTAAACGGAATTGTCATGATTCTAGTCAATATTGATTACATTTATAATTACTGAATTATATTTATGATTACTTAATTTATGATTACTGAATTATATTCATGATTACTTAATTTATGATTACTGAATTATATTCATGATTACAGAATTTATGATTTTATTGAAGTACTTTATGATTACTTCTTGAAAAACGTGTTTGTTTCATGCTGCAGCATTTTATGGATATTTGACCGTTATGACCGGCAGATGTAAAATGTTGATATTTATACCAACTGAAATGGTTTTTGTCAAGGACTAATCGTGTGCGTGTTTCATCAAATTTACCTAATAAATTACCTAAAATGTCAAATGTTTTCTACAAGATGATTTTAGTGGGGGGCACAGAAAGTTTGTGGGGACACTTGCCCCTAAATAGCTGTGTAGCACTTGTGTCAAATGTAATACCGATTATTAATGCAGAGCGTTCCGCCCTTGGCCACCTGACATCAAGATACGAGTATGATTGTGTTCGCCCGAAATTAAACTGTTTTACTCGCAATTGAGGTGCCATCAGAGTTTAATCGCGGGCATTTGAAATGCGAAGTAATTTCTTTTTACTTTGAAACGTACCTCATGACACATATTATACCAATCATCTCGCAGAGCCAATCTCTGCCGACGAAGAACCGCGCCTCGGTTACCACGCCAACGATGCCGAATGGATCTATTACGAGTGTAACGAACATGTCTGCCACCGCAAGATTGACGATGAAGACATTGCCTGTGATACAAACACAATTTGAAGGAAATTTGCATTCGTCGTTAAGCCGTTTAAAAAGCAAATGGACATTTGATGCAGATTGGTTTGTGTACGTCGTATCAACAAAGTGGTATTAAGATTTGTTTAAATGTTGACATCGGTTATTACCTCACTCATGATCCATTAAAGGGACTTAGTAACATTGTCCAAATCCTTCAAAATACAATTGGAATTTTAGTGGTTCCCTCATACTTTGCTGTATTCGTATTAACAATAAAATCATGGGACAGGTTTCGGTTTTTCAAATTTCCCTTTCGTTAAAACGATATTTACGATTGAAGTGTTCAGATGTTGAATAATCCAACAGATCGCGAAAACCGTGTACAAAGTGAGTGCAAAGAGTTTGTGAATATCACTTTGCTTTTCTGCTCATTACTCGGCCATATAACGTCCATCTGACTTGAAATGTTCACACAATACCCTGTGGACATAACAGATAACAACATTGTACATTGTATCAACCATTAATCACTTTTTGCACATGTCAACAAAGTTACTAGATGCCTTTAAATTTATATTTTCTCCCTAAAAGTGATATTTCAGACTGCAATCATATACCAATATCATTGTAATATTCTTGAGTATGATATGTGAGATTTGCATAAAATTTGAATAATTTTTCCCAAGTGAACAAAAGAGTAAATCGATGTCTGATTTTATCCCGATCGTTCACGTGAAGTATCGGAATTCGGATACTAGTACTATTGACTACGGTCGAAAGCGTCTATAGACGGCAGGTTACTAATTGTGCAAGACCAAAATTCGCATAATATTTAAATTGCATGTTTTATAGTACATGTATATACAATGAAGCTATAAAGACTTTTTGAAGGGATAGTACATTTAGGTCAAACTGAATTTTAAACCTAAACCTGCAAGGCTACAAGTGCAACATAACATTACAAACCTAACAAACTAATAGTTATAACTCCGCCATGCTCGAAAGGTATAACACATTACAAACAACTACAGACGCAGATTGGTTTGTCTACGTCTTATCTCCCATTTGTACGTCGTTTCAACCATTTGTATAACAAATTGTGCATGAGATGTTTTTATTAAAATATTGATCATCAACAACTAGTTAAAAACCTATTTTGTAAAATCTTGAAAAGTGAAAGGATTTATATTCATTTTCAACGGCTGGTTCAAAATTATTGAATTATCGTGGGCCCCACAATAATTACAAATGATTATATTTATGGATATTTCAGCCGTCTGTGAACCGATTTTGATCAAACAAAGTTGATTCTGTCATTAAAATTGTGAGTCTTCCCAATTTTACACTAAGTTTTTCATTACCTCACAAAACTCATAGCTTTATTATATTTTTGCAAATTAATACAGTCTATTTTTGACTATTTTTTTCTCGAAATTTCAATTTTTTACTATTTTTTGTGTCAAATGTTGTCTGTTTAAAATATATTTTTGGAATGAACAAAAATAGGGAAAATATATTTTTAGGGCTATTTTCCACTCTTTTCCCCCTATTTTTGTGTACGTGGGCACCGCCATTATAAGAGCTTTCTAGCTCAGGTTGGTAGAGCACATTCTCGCCATTGGGTGGATGATTCGTCATTTTGACCATCTCTGGCGAGGGAGCGAAGCGACAACCCAGCAGCGTGCCCGGGTTTTTATGGCTGGGGGGGGGGGGGGGGGGGGTTAGGGGGCCCCAAAGCTTTTGAATTCAGCTGTTTAGAAATTGGAAGATTATTAAGTGCACATTGCAAGCATCATGTTATGAGCTTGGCTTTGTCCAATATGAACTTTAGCCTGATAGATACATATTTGCAAGCATTCTGATGGAACCCTGAATATAGCAGCAGTCATGGGTTACCCACATCGGGAAGCTTATTGGGGGTCCAGGGGGCGGAGCCCTCGGAAGCTTTGGGATTTGTAATATCCAGATATAAATATGTTGCCTATATGTAAATATAGAGTTAACTATTCTTTAGTTAATTGGCTTTTGATTTAGCTGTTTGGAGATTGGAAGATTATTAAGTGCACATTGCAAGCTCTTGCTATGATGAGGGCACTGTCCAAGTATGGATGAATTTTAGTCTGATAGATAAATACTGTCGATTGCAATCATCCTGATGGAACCCTGAATAGAATAAGTCAAGGGATACCCACATTGGAAAGCTTTTTTGGGGTCCAGGGGGCGAAGCCCCCGGAAGCTTTTTGATTTGTAATATCCAGAAATACAATTAACTATTGAATAGTTAGCTCAATTCTAGTGAGCGAAGCGCAGACGCACAGTGGGCCAGGAAAGTTTGCCAAGAGAGAAATCCTGAATAAAACTATTTAATGAGTACAGGGCTGGGACTAGGTCAAATAACCTTAATGGGGGTTCCAGGGGCGCAGCCCCGGAAGATTTTGGATTTGGGCAGTTAAGCATTATCAAAAAGTGGTTTAAAGAAGACTATACAACTTCCATTCATGAGAGGGGGCAATGCTTCTTAATTTTAATGTTATTATATATTTTTGAACCCCAAATATTGGGGGGGGGGGGGGGGTGATAATACAGGCCATCCCCCCACCTGAAATATTGGGGGATATCCCCCCATCCCCCCCGTGATCGACGCCCCTGGGTCTAGCGATCTGGAGGTCTAAAGGGTTCAATTTCCGGGGAATTTTCTTGCTAAATTATATGATTAGTTCAATACATGTATTTTGTTTGGCCCGTATTCCGAAGTCAGGTTTAAAGTAAACCTCAGGTCTAAGCGAGGTTTAAGGCAGGTTTAAATTCGGAATTTAATTAGACCTCAAGTCTAAATTTCAGTTTGAAGTCGTTTTTAACGATCCATGGTTTGAGGTGGGTTTAACTTTAACGTGTGCAGTAAACCATGTGTACACATAGTTTAAGGATGGTTTAAGCCCGGGGGGGGGGGGGGGGGGGGGGGGGTCTGTCCTCATAGAAAGGGGGGTATCATGCGTGACCAAGGACTTGCCAAAAGCTCCCTAAACGAGTATTTGCGTGGTGCAACAAATACACCCTAAGTAAGTATGATTATCGGTAATTTGATACCCTAAGCAAGTAATCAATTTTTTGTAAACCCCTAAGCAAGTATTTTTGATACCCTAAGCAAGTAATCAATTTGTTGTAACCCCCTAAGCAAGTTATAACTATTTTTGATACCCTAAGCAAGTAATCAATTTTTTGTAAACCCCTAAGCAAGTCATAACTATATTTGATACCCTAAGCAAGTAATTTTTTTTTTGCAAACCCCTATTAAAAGCAAGTGATAACTATGCAAGTTAAGCAAAAACCATTTGTATGTTCGACTGTTGATTTAAGTTTAATTTCACATTTATAATGTTTATTTGCAATTTACAATATATTGATAGTTACCGTTTAATTATTTTATTTGTTTAGCTCTTTTATAGTTTATTGTTTTTGTGTAGTTGTAGTTTTTAATTAAGTAGTTGTAGTTTTGGTTAGATAGTTTTCGTGTTATTGTATTGTTACTGTTTACATTATTTGTATTACTTTGTATCACGGCCTCTCTTAAAAACAGCCTGTTTGGCTGATCGAGGGCTTTTTACCGTGTTTAAATAAAATAAAACAAACAAACAAACATACCCTAAGCAAGTAAGCTGAGTTTTTGAGACCCTAAACGAGTAATTCATCTTTTTGAGACCCTAAACGAGTAATTTATCAGCCTAAAAAAGATACCCTTTTTCCTGATTTTGGGTGATTTTGAGACCATATTCGAGATACTCGAGTATCTCGCCTGATCGTAAAAAAACACCCTAATTACTCGTTTTCTTGGTCACGCATGATACCCCCCTTTCAATGAGGACAGACCCCCCCCCCCCCCCCGGGGTTTAAGCAACTTTCAATCATGCTACAAACTCGGAAATTATAACTATTTGTTTTCCACAGTTGAACATCAATAGGATAGTCTTTTGGAAAACTTGTGAACCATCGATGTGTTCATTTTCGATCAAAAATATCTAAAAGCTCGTCAGAATCACAACAGAAAAGCTGCATGCGGCTTTTCGATGCATCGGGTATCTACCGCGGTGCCGACCGGGAAGTTATGGCGGACTACATGGTGTTGAATGACCTTCGGGCCTTCGAATATTCAAGTCACGATAACTACAAAAATGCCGCGGTACTCAATATTGTTTTACGATAGAAAAACTTACCTTTTCTGATGAAGAACTTGTGTGAGTTTCATGCTACATATTTAAGTTACATGTTTGTTAGCGCAGCTTTTCTTTTCGGTCTGACAAGGTTTTGTTATGCTAAAAATGAATGCATTGCATTACTGTGCACGTACGTACACACTTACAACGCTATACTCATTTACTGTGTAAAGAGGCCCGGATGTTGTGGTACATCGAGTCTTTATTCAAGATGTTGATGTTTAAAGATTGGCATATAACTTCCTCAAAAAGACAAATTGATTCCTCGTATTGTTATGAAAACATTTTTAGTTAATTATATAAAATACAGAGATGATAAATATAGAAATAGTATATTGAACCTATATTTAACACGTGACTTGTTTGCATCTCTGCTTGATCGTTCAGCACATTCGTCATTGACTTAAACCTCATTTTTAGATTTAGACTCGGGTTTAACTAAACCTGACTTCAGGAACTGAAATTGAGTTAAACTTGCCTTAGACTGGAGTTAAGGTTTAAGGCGAGTTTGGTTTTAGACCTCAGGTTTAGCTTAAAGGGGACCACCATGCGAAGAACAACATATAATTATGTTTTGGTAACATTTTGTGATATCAGATAGATACCCAACATTTTGCAAAGGGTTGTGTAATTTATAAACAATGCAATTAACTACCACCACTTACGGAACCAGTAATTTTTCATGGTTCCGTACGCGCCAACAAATTTGCAAGTGCGCCACGCGTACGTTTGGAGACAATAGAATCCCGGACGATTTGTTCGCTTTGGACAAAGGTAGTTGGAATGGACTACTAAAGAAGCCATGTTTCATCTTTAAGAATATTATTTTAGGGTGGTGGTACCCTTTAAACCAAGTTGAACTAAACCGGACTTCAGAATACGGGCATTTGTGTCTAGAAACAACAGAGTTACAGCACAATGACGAAGTTAGCGTACCTGTTCTCATTAGGCTTATGTGAAACTCGCGTTACCGTGGAATTTCCCAAATAGAAATAATATAAATCACAACAATGCTTATCTTCTGAGCATTGCTTTGTAATATTTGTAATATGTATGATTTGTATTTATAAGTTGTAACATCATCACGATCCTCCTCCTCTTCCTCCCTCTCCTCCTTGTCATCATCACTATCATCATGATCATCATCATTCTCATCATCACCATCACCACCTCTTGATCATCCATCATCATCATCATAGTTAATTGTTTCATTACCAATGTTATGAAGACGTCGATGCAGCCACACGGCCCCGATGACGAGCACGTTACCAATGCAGCCAATGACCATGATGACGATCGTATAGATCAGATAAAACATGTGGACCACGTATGCGTCGGGGTAAAGGTTCACGTACCCACTTGCGTCCTTCGACGCCGTGATCAGGGGCCATTCCGTGGTTGACGAAAACCTCATTGATGACGGGCTGATTAGATCTGCCGCTAATCCGTCTAACTGTGAAGTTGTCTCGAACTGAGACGTGTTCTTTGAACAAAAAGTATATTCAAATTAAACTAAACCTGAGAGTTGCTTATTACTATATTACTCTGATTGGTGATTGTGTCTTGCATTATAAAAATGCCACACTTTTCTTCCATGTAGTTTTGACAAGAAAGAGTAGCATGCACATTTCCGATGTATCTGGAGATATGTCATGATTTTTTAATCAAAATATGACGGTCTAAGTGTTCTACCAGCACATTGTTACGTGTCCATTGCACCGTTGCAGAGAGAGTTGCAATCGATTGTAAAGTGCAAAAATTGCAATTGCGCATTTGAACTAATCAGATTTGCGCATTTAATCACATGATCTGACTTGCAACAATTGTAACTTTACAATCGATCCATATTTTTCTGCAACGCGGCCCATATTTGTTATAATTGTGTGGGCACTCGTGTCAACACCCTTGTTGATGATATTTTATTGCACCAATACACTCTAAATTACAGGGATTTAAAATCTAAATCGTAGCTTGGATTAAAACAAATATAAATACACTTAGATTATTTGTAAATCTATGGAGACATAAAAAGTCGCGCGAAAGCAATTGTTAATCGAAGGCCAAGGTGTGATTTTCAATCCATCAAAGGATTGGAAAATAACGTCAGGTTATCGGAGATTTGACGAATGAGAACAGAGATATTTCACACGTGACCTACTGCGGTATTCTGAAGCTCAGTTTTCTTAGTTTTATACTCATGAATATTCATAACTAGGATTACGGTTTTGGTTAGAGTTAAGGATATGATTACAATGAGACCACTCTTTCCATCATCGATTTACGTAGCGTAGTGGTCACGCTGTGGACCTCCACTCTCGGTGTCACGGGTTCGAATCCTCTCTTAGTCTTCTATTTTTTCTTTTGCCATGATAATTGGTGAGTAGCGCTTTATTTAGTAAATGTATCATGCACAGTAAACTAAAAACTGAAAATTGTGGCCTGCATCACTGATTATGAATAATTCATTAGGATGCCATGAACTCGCCTGGGGCCTTATAAGATTAACATAAAACAAATCCAAAAGGGCTTCATTTTTAATCTATCTGGATTTATATCTTTTAAATCCAACAAAAGATTTATTTTAAATCATGATCGGCTGGTCCCTAACCACAGCCGAAGAAAGATTTAAAAGTAAATCTAATAGATTTAATTTTAAATCCTTGTAATTTAGAGTGTAATTGTACGAATAAAATATTTTATTCAATCAGCGTATTGGCAGAGTAGATATGGATACATTTTGTAGGGGAATGGTGACAATTTTCTAACTTTGTTTTCTGTTCTTAATCTAGCTACTGGAAGTCCACAAAACGCGTATGAACGATTTAACCCCTAATGTACGTAAATAGCGCCTTAAATCCTTAGGGTTCTGAAGGTTTGTCTCTGCTATTTTCACAATAACACTAAAATGCACAATGATATCATCAGATTGCTTCAGATTCGTGATCTGTAAGGTCTTGTGCATCGTTTGATACCAAATTTGCCCGCATCATATCTTTGTTTAATGTGTCACGTGTCATTTGAAGTCACGTGTTATACAAACAACATGCAATTGCATGTTCAGTTATGTACAAAAAAAAGGAATTGAAATGTTTAGACTATTTAAAACGTTACACACTTTTTATTTGGAAGTCTTCAATTGGCATTGAATGTTATTTTGTAAAGTTTTTCAAAATAATGATATAAAAGTATAAAAGTAATAAAACAATAGAACACATAACGCATTAAAAACAATAAAATACATACAAATATGAGATTTTGATAGTGTATCTTTGGTATATGTTTTTACTAAATAATTATAATAGAAGTAAACGCATTTATTTATTTCACATCTTGATAATGAAGTGCACCCAATGTATATATAGCAAATATATATAGACTATGGAACGCAAATATGTAATAGGCCTAGATATAGAATATCTATCATGAAAGAACCCTTACAATTTAGAAAAACATCATTGTACTGTTTGAAGCCATGTCATTGCCTTCATGTCATTGATGGTGATCACAGCTCCTACGAAGAAGCATCTCCTTTATTGAGAAAAGATCTTTAAGAGCTTGTATATTGCAGCTTTTGAAAGATTTCAATCCTCGAACTGGTCAAGATGTTGGATTAAACACAAATTGATTTGTTTGAAATATTATACACAATCAAAAATAAAGCAAATCTGGTTTATAATCATTGTAAACATTATTGATTTTATGGTTATTTTTTCTATCTTTCTAGACCTGAAAATATTTACAAAGGCCTGAAATATATGATACTGGTTTTGCTTGTAATAAAGATTGGAAGGACACATGCCTTCCAATCATGAGGTCCCGAATTCTGAACCACAGAGTGCCCGGACGGATGGAACGTGATTCTTTAGCACTGTATTCGCATACAAGGTGCCAGACTGGAAGACTCCCCAGGGAGTGGAAATGTGTACTTTGTGTGTTAGATTTGTTACAGTATGTATCCAATGACTGGGACTCTGGGAATAAACATGATGATGCGCCGCGAGCGTCAAATAGACAGAACGTTCGCTATATAGCAGCCGCCTCATTGTTATTATACCTATTACAATTATTATTCTTATGTGTGTTCCTTGTTTCAAATTCTTTTGTTTTGTATTTTTTTAATAATTTGTTTTGCTAGTGTATTGTTTTTTAATCATATCAAATGCCATTCAACATTCAGTATATATATGGTTTTACAGATATAAAATGTGTAATTCTATAATCTGAAACATTTCCATAAATTTTTGTCCATAAGAGTATGTGAAATTTCATTTTCTATGTCTAACACGTGACATATAAAGACACGTGACATAAAAACCATAGATATAAAAAGGCACAATTTGGTATCAAAAGATGCACAAATATCTATGGAAGACATATCCGAAGAAATGCGATGATAGCACCATGCGTATGGGTGTAATCGTGAAAATAGCAGAGTAGAACATTCATGAACCCTAATGATTTAAGGCGCTTTTAACGTACAGTAGGGGTAAAATCCTTCATATGTGTTTTGTGGACTTCCAGTAGCTAGTTCGCGAGGTTGTGCACCTAGGTTGTGCTTCTACAAGGTCCTAGAAGACAATTATGGGCCCCAACCTTTTATAACATTCCATGTCTGTATAACCCCTTTGCTCCCTGGGTATTGGCCTTCGATTAACAATTGCTTTCGCGCGACTTTTTAAGTCTCCATAGATTTACAAATAATCTAAGTGTATTTATATTTGTTTTAATCCAAGCTACGATTTAGATTTTAAATCCCTGTAATTTAGAGTGTATCTGTTCTTAAAAAAAAAACGTTCTGCATCGTGAACAAGTGAAGAAAACCGTGAAAGCGGTGAAAACATGCAGTCGCCGCGCCAACACGATTATATCAAAAAGGTGACTAGTCGTCGATGAGAATTCGTGTTAGGTCGTTGCACAGATCGTCAATTTCCGCTCTGGTTCGTATTATGTCGTGGTGATTTGAGGTAAACTGCAACGAATCAGTACGACGCAGAACGGTGTAGGAAGTCATGACTGCGCGGAAAACACGAAGTAGACGGAGAATCTTCTTTCGAATAGAGTCAGTCCGTCATGCAATCGTCTGTTCTCCCTTGCCGAACAAGAACCACATGTCACAGTCACACATTCCCGTAAGAGGCAGAGCTGAAACAATGGCCATATCTTGGAAACAAAATTTAACATTTAGAAAACTTTGCTCTTCCTTCCCTTACGTGATGGAAAAAAAGAACTGCCACGTATTGCTACGGCTTAGCCATGATATACCCACCGGATAGCCTCGTTTCATTGCATTCTACAGAAATTCCAATACGTAGCCCTAACGGGAGGCTTTACAGGTATATGTGAATGGGGCATTAGCGAAGAGGTGGTTCACAACGAATAACAACGATGAGCAACAATTGTGAACAAATCGTTGCGGCATGGCGACAGTTTTGAGCCGGTTTAAACCTGTTGTTGTACCTCCAAGAGTCACGACGTTCTACGCGATTCGCGACGGTTTGTTCGAAGAACAAGAACGAATTACAACGATTCACAACGACCTGAGCGATTTTCTCCACGAATGCTAATCCGTTGCGATTCGCCGTCGAAATCGCCACTATGGGACTGCAACGTTTGTTTTTCTGCGACGATTTTCTACCGCGATGATTAAAGACAAAAGAAGGACGAACTGACTCGTTGAGCAAGGAGAAACAACGACTATTCGTTCTGCGTCGCAGTACAACTCCTGTAGATCCGTTTGTTAAACCGTGGCTTAATCTAGACGATTCGTTCTAATTAATCGTTGCGATTCGTTGCAGTTCGCCGTAAAGGCCAACTCCCATACGGTTTTAACGGGGCCTCGCAACGACTCGCAACGGTTTACTAGAACAAATCGACTCGATTTAGCCACGGTTTAACAACGGATTTGAAAGAATTGTACGGCTACTGAGAACGAATAGTCGTTATTCGTCGTTGCTCGACGAGTCAGTTCGTCCTTCTTTTGTCTTTAACCATCGCGTGAAAGAAATCGTTGCAGAAAAAAGTTGCGGTCCCATAGTGGCGATTTCTACGGCGACTCGCAACGGATTAGCATTCGTGGAGAAAATCGCTCGAGTCGTCGCGAGTCGTTGCGAATCTGGAAGAACACCGTGACTCGTAGAGACACGACGACAGTTTTGAACCGGCTCAAAACTGTCGCCACGCCGCAAGGATTTGATCACAATCGTTGCTCATCGTTGTTATTCGTTGTGAGTCGCTAATACCGCAGTCACATACACATGTATATCCTCCCGTTAGAGCCACGTGTTGGAATTTATTTATAATGCAATGAAAACGGTGGCAATATCGGGGCTATCGTGTCTAAACCGTAGCAATACGTGGCAGTTCTTGCTTTTCCCCTTCACGAAAGGGAAGGCAGAGCAACTATTTTGTACAGCTATGCTTCTAACAGGAATGCTTTACGGGAATGTGTGACTGGGACATGTGGTTCTTGTTCCGCGAGGGAGAACGGACGATTGCAGGACGACCTGACTCGATTCAAAGGAAAGTTCTCCGTCTACTTTGTGTTTTCCACACAGTCATCGTATGCCACGTGTTTTGACTTTCTAAACCGTTCTCAGTCGTACTGATTCGTTGCAGTTCGCCTCAAATCGCAACGATATAATACGAACCAGAACGGAAAGCAACGAGTTGTGCAACGACGCGATACGAGTCAGAACGAATTGCAAATGTGTGAAAATGACTCAAAACGAATTCGCGACGGCAACTTGTCACGATGTTGATATAATCGTGTTGGCGCGGCGACTGTTTTAAACAGTTTAAGACGGCGGTTTTGGCCCTGCTTCCACGATTTTCTTCACGATGCGCAACGGTTTTTGGAAAGAAACAACCGATACGATGTAACACGATGCAACACGACCTAAGCGATTTTCTCGACGAATGTCAAATGTCGCGGCGAGTCGCCGTGAAAACCATCAGTATGGGACTGGGCCTTAAAAACCGTAAGTATATGGGACTGGGGCTTTAATAATCGATGGTAAAATAATGATAACGAGAATTGATATGTCCAAAATACAATGAAAGTATTTTCCTCTGATGGCAAGTTATGCACAATATTATATTGTATCATTATAGATATCGATTACAAAATGTACAATTATTATGTGGTTTGGTTACTATAGTTATGTTTTTCACGTGATAAACAGTATAATGTGCTGCATATAATACGGTAATGAGATATATTTTAAAGATAATACTACAAAAAACATGGGTCGAGGCGGATAATAATTAATGTACATGTATTAAAGGGATAGTTGAGTACAGTTTTGGTCAAACTGTTTTTAGTTTTGAAAACCTGCACCATTACATTACAAAATGATAGTTATAACTCCACCATGCTCGAGAGGAATACAAAATTACTAATGACTAAGTAAAAAGCCTGTTATCATTAAATAATAGCCGTTAAAACTCATTTGTAAATTTTTGAAAAGAGGAAGCATTAAAAAAAAAAAAATTTAACGGCTGGTTCAAAATTAGCTAATAATTGTGGGGCCCCACAATATTACAAATGGTTATGTTTATGGATATTTCAGCCATTTCTGAACCGATTTTGATAAAAGAAAGTTTATTCTGTCATTAAAATTGAATGCTCTTTCGAATTTGACACTCAGTTTTTCATTATCTCACAAAAAATATTTTGTGTAGCGCCCTCTATACCAAAACTCAACTATCCCTTTAAAGTGATCCATTAACTTTGTAAAATTAACCAAAATCACTTGGATCTTTCACACTGCTCTCGGACTTTGCTGTTTGGCTTATGGTAGCAGAAGAATGTAATGGGTTTTGATTTGTCAAATGTCAACCTAATTATGGAAATTTGAAAGCGTCAATAGACACTTTCGACCGTATAATCAAGAGTATCTGAATTCGGAAACTCAATCGTCCTAGTATCCCAATTCAAATATTCACGCGAACGATCGAGATGAAACCAGACATTGATTTTCCCTGTATTTTCTCTAGGTAAACGTTTTTCCTTTTCTGGGAAAATCTCACATATAATTCTCAAAAAAATCTAACAATGAAATTGGTGTATGATTGAAGTCGCAAATATTAATTTTGGGAACAAATATGAAGTTAATGGATCACTTTTATTACTGAACAAAGTTGATGTTATTATTCAGCGACTACAGTTTATTTACCGGCGCCGTGGCCATGGGTTCCACCACAGGGTAACACAACTCGGGCACAGCTCACGGGAACGTATGCAAATATTTTCCTCCGATGATGATTACTACATGAGTTCATACATGCATGATAAAGCACGGAGAGGTGAGTTAGCTCAGTTGGTACGTAGCGCGTTCGGCTCGGACGCCCGGGATTCCCGGTTCAAACCCAACTATCGGATGAGTCTTTTATCAGGCAATACATTCGATCGAGCTAACTCCCATTGTGTGTTACCACCCTCCCAGTGTCCTCCCAGTGCCTATGCAGGAAAAGGATTCACGGAAAAACACTCCGTCCCTCGGGTAGGACGATAAATGGAGGTCCAGTGTATGAGACAGTCACACCTCATGCACGCTAAGAATATAGTCTACTTCTCGAAAAGAGTAGGGTGTAAACCCGGTTGACTAGTACATCACATCCTGCACATCACAACCAAATTAAAGTGACAGAATAATCAGTAAGTTGATTGCGGTCACTAAACGGAAGAAGAACAAGAACTAATTCAACAAGCCAACGCTATATTGACGTATAAACGGCACTAAACCCAGCACACACAACGGCCTGTATACCGTAATAATAAAATCCAAGAAAATAAAAATACTTTATGTCTTACAACTGGCTAAGATATTAATTGAGTGTAAAAATCAAACGTGTGAAGTATTCTTCCCTGGTATCAATACAATAGGACAGCGCAAATGAAAAACAACAACTAACGATAGCACGACCACCATCAAATTAATGATAGTCTTGTCTTACTTGTACATTATAAACACCCCGATATTGTTCGCGGTGTCAACGGCTCCACTTGTGTATTATTTGCATGCTTGCGACAGAACGGAGAACGCCACTTATGAACTCCTCCCACTGAACTCTACAGAGTTCAGTGACTCCTCCACGCTCATTGGTTAATAATATGCAGGTCACGTGACGTGAACAGGGCGTAAAGCATTCTTCGCGTGCGCTGTTGTGTACCCTCAATGACGTTAGAATAATCTGGAAGCAGAATGTCGTAAAATGAATAATTAAAAGTAAACTTCACATTCAAGTGACTGGCAACAACGATTATACGATCAGCGCCAGCCACAAGGAGCAACTCCTCCTAAATCCTTTTTTCACCGGTTATACCGATATCCAGACACAAGGCTTAACAATAATGGTTTGGGCTTTAAATTCGACAGCATCTGATAAGCATATCATTTATGATTTTCGTCATTAACATAATAAAAGTATGGTGTATCAGTCTAATAGTCTATCAGTGTTGTTTTTTGTTTGTTGAAATTTGTTAATTTGCTTGTTTTTATTGTTTTGCCATATTATGGCATTCACTTAATATTATACAAATATACCAAGCTGTGAGAAAGTATAGTGGGAAATTATATCTGAGGAGGGACTGGTATTCGCCCCGAGGAAAAAATAGTAACTATTGCCAGTCCCTCCGAAGATATAATTTCCACTATACTTTTGAACTAAAGCTTGGTATATTTGTTTTATATCCCTTATAATATCGCCATGTTATACATGAAATGCATCTCTATAATATTCTTTGGAACTTATTTATATTCACGGGTGAAAATATTCTTTATTTCTTTTTAAATTACTCTTTGGGAAATCTCGTTGAGCATCATTCGCAAGCTAAAACAAGACCTCCGCTCGCAGAGAATCTTATAACACGCATCTCTATGAACAATATGATCACCCGACGTCTATGACGTCATTTTCATGATATGGGCAAAAATAGTGAAATGTATTCTCCGATTTTCAGATTGATAGTGAAAATAATTTTTATTGTGAGAGCCCCAATTGACCAATCACGTTTCTAGAATACTCATGAATATTTATAGAAGGGATATAAAATATACCGTATATCATTTAGATAATTGCAAAGAATAATCATAAATGATTGACAAGGAAGAATAGTAGGCGTAGCTTGATGAGCAATGTTCCTCCCTTAAATTTTCCAAATGAAAAAGGCACGGGTCGAAAAACTGTGCCCGCCAGGACTCGAACCTGGGTCGCCTTCACCACTAGCCCACACAGACTTCGTGAATGAAGACAGATCAAAATTCAACTCATTGGCCAGCCAATCTCTCGGCCCTTTGTACTCAATTAATTCATGGGGAGGGAGTTGCAAACAATGCAAGCCGCCTTTACCTCAGCTGGATCACAATAGAGTGATTCAAGTATTAGTTATTACATTTACAAGCGAAAAGTGAACTAATACATACAGCTTTGGTTTCTTCCTATATGTAAATAATTGCACAGAATAATCATAAATGATTGAAAAGGAAGAATAGTAGGCGTAGCTTAATAAGCAATGTTCCTCCCTTAAATCCTCCAAATGAAAAAAGGCACGGGTCGAAAAATTGTCTCCGCCAGGACTCAAATCCGGGTCACTGGCTTTGAACGCCGACGCCTTCACCACTAGGCCACAGAGACTTCGTGAATGAAGGAGACTTCGTGAATGAAGACAGATCCAAATTCAAGTCATTGGCGATCTCTCGGCCCTTTGTACTATGCAAGCCACCTTTACCTCAGCTGGATCACAATAGAGTGATTTAGTTTAGTTTTGGTAGAGAGGGCGCTGCACATCACCATTTTGTTGTGAGGTAATGAAAAACTGAGTGTCGAATTTGAGAGAACATGCAATTTTAATGGCAGAATAAACTTTATTTGGTCAAAATCGACCCAGAAACGGCTGAAATATCAATAAATATATCTGATCTTATAATTATTTGGGGCCCAAATAATTAGATGATTTTTTCAAAAAAAAAAAAAAATGCTTGCACTTTTTCAAAAAATTTCAAAATCGTTTTTTAAATAGTTGTTGATGATCTCTCTATTTAATAATTATTTCAATAAAACATTACATGCATAATTTTGTATGAAAAATGGTTGAAACCAATGCCTTTTTAGAAAGCGCCCTTTTGTGTTTTAATGGCTCTTTTACTGCTTTTTCCTGCTGGAAAGTTCACACTCATTCACAGTGTGAATCACAGTGTTAATCACACTGTGGTTCACAGTGTGAATCACAGTGCGCTCCACACTGTGTATTTCGGGCGTTTTCACTGCGTGGCCGCGTCGTTCCACAGTGTGAATCACAGTGTGGACACACTGTGAAAACGCCCAAAATACACAGTTTGAAGGCGTTTTCACAGCGTGGCCGCGTCGTTCCACAGTGTGAATCACAGTGTGAATCACAGTGTGAATCACAGTGTGAATCACAGTGTGGTTCACAGTGTGAATCACAGCGTGGTTCACAGTGTGAATCAGTGTGGTTCACAGTGTGAATCAGTGTGAATCACAGTGTGGTTTACAGTGTGAATCACAGTGTGGTTCACAGTGTGAATCAGTGTGGATCACACTGTGAACCACAGTGTGGACACACTGTGGAACGACGCGGCCACGCTGAGAAAACGCCCGAAATACAGTGTGAAGCGCACTGTGATTCACAATGTGAACCAGTGTGATTCACACTGTGAATAACTGGAGATTCACATTGTGACCACACTCTGAAAAACACTGTGGTTCACAGTGTGAACCACACTGTGAAACGGTGTGCCCACATTGTGAAAACGCCCGAAATACACAATGTGGAGCACACTGTGATTCACAATGAATAACCGGTGATTTACATTGTGAAAATGCCAAAATGTAATATTGTGAAAACCTCACACTGTGAAATGCCCACCACATTATAACTGTTTACTGTGTGGACATTCATTGTGACACGCGAACCCGGGTCTTCGGCTGTGTGTTCTGAATGCGCAAATCTGTTTGGCTGAAACGCGCAAAATTGTGTATAATTGTACCTTTTAATTGATTGTATCTCTTTATTCAACCAGTCTAAACGCGAAGCGTGCGTAATGAGGTGAAACCGGCGAATCTCGCGGAACTCGAGATTAGGCTGTCAGTCGGAAATCGGGCATTGGGATGTTACGAGACTTCTCAAGATTTTTGAGACAGGTCAACAAACTTTCATCAGGTACCTACGTCATGCATCGTGCAAGCAGCAATGGTTGGGTACGTACAAACATGATTCTTTCTCTTTATTTTGATGCATAATTTGCCAATTTTGGCTGTCATCTTGGGTTTGAAATATTGAGATGAAAATCGGAAACATTTTGTCTCTTTCTGGTTAATACTTTTGTCATATTGTCAGATTTTGCGACGTCTTGACCCGTCTAAAACTTACTTTGTAAAATTTTCTCCGAATAATGATAGTTTGAATTGTTGGTATTACGTACAACCCAAATTCGTTTTGATGCACGATGCTTTTCATGTAATAAATGTCACATTAAAAACAACAAAATCTTGAATGTTTACCGGAAGTAGGCACAATTTTGCTTTAATCGACTCGATCTTTTCGCGCGATGTACGAGAATGGCGCGCCAACAAAAGAAACGATTCACAGTGGCATTGTTCTTGTGTAGTCCCATATGCTTCAATTTATGTTGGGACTGCCTAGTATTACTGTATACTATAATTTGTATGTCTATGATTCTTACTATCCATAGCGATTAGAATGTTACTATTATGTTTAATCTTATTTTAACTGATTCTTAAAATTACTAGGCCAGGCCCAGGGAAATGTCCCAATTTAGAAGACTCATAATCATCCATGATCCTGATCATTCAGTGAATAATCATGATTCAGATTTCAGTGCAATTTTGTGTTTATGAATTATGTAAATTGAATTGTAATCATTGAATATTATTTACTAATACTAGTAAATACTAGCAAGTACTCGCCCACCATGCCCACATCATATCTGTGTATTAGTTGTAAATGTTACAGAGAGCATCCATTCTTAATTTTGTCATGTTTATATCGGGGAATAATTTTCCTCAAATTTGATTAGCAATTTCAGCCGATGGATAAATATTTCAAATGAAATTCTGTACATTTCTATGGAAGAAAACTGCTACACAAAAGATGTTTGGTATAGCAGTCATGCAAAAATGCATAGCAAATTGCGATGCGATACCAGGAAAATTATTCCCTGATTATATTTATATTAAGTTGATTTTCATCGAAGTAAAGCATTGGAGAGCCACATCACCACACATAGAGTAATCAATGTATACTAAAATACTGCTGTAACTCTCAATTTCACACCATAGTATGCAGAACTGATGTAAATGTGCGACCCTTGGGATCGCTGATCTCCAAAATAGCGGAGGGAGAAGATGGTGCATGGTGGGCAGTCTGGGCAAAGAATGCTAATTTAGCTAGTTTAAATTTTGAAGCATGTGTCCTGGGTAATGGATCAATGCACCATTAGAACTATGGGGCTTGATCAGTTGAACGTGCACTAGCCCCAGTTAGGTTTATTGTACGTGCGTTCAAAAAATAAAAATAAACCACCATCAGGATCAGCCTGTTTACATCTTAAAGCACTTTCCATTTCCCCTCTCTGATCACAGAAATCGAAAGAGAACCATGGTTCTAACGAAATGGTGCCAACAGAGATGGGACTGATAAGGGGATTTTCATTACTAAAAGTATTTAGTAATTTCTGTGCTTCATGCTAATTTATTTTCTTTCTTTTTTAATTGCAGGCTTGCCCCAGCCAATAACATCAAGGTAGCTGTGTTCAGTGACTCCATTTTCCGTGGGCTTCAAGACCAACTGCAAGCTACCAACTGCTTTTTTTCCTGGACCGTTGATTTTCTGCCTGGAGCAACTTTAAATAAATTATATGATCATATACGCTATAATTATACAACAGACAGTGACACTGGACTAGTTCTTCTCCATATTGGAACAAACAATTTAAATAAGGGTGTATGGCATCAAGATAAACTTTTATATCGCCATCTGTACTTAATTACGAGAGAACGTTTTCCAGCTGCACATATAACATTCAGTTTTATTTTACCCCGCTGGGACAGTGAGGATCTTCACACTAAATCTTTATATTACAATTTAAAACTGCACCAACTCTCCACTTCCTTCGGGAGATGTAATATATTTGATGGAACTGGTCCATTTTTGCAACACTCCTTTCATTACCAGAGAGACGGGTTACATTTGACAAGTGCTGGCAAGAGTGTTATTGCGGACAGTATATCTTCTTTTGTGAACAATTTATTTTTTCCTGCTACACGCGTTATTGTTCCACATCCACGATGGCAAATACCACCCATTTGCCCTCCAAAAAAAAAGGCATCAGGAGTCGGTTCAGTCAGGACAGTGGAAGGAGACAGATTTGGACTTGGTAGTTTATTGCAGGCGTGAAAAGTATGGAAATCGTCGCCGTCAACAAACACCACAACCTCTCCCGCCGAAGCCAAGAAAGAAAAAAACACCATGGCAGTCTGTTCTTGCTCCTTCAGCCCCAAAGTTATGTGCCTGATGTGCCAAGTTTTAAGATTATACCTTATGTGGCCATCAAGTCAAGATGTGTCGCATCATCTCTACAGCAACTTCAGCCAATTCAGCAACCATCGCCATATGTGCGGAGGAGGAAGGCTGCCAGGAGAAGGAGGCAGAGGAGGAAAAAGACCCTACGGAAGAGGCGGCGAAAGAAGGTACATATATTTCTGTTTGCCCAAAAAATATGTCTTGCCTCAAAATATGTTTTTGTTAAAATAACTCCCATGTAAAAAAAAGTAATGCAAGAACTGCAGTACCACAGTACTGTAATGCAGTACTCGGAGTACATACTTGAAGTACCTATGTTATTACTGCATTAGTACCGCGGTACTTGTACCACGGTACTTGTACCACAGTACTTGTACTGCGAAAGTGTCCAATTTACCGGAGTAAATGCACTATGAGTACCGCAGTACTGCAATAACATGTTTAACTAATGTTATATATTACAGCCCCGTAGCCAGGGGGGTGCGTAGGGTGTGTGCGCACTGTTTTATTACATTTGATAAACTTATAATCGAGTCAGTACATGTACTGAAGTTGCAGTTATACTGTTTATATGGTAAATTTTTCTGAATAGAAATTCCTAAACAAATAGAGTCAAACCTGTGTATAGTGACTACCCAGGGGAAGCATGGAAAGTGGCCACTGTAGATAGGTGACCTGTAACCTTCTAAATATGGTATTTAAATGCTATGAAGTTATCCAGAACTATTTATCTGTGATTATGTAGCTTGTAAAATACAACTGTTCTTAATTAAAACACATGAATTCTGATTTGATTTTAAACTTAATTTTTTTAAAATTCAGGTTTGATTTTAATCTTATATTTTTGTTTTCCGTATTTTTCTCTCTGCTCCCAGGTGAAACAGAACTTCCTACATATCCTGCCAGTGACAAACTATCGAGCTATCCTTACACCCGGGTGGAACTCTCCAGTGTTTACAGACATTACACAAAGACCATGTTGTGATCCCGTGCACAACCAGCTAGCTCCAGTCCATGGTACACGTCCTCCACCAGCTCCCGATCCTGCAGACCATGGTACACGTCCTTCACCAGCTCCCGACCCTGTAGACCATGGTACACGTCCTCCACCAGCTCCCGACCCTGCAGACAATGGTACACGTCCTCCACCAGCTCCCAACCCTGCAGACCATGGTACACGTCCTCCACCAGCTCCCGACCCTGTAGACCATGGTACACGTCCTCCACCAGCTCCCGACCTTGCAGACCATGGTACACGTCCTCCACCAGCTCCCGACCCTGCAGACCATTGTACACGTCCTCCACCAACTCCCGACCCTGCAGACCATGGTACACGTCCTCCACCAGCTCCCGACCCTGCAGACCATGGTACACATCCTCCACCAGCTCCCGACCCTGCAGACCATGGTACACGTCCTCCACCAGCTCCCGACCCTGTAGACCATGGTACACGTCCTCCACCAGCTCCCGACCTTGCAGACCATGGTACACGTCCTCCACCAGCTCCCGACCCTGCAGACCATGGTACACGTCCTCCACCAGCTCCCGACACTGTAGACCATGGTACACGTCCCCCACCAGCTCCAGACCCTGCCATTGTTTTGGAATCGGTTTCACCACAAGCCATTCATTCAGAATCATGCTCTTGCTTACATATACTAATAAGGTCTTTTAGTGTTAAAGCCCAAGCTTTATCATTTGCTGTTATAGGATCTTCTACTTTATCTGCACGGTTCATCAAGTCTTGAACACACAAATCTAGATCACTAAAACTTGTTTTCTTAACAATGTGAACAGAATAACGATAACATCTTGAGCACAAAAAACGCATCTCCATCAACAGCAAACTCTGCCTTGATGTCTTTCAACTTGCTTACTCCTTCATCTGAGAGGATTTTTGATGAATATTTCCTTTCTTTAACTGTAACTTTAAGGCTACATATGCAACATGTAATACAAAGTTCAGTTGTTTTAAAATTTGAAAGCTCTGCCCTGTGTTTCCTGCACAGAGATATGATATTGGGTACTGACAAACAATTAAGATGGAATGCATTATTAAAGTCGTCTAAACTGCAACAGGATTCCACTTCTGATGTAAGAGCGCACATCATGTATTCCGAGAGGAAACAATTAATCCTGTGCTTCTTCCTGCTTTTTACAGGCGTATATAAAGAATTTTTAATGACAGCTGCATATGAATTATATACTAAAGTCCTAAGAAATGTGTGTCATAGTAATGTATCACTATATGATAGATCAAAAAGGTCAAAACCATGGCTTAGAATCAGAATCATGGATATTATGGGAAGTAAACTCTCAATTAGTAAATCTGGGTCTAACAGAGGAGATTTGTTTTATGTCTCAGACTTATCAAAAGAAGACATTATAGAAGCATGGCATAAATCAAAAGCTGAAATATTTTCTCTAAACAGTAAATGTAATGATGAATGTTCTTCCTCTGATGAGACATTGTTGTCACCTGCACATTCTTTAAATGAGAGTGAATCTCTTTCAAGTCTGTGTGACACAGCATGTGCAGTTAATACTATGCTTCGTTCACAGGGGAAAAACATGTGTGAAACATATTCTAAAGACCCCATGTCTCTACTGCCATTTGATATTAATTCAGTTGACACTCTATTTAACCCAGTACTTTGGAATTTCGTTTGTCCGTTAACAGGAAGTAGGGAAGAGATAGCTGAAGCACGAATGGCAGTGCCTTCGTTTGGTGAGGATTTTCTTTTTATTGCTGATACTTCATCTCAAGGGTACTTAAAACGTAACAAAAGAATATCCCTTATGTATATGTTGCATTTTATTATCAGTGATAACAACACATATCCATTCCATTGTAGTCGGATCGGGTCGAGTCGGCTCTGTCTGCGCCGGGCTTAACGCAGCCTCATACGTCTTGGGTCTATGGTAGGATCCACAAAAGATAAACTCGAAACAAACTTGCTCAGGGTTCTCATGGAAGTCCCCCACCCTCCCCGGCCAGGATCTGTGGCCTCTCTATACATTTTTAAATTTTTTCCTGAACTTAACATGACATGCATTACATATACAACTATTCCCCTCCAGTGAAACACATTTACTTTTAAATAATTCCACTAGGCTCTCTGACTTTAAAGTACAAAGATGAACATATCTAACATAATTTGTATTGCCACTGCACACTTTACATGGGCCACACTTTGTTTTGTTGCATGGTGCAACACCTCCTTTATTTGGCTTATGTTTTACCCCTGTGAAACATTGATATTTAAATTTATTTCGAACATTATTTCAGTCTGTACTACTAAAACAAAGATAGGTGCAAGACCGAGATGTTGTGGAAAGAATGATTCTGAGAGGGATTTGTTTTAAATGAGTGATGTACACTGATGTACAATGTGGAGTTGTACTTATCTTAGTCTTGCCATGCCAAATATGAAAATGTACACGTATGAACATACATGGTTGACTCGAAGCTGAAACTGTGACAAGATAATAGTCATTGATACATGGAAGGTGCTTATGAATTTTGCCAAAGATATCTGTTTTTTTTTCAGTTATTTTACTGAGAGGGATTTGTCAATTTACAACGTGGAGTTGTACTTGACATGCCAAATATGAAAATGTACAAGTGTAAACATGCACTGTGACAAGATATAGTCATTGATAGGTGGAAGGTGCTTATAAATGTATGAGATACATTTATCTCTAAATAGTTTTTGTTTGTATTGCATACTTAAATGCTGTGGCTGAAACAGTGTGCTAAGTTAAAGTAAGCACATTCACTTCCTTGTAAATTATGGATGATTTTATCAGCATGTGTGAAGGGATGTGCAAGCACTATATTGAGATATCATGGTAATGAGGAGTATTGTACGATAGGCCATTTACACTTAAGCATTACATTTTATGTGCATAATTATGCATTATGTCATGGTTTTATAAATGAAGATAGTAGTTTTAGTATGCAAGTTTTCTATGTACTAAGAAATATGTACATGTATATACATGTAGTTGTATTTTGTACTACTTACTGGTTCACCTTTATTTGCATGCTTATAGAAATTACTGTATGTGCATACAAAATTCATCTTGAATGTTGAAAATGCAGCTGAACACATGTACCTTACCTCAGTGTGATTCATTTCACACTATCCTTGTGTGTGATATCTTGCCTATGAACCTGTTTATAATGAGTTTACTCTGTAAATAAAAAGTTTTTTATTCATAAAATTTCATTTTTGGTTTTAAGTGTTTTCGATAACATTATTTACCAACCAGTTAGTATGTTTGTGTTTGAGTGAAACATTGATGGGTGCTTCCCGTGTGCTTTCTTTCAATGATCATATCGGCGGGGTTGTTCATGTGTGTGTGTTTGTGTGGGCGTGTATACGTGCGTGTGTGTCTGTGTGTTTTTGGACAGTTAGCACACTTCTCTTCAACATTTCCTTAACTCTCACTTCTTATTTTTGTTTTCGCATATTTTCTGGGGGAGAGTGGGGATGGGGATATACTATAATTAATTTGATAATTTGACCCAAACATTGTAAACAATAACAATAAACAAATAGCAAGAAACAAATATACTTTCCCAAAATCAGGAGGCCTAAGCATTTACTTTGACTTACCTCTAATATTCATCAAATTAGGAAATACACATATTCCCCCATACCCCTATGCCCTAAGAATGGGAACAACGTAAGTTATCCAAGATTTGTCTTTAAATCCTCGACTTCCGTTTTGACACTTGTGATATTGATCAGTGATAGTTCTCAAACATCAACTTACAGAAAAATGATCATGTGGGCCTACGCGTTCTTAACTTGAGCCAATCACTCGCTGTATGTCCATTGCAATCTGTCAGATTTTATTGGTGAAAGGAGAGGAAGGAGGGAATATGGGAAATATGACATAAAATGTATTATTATCTAAGTTCTACAAATTTTAGACAGAAATGAACAAGGATAAATCCATCGCCTCGATCGCGAATCGAACGTACGATCGAAGCGCTAGCAGACAACCGCCGATCACGTGATCACGTATTGACCAATGCGGTTGCTTCGGTGCAAGCGCGAATTGAAGCTAATTTTTTAACACAATTCGTAGATTCTAAAAATGAAGTGGGGTCATTATATCCGACGTCTTGACTCGTCTAAGGATTAACATGTCTAAAAGTGCACATTTTTCAGAAGAATATAACCATACGAATGAATATCTAAGCAGAAAGGAATGATGCAAGACTTTTTAATGGTACTTTTTGATGATCAAAACCGTAGAAAATTGTACGATATTAAGGGAATGTTCAGCTCATATTTTCACATTTTTTGCTGTCTTATTGTCGATAACTAATACAATATGAGGTAAGATTTGACTTTTCTCATTAATTCATGACCAAGATTATCGAAATCTGTTCAGAAATGGCGAAGTTATGCTAATTTTTATTTGACACGTCCTATCGCAATATTTGTAAAAATGCATCTCGGGTATGAATATTAGTTCCGCACACGGAGCCTCGCCCGCACGCTTCGCGTTTAGACTGCAACGGGGCCCTGATTTTACATTACATGATGTTATAGAAATTCCCACCTTTTTCCATTATCCCCTTGCTTCAATATTTATCCATCTCTCTTTATCCTATGATTTATAAGGCTATTTAATAGTCAATCACTTTATACTCTACTCTTCCATACAACTTAATCTATATAGATGGATCTTGTGTGCAATATTAATACTGTTGAATCTAGTTTGGAATTTGTTGAAAGTTTGTTGACATATCGTGAAATATTAAAGGAAACACCCTTATCTTGTTTTTGTTTTAATTAAATTAGAATAATACATAATAGTTGGCGGAGTGTGTGAAGAAAGTAATATAAAGGAGAGTAAAAAGTATTAGATTTTCTAAATTAGCTACGTACAGTGCAAAATCAGAAACCTATCCACCTTTTTCAACCCATATTTGATCGTCATTATTAATTGTATTTATACGCTCGTGGTGCTCGGTCATGGATGAGTTTTGAATGTCAATCAGTTGTAAACTAATAACATTCGAGATAATTATAATAACGTATATTTAAAGTGTGGGCTATAAAATATATATGGGTGGGCAATTGCAAAATAAAGTAGATAATGCTCCTTTTCCAACAACGAATTAGCACCACCTTGCTATACACGGTTGATTGCTTCGGAAATTATAATAACTTACTTGCGCGAAAACCGTTTACGCTATGCACACCTGTGGCCGTATTCTGAAAGGCTAATTATCACTCTGCTAGCCTTCAATCAGCGTTTTCTTATTCTGAGAGCCAAATCAACTTCTCAACTGACCAACAAGTTATTGACCAAAGCAACGCATACAGCCCGTGTCATACATCACTGGATAGCGTTAACGGACGACCGACGGAGAACCACATTTTTAATCCGTTCCTCTCCGTTCGTATGCGATTCGTGTCCGTTTCTTGTTCGGCGAATGCGTTCCTTGTCAGGCGATGTATGTTGTTAAAGGGGAAGTTTAGTTTTGGTAAGGCTGGTAAGGCTGAGTTACAAACAATGCAAGTCGCCTTTACCTCAGCTGGATCACAATAAAGTGATTCAAGTATTAGTTAATACATATAATATGTACAAGCGAAAAGTGAACTAATACATACAGCTTTGGTTGCTTCCTATATTTAAATAATTGCAAAGAATAATAATAAATGATTGAAAAGGAAGGATAGTAGGCGTAGCTTAATAAGCAATGTTCCTCCATTAAATCCTCCAAATGAAAAAAAGGCAAGGGTCGAAAAACTGTATCCGCCAGGGCTCGAACCCGGGTCTCCGGCTGTGTGTTCTAAATGCGCAAATCTGATTAGTTGAAACGCGCAGAATTTTGTATAATTGTACCTTTCAATTGATTGTATCTCTTTCTAATTTTACATTACATGATATTATAGAAATTCCCTCCTTTTTCCATTATCCCCTTGCTTCAATATTTGTCCATCTCTCTTTATCCTATGATTTATAAGGCTATTTAATAGTAGGGTCAGTAATTTTTCGTTTCAAAAGGGCCTTCTCCGTTTCAGAAAATCTGGAATTCCGTTTTTACCTGCCTGAAAAACGGAAATTCCGTTTTGCCATAGACTTTGTACATGTGAAAAACTGCAAATTCCGTTTACATAGAACTCCATACAAAATTCAATGAGTAGGGTAAAATCATGATTTTCACCCACAAATCATCAACATTTTGGGGGAATGTGTCATGCCTGACATCAGGAAGGACTTACCACAGGCCAGAGAGTAAATATCTTTAAATTTGATACAATAATGATTGAGGCTGAGTTGGTTCGGTCGGTCACACCGGTTCCCGACCGTCACCATCGGGTCCCGGTTTAGTTTTTTTTGAACGGGCTCCGAAAAAGAAAAAGAAAAAAAAAAAAAAAAAAAAAAATCGATATTTTTGTTTTCTTTCTTTTTTTCCGTTTTTCCGTTTGAAATGGTCAATTCCGCGATTTTCCGCGATCGCGGAAAATCAGTGTCTCTATAATAGTCAATCACTTTATACTCTACTCTTCCATACAACTTGATCTATACAGTATAGATGGATCTTGTGTGCAATATTAATACTGTTGAATCCAGTTTGGAATTTGCTGAAAGTTTGTTGACATATCGTGAAATATTAAAGGAAACTGCACCCTTATCTTGTTTTAATTCAAATGAAAATAATACATAATAGTTGGCGGAGTGTGTGAAGAAAGTAATATAAAGGAGAGTAAAAAGTATTAGATTTTCTAAATTAGCTACGTAGAGTGCAAAATCAGAAACCTATCCACCTTTTTCAACCCATATATTTGATCGTCATTATTAATTGTATTTATACGTTCGTGGTGCTCGGTCATGGATGAGTTTTGAATATCAATCAGTTGTAAACTAATAACATTCGAGATAATTATAATAACGTATATTTAAAGTGTGGGCTATAATATATATGGGTGGAAAATTGCAAAATAAAGTAGATAATGCTCCTTTTCCAACAACGAATTAGCACCACCTAGCTATACACGGTTGATTGCTTCGGAAATTATAATAACTTACTTGCGCGAAGACCGTTTACACTATGCACACCTGTGGCCGCATTCTGAAAGGCTAATTAGCACTCTGTAGCCTTCAATCAGCGTTTTCTTATTCTGAGAGCCAAATCAACTTCTCAACTGACCAACAAGTTATTGACCAAAGCAACGCATACAGCCCGTGTCATACATCACTGGATAGCGTTAACGGAAGACCGACGGAGAACCACATTTTTAATCCGTTCCTCTCCGTTCGTATGCGATTCGTGTCCGTTTCTTGTTCGGCGAATGCGTTCCTTGTCAGGCGATGTATGTTGTTAAAGGGGAAGTTTAGTTTTGGTAAGGCTGGTAAGGCTGAGTTACAAACAATGCAAGTCGCCTTTACCTCAGCTGGATCACAATAAAGTGATTCAAGTATTAGTTAATACATATAATATGTACAAGCGAAAAGTGAACTAATACATACAGCTTTGGTTGCTTCCTATATTTAAATAATTGCAAAGAATAATAATAAATGATTGAAAAGGAAGAATAGTAGGCGTAGCTTAATAAGCAATGTTCCTCCATTAAATCCTCCAAATGAAAAAAAGGCAAGGGTCGAAAAACTGTATCCGCCAGGGCTCGAACCCGGGTCTCCGGCTGTGTGTTCTAAATGCGCAAATCTGATTAGTTGAAACGCGCAGAATTTTGTATAATTGTACCTTTCAATTGATTGTATCTCTTTCTAATTTTACATTACATGATATTATAGAAATTCCCTCCTTTTTCCATTATCCCCTTGCTTCAATATTTGTCCATCTCTCTTTATCCTATGATTTATAAGGCTATTTAATAGTAGGGTCAGTAATTTTTCGTTTCAAAAGGGCCTTCTCCGTTTCAGAAAATCTGGAATTCCGTTTTTACCTGCCTGAAAAACGGAAATTCCGTTTTGCCATAGACTTTGTACATGTGAAAAACTGCAAATTCCGTTTACATAGAACTCCATACAAAATTCAATGAGTAGGGTAAAATCATGATTTTCACCCACAAATCATCAACATTTTGGGGGAATGTGTCATGCCTGACATCAGGAAGGACTTACCACAGGCCAGAGAGTAAATATCTTTATATTTGATACAATAATGATTGAGGCTGAGTTGGTTCGGTCGGTCACACCGGTTCCCGACCGTCACCATCGGGTCCCGGTTTAGTTTTTTTTGAACGGGCTCCGAAAAAGAAAAAGAAAAAAAAAAAAAAAAAAAAAAAAAAAAAAAAAAAAAATCGATATTTTTGTTTTCTTTCTTTTTTTCCGTTTTTCCGTTTGAAATGGTCAATTCCGCGATTTTCCGCGATCGCGGAAAATCAGTGTCTCTATAATAGTCAATCACTTTATACTCTACTCTTCCATACAACTTGATCTATACAGTATAGATGGATCTTGTGTGCAATATTAATACTGTTGAATCCAGTTTGGAATTTGCTGAAAGTTTGTTGACATATCGTGAAATATTAAAGGAAACTGCACCCTTATCTTGTTTTAATTCAAATGAAAATAATACATAATAGTTGGCGGAGTGTGTGAAGAAAGTAATATAAAGGAGAGTAAAAAGTATTAGATTTTCTAAATTAGCTACGTAGAGTGCAAAATCAGAAACCTATCCACCTTTTTCAACCCATATATTTGATCGTCATTATTAATTGTATTTATACGTTCGTGGTGCTCGGTCATGGATGAGTTTTGAATATCAATCAGTTGTAAACTAATAACATTCGAGATAATTATAATAACGTATATTTAAAGTGTGGGCTATAATATATATGGGTGGAAAATTGCAAAATAAAGTAGATAATGCTCCTTTTCCAACAACGAATTAGCACCACCTAGCTATACACGGTTGATTGCTTCGGAAATTATAATAACTTACTTGCGCGAAGACCATTTACACTATGCACACCTGTGGCCGCATTCTGAAAGGCTAATTAGCACTCTGTAGCCTTCAATCAGCGTTTTCTTATTCTGAGAGCCAAATCAACTTCTCAACTGACCAACAAGTTATTGACCAAAGCAACGCATACAGCCCGTGTCATACATCACTGGATAGCGTTAACGGACGACCGACGGAGAACCACATTTTTAATCCGTTCCTCTCCGTTCGTATGCGATTCGTGTCCGTTTCTTGTTCGGCGAATGCGTTCCTTGTCAGGCGATGTATGTTGTTAAAGGGGAAGTTTAGTTTTGGTAAGGCTGGTAAGGCTGAGTTACAAACAATGCAAGTCGCCTTTACCTCAGCTGGATCACAATAAAGTGATTCAAGTATTAGTTAATACATATAATATGTACAAGCGAAAAGTGAACTAATACATACAGCTTTGGTTGCTTCCTATATTTAAATAATTGCAAAGAATAATAATAAATGATTGAAAAGGAAGAATAGTAGGCGTAGCTTAATAAGCAATGTTCCTCCATTAAATCCTCCAAATGAAAAAAAGGCAAGGGTCGAAAAACTGTATCCGCCAGGGCTCGAACCCGGGTCTCCGGCTGTGTGTTCTAAATGCGCAAATCTGATTAGTTGAAACGCGCAGAATTTTGTATAATTGTACCTTTCAATTGATTGTATCTCTTTCTAATTTTACATTACATGATATTATAGAAATTCCCTCCTTTTTCCATTATCCCCTTGCTTCAATATTTGTCCATCTCTCTTTATCCTATGATTTATAAGGCTATTTAATAGTAGGGTCAGTAATTTTTCGTTTCAAAAGGGCCTTCTCCGTTTCAGAAAATCTGGAATTCCGTTTTTACCTGCCTGAAAAACGGAAATTCCGTTTTGCCATAGACTTTGTACATGTGAAAAACTGCAAATTCCGTTTACATAGAACTCCATACAAAATTCAATGAGTAGGGTAAAATCATGATTTTCACCCACAAATCATCAACATTTTGGGGGAATGTGTCATGCCTGACATCAGGAAGGACTTACCACAGGCCAGAGAGTAAATATCTTTAAATTTGATACAATAATGATTGAGGCTGAGTTGGTTCGGTCGGTCACACCGGTTCCCGACCGTCACCATCGGGTCCCGGTTTAGTTTTTTTTGAACGGGCTCCGAAAAAGAAAAAGAAAAAAAAAAAAAAAAAAAAAAATCGATATTTTTGTTTTCTTTCTTTTTTTCCGTTTTTCCGTTTGAAATGGTCAATTCCGCGATTTTCCGCGATCGCGGAAAATCAGTGTCTCTATAATAGTCAATCACTTTATACTCTACTCTTCCATACAACTTGATCTATACAGTATAGATGGATCTTGTGTGCAATATTAATACTGTTGAATCCAGTTTGGAATTTGCTGAAAGTTTGTTGACATATCGTGAAATATTAAAGGAAACTGCACCCTTATCTTGTTTTAATTCAAATGAAAATAATACATAATAGTTGGCGGAGTGTGTGAAGAAAGTAATATAAAGGAGAGTAAAAAGTATTAGATTTTCTAAATTAGCTACGTAGAGTGCAAAATCAGAAACCTATCCACCTTTTTCAACCCATATATTTGATCGTCATTATTAATTGTATTTATACGTTCGTGGTGCTCGGTCATGGATGAGTTTTGAATATCAATCAGTTGTAAACTAACAACATTCGAGATAATTATAATAACGTATATTTAAAGTGTGGGCTATAATATATATGGGTGGAAAATTGCAAAATAAAGTAGATAATGCTCCTTTTCCAACAACGAATTAGCACCACCTAGCTATACACGGTTGATTGCTTCGGAAATTATAATAACTTACTTGCGCGAAGACCGTTTACACTATGCACACCTGTGGCCGCATTCTGAAAGGCTAATTAGCACTCTGTTAGCCTTCAATCAGCGTTTTCTTATTCTGAGAGCCAAATCAACTTCTCAACTGACCAACAAGTTATTGACCAAAGCAACGCATACAGCCCGTGTCACACATCACTGGATAGCGTTAACGGACGACCGACCGACGGAGAGCCACATTTTCAATGCGATTCGTGTCCGTTTCTTGTTCGGCGAATGCGTTCCTTGTCAGGCGATGTATGTTGTTGATACACTCACACTTAGGCGAGTTGAAAGGACGAGTTGTGGCGAGGCAACAAATGCTACGTTCACATATGAGTGAATCTTCGCAGCGCAGATTCGCTCTTGTGTGAACGTATCTGAAAAATATAGCTCGCGATAACTTGTGCAGAACTCGAAATAAGACACGCGACCATTCGGGACAACTCGGCGAAAACTCGGGAAGTGGTCAGTTCTAAGAATGTTCAAACATGTTTTAAATTTCGACAAGCTCGGTTCAACTCGTACTTAACTCGCTTAAACTCGCATTAACTCGTATAATGATCGGAGTCGCTCGTAATGAACTCGCCATAACTCTTATTAATACATGGAGAAGAGCGCTGTACGAATAAGGTCGCGTTGTTCAGAGTGCTTCAGGCTATAGTCTCAAGGGCACCCCAAATAACAATAAATAACATGATTGCACTCTGAAATCTTGTGCAGGTGGCCAGCAGGGGGCATCCCTTAAAGGGATAGTTGAGTTTTGGTAGAGAGGGCGCTAGACTACTTATTTTTTGTGAGGTAATGAAAAACTGAGTGTAAAATTTGAAAGAGCATAATATTGAAATAATACAATCATCTTTGTTTGATCAAAATCGGTTCAGAGACGGCTGAAATATCCATAAATATAACAATTTGTAATAAACCTGGGGCCCCAGGTTTATTAGAGAATTTTGAACCAGCCGTTAGAAATTTATAAAAAAATGCTTCCTCTTTTCAAAAAGTTACAAAATAGGTATTTAAATAGTTGTTGGTTATTTCTCTTTCTAATCACTATTTCAACAAAGCATCACATGCATAATATTTTATTCAAAATGGTTGAAACCGATGAGTGTTTAGAGAGCGCCCTCTTACGTTTTAACGGCTCTTTTTGAATGATAACATGATCTTTACTAAGTCATTTGTAATTTTGTGTTCCTTTCTAGTTATAACTATTAGTTTTTAATGTAATGATGCAGGTTTTGGTTACTATAATTCAGTTTCACCAAAACTGTACTCTCCTTACCAGAACTCACCTATCCCTTTAACCCTAAAAAGGCCGGGCTATTTGAGGTCTTTCTACGCTCGGGGGCCATTATAGCCCTCTTAAGATCTCGGCCGTGAAATGCCCAATCGCCGCAAAAATCTGCATGCATGTCGAGAAAAAGATGAGGAATACCGTGTAATTTGTTTTTCTTGGAAAAATTCATTAATTTGCATATTTATGGTAATTTATGCAAATACGGTCATGAAATTCACATTTTTGCCAATATATCATATATTTTTAATAATTAAACATTGGTTTTCAGTACATATACTCTTTAAACCATTTATAATAATATTCTAACGAAAGGAAATTGGAAAGCCAGGTTATACCTTATGTTTTCTATTGTTTATGTATTTCATTGATTTGTTTGAGTATATTTCAAACTATAATTCAACTATTTGACCCCCTAAACAAACACCTGAATGGAAAGCAAGACCAAATATTCTATATTTCATCTCTTTGTATGACAAATTATATTTCCATATGTTTTGTACACAAATCACGAAAATTATCTATTTCGGGCTGACATTCAAAGACACAAGGTCACGTGACTTTGTAATGGAAGGTTCGATTTTCCAAAAAATTGTTTTAAAAGATGCGCAAAACTGGACAGAACAAAGTCACGAAGCGGCGGGGCGTCATCTTAACGCTTTCCCGAGCGATTAGAAACATCATGGAGGGGGTAGGGCCAAATATAAATGGCCCCTCCCCGGCCTTAAACTGAGGGTTAAACTTAAGAATGCCATGCACATGACACATAAACATACATAAAAAACATGATTTTGTTATACTTCTTATTATTTTCATTGTTTTGCACCATTTTGTCTTTAAAGACAGAGAAAAAACAAAACAAATTTAAAGGACTAATGATTGTCATGAAATTTGGCTGAAAAAACACCAAACTTCAGTTGTTTAAGAGAAAAACAAAAATTATGAAAAAATGAAAAACATGCTCTTCAGTTACCATGGCAACGGGAAATAGCAAATCCATTCAAATTGTTTACCAAAGTGTTCGTAATAAAATTTTAGGAAAGGTTACCAAATTTTTGGGAAAATCGAACAAGAACTGTGGAAGAGGTGATGAAGTATGGTAGGGGGCTCATTGTGCCCCCCCCCCCCCCCCTTGGGCTTGATAGGGTTAAGTATGATTTAAGCATGTTGCAACCTTGTTTATCTATATTCCAGGCAATATTTTCATAGTCAATCTGGCCATAGCTGATATGAGCGTGTCTCTTGTTATCAACGTCTTCGGCGTGGTTGGCCTGGTAACGGAGTCGAGGTTTTACATCGGCAAGGAGTGGCTCTGCGAGCTGATCGGTGCGATCTGTCAAACGAGGTACGTCTACACACATACAAACAAAAACCGCACTTCTCATAAAATTAAGCACCTAGATAATTATACAAATATAGAATATGAATCTTCAAAATGTTTGTACCATATAGAGTACCGAAGCTGTGACGTCATAACAATCTTTTTTTTTAGAATTTCTCAATTTGAACTTCATTTTCCCAAAAAGCATACAAAATAATGCCCAAATATTGAAAATCAATCGAATATGTCAAGTATTTGCTGAGATATGCCCATCCGAATTAATCTTATTTCAATAGGAAATCAGTGTTATACTGCTCTGGTTCATAACGTTATAAGATTTGAAACATTTAATCGTTAATATCTGTTGAACATAAGACAAATTTGAAAAACCCGAACCTGTTCCATGCTTCTATTGGTAAATCGAATACTACAAAGTTTGAGAGAACCACTAGAGTTCTGATTATGTGTTGTGGATTTGTGGACAGACCCCTTTATGGGGTAGTCAAAGCTGTCAAAACTTCTGTTCCATAATAAGGAGCCGAATATGAGGAAAGTCTGAAGAAACTCGGTCAAAATGTTTAGAAAACAGTGGATCTTTGAAAATTAAAAAAAATGGTTGTGAGGTAATGAAAGGTATTTACGATTGAATTGTGCAAATCTTATCCATGCACTGGAAATGTATAACTGTGTACAAAGTCAGTGCAATGAGTCTGTGAATATCACTGTTTATTTTTGCTCATTAATGTGCCATATATAACAACCATCTAATGTGACATATCAGACCACACAAATACAAATGTTATCAACCATTCGTCACCTTTTTGCACATGTCAGCTACTATATATCTAGAAACGAACATCCATCAAAAATATCCCTTAAAACAAAATGTATTATGTCATTAAAATTGTGTTATGTTCCTAATTTTACATCTAATATTTTATTACCTTCTTCACAAAAAGTATTTCTTAAAGCACTCTCTAAACCAAAAGTGAAGTACCAAAGTTAAATCACTGAGTTAAACCAAAGTTAAATGACTGAGTTTAGCCTATCAATGACTCATAACATAATAAAAGGCTTATGGCATTATTCAGATGTCATCTTCTCAACAGCATATATAGTTTAGACAGTTTATATAGATTTACATTATGAGGTCACAATAACATTTTTGGCAATGTAAACAAAAAAACACGTGAAATAAAGTCATAGCATACCGATGTTAACCTATTTTCTCGACGGGAACATCGTGGAATGTCCCTCGTGATTGGAAATGCTTTTTTGTGAAAAAAGACCCTGACCATGTCTCGGGACTTAAAATGTTACTTTTGTTTTGTTTCACTTCTTCTTGGAGTTCAGTTGTCCTTTGCGAGGACTATAATTGATAATGTTGAGTATGAAGACCAATTGCGATGCGAGCTCAGTCCAACAGAAAAGCCGACTGAGAAAAACTGCCGGAAATGTTTGTAATTGGTTGCTGCGCGGATTATGCAGTTGACGCTGAACTAAGATCGTTAGGCCAAGGAGGTAGCAGGTAGCCTGGTATTTTAATTCATTTCCTAACCTTATTGGTTAGACCTAGTCCTCGACAGCCCGGCAGAAAAGTCGCATGAGAAATTGAACGTATAGCCCTCCAAATAACTATTGTAATTGGTTGCTGCATAGCTTATGCAGTTGATACTGTTGATTTACAAGAAAGCTAGACTTTGTCGTTGATGTCAATTGTCTTCTGCGATGCCGATAAATTGATGTTCGAGAAAGAATGTGATCCAGGAGCAGCCCGGCAGAAAACCCGCCTGAGAAAGTAAACGTAGCCCTCTCGAGAATTCTTGTTGGTCACTGCGTAGATGATGTAATTGACGCTGCTGTTGGTGTGCGCGAGTAAGACTGAGAACATATAGGCGTTGCGGTGGGCGATGGTGTCGCCGATGATGCCGATCACCAAGTAGGGACACCACATGATAAGGTATGCGATGACGATGACGAGCAGGGACCGTATCAGTTTCATGTCGGATGAATTTCGTCGGGACGACATCCCGTCCTGTTTAGCGACCTGTGTTGTATAAAGTTCATTAGGCATACACAATACATTTGATTTGTGAATGCTATATATTTTCTTGTTCTGTACTTAAAGGGATAGTTGAGTTTTGGTATAGAGGGCGCTTCACAAAATAATTTGTTGTGAGATAATGAAAAACTGAGTGTCAATTTTGAAAGAGCATAATATTTTAATGACAGAATAAACTTTATTTGATCAAAATCGGTTCAGAAATGGCTGAGATATCCATAAACATAACAATTTGTAATAAATGTGGGGCCCCACAATTATTAGAGAATTTTGAACCAGCCGTTAAAATCTTTTTTTTAATGCTGCCTCTTTTCAAAAATGTACAAAAGAGGTTTTAAATAGTTGTTGATTATGTCTCTATCGAATCACTATTTCAACAAAACATCACATGCACAATATTTGATTTAAAATGGATTAAACTAATAAGTTTTGAGAGAGTGCCCTCTTGAGTTTTAACGGCTCTTTTTGAATGATAACAGGCTTTTTACTTAGTCATTTGTAATTTTGTATTCCTTTCGAGCATGGTGGAGTTATTACTGTTAGTTTGTAATGTAATGGTGCAGGTTTTGGTTACTAAAATTCAGTTTGACCAAAACTGTACTCTCTTTACCAGAACTCAACTATCCCTTTAAATGCGAAATCAAATCAAAAGCGGAAGAGAGAATTTTAATTAATCAGCATGTTTTTTCAATGCAAATGTGCATAGTTTCGCATTAGTCTGTCTTTTACTAAATGTACACAAGTCGCTTTAACGTGATGCTATCGGCGACCCATATTCTTAGAAGCGTGTGAAGTATTTTCTAAATTACATGTTCATATATTGAATATAAATTAAAAATTATTAGCAAAATAAGTGACGACAGGGAACGCATGTTTATCGTGCTAGCAAATATAGTTTAATTTAAGAAACTGGTGGACGTAAATTCTATTTATAACTAAACAACTTCCATTTTGATTCTAATATAATTAACGATAACTGTGTCGCTGGTTTAAAAAAAAAAAATCTTATAAAATGGTACTGTTTGTGTATTTTTTCTTTTTTTTTCTTTCGAAACTCGCTTTTCTTATGATCATGACAGGATGTGCAACCAATATATATATTTGAAGTTTGAGGGACTACATTTCAAAAGGATTTTGCATTAGCTGGGTCAAGTTTGTGTTGCTTTGATATACAATTATGAGTTTGCATTAACACAAAGATAGAAAAAGATCATACAAAGATTTCTTCCTCCAAATAACATGCCTAGCTACACCACCCTCGCATGAACTTTGTTTTACCTTATTTAGTCTGGCGGCGGACTTCCACACTTTGTAGTAGATTCGGACGTAACAGTAGATAACGGCGGCCAACGGTATTCCGCCCCCCAAAACAACAAAGAAGAGTGTGTAGGTGACGTCAATGCTCACATCCGCTACGCACATCATTGTCTTCCAGTCGAACCGGTGGTCGCCCCAGCCAGTGATGTTTGGGACATCAAGGAGAAAGCAGAAGACCCACATGCTGACCAGCATGACGGGCACGGTGCGACGGTTGTAGATGTCGGGGTAGCGCGCCCAGTGACAGATGCTGACGTATCGGTTGACCGCGATCCCTGCGATGCTTAACATCGAACAGGCACAGCTATATAAAATTGTGCAAAATCATATACATACTAAACCAAAAAACATAATCAGGTACGGCGTGAGGTCTTTTTGGTGACCGAATTGTTTCTGACAATTTTGTTTGTTTAACTTGTAACTGCCCCCCCCCTAAAACAAAAAAGGAAAATAAAAAAAGGACATATTTTCCCCGCGATAGAGGTGTCATTTACCCGAACTGGCATATTTTTTTTCTCATTCGGGCAAAGTAGTTTAAAACTACTTTGCCCAAATGAAAAATGCTGAATTTGAGAGCTAGGGTTCTTCTGACGAGCCCCCTCCTCCCCCCCACAAAACAAAAATAAAAAGACAAACAATTAAATGACAAGACAACAAAAGGTCTACAGCTACAGGGCGCTGCTGGTGTCCTTACGTTTACCAGAGAGGTGGAAGGACACCTCTCTCCGTTTACTACGTTTATTAACACAATGGTGCACTTTTGTTTGCCTGTTTAAAGGGACTTAGTAAACATTGTTCAAATCCTCAAAATTTACTTGAAACTCGAGTGGTTCTCTCATACCTAGTTGTATTCATTTTAACAATACAAGCATGGGACTGCTTTCCGTTTTTCAAATTTCCATTTTGTTAAAAAGATATTTACGATTGAAGTGTTCGGATGTAAAACTATCTACGGGATCGTTTATTAGCCGTATACAAACTAAGTGCCGTATACAAACTAAGTGCAATGAGTGAATATCACTTTGCATTTTTGCTCATTTCTCATCCAAATAACATCCAATTAACATGAAATTTTCACACCTTACCTTCTGGACATATCATATCATACCAATATACATTTGATTAACCACGCATCACTTTTTGCACTTGTCAACAAAGTTACTATATCTCTTTAAAGGGACCTTGCAAACCAAATGCATGTTGACTTCTGTATATCTGTATTAGTATACACATTCAATATTTTGTAAACTGTACCTAAATATGTTTCGTATATTTTTAAACATTTTATCATTTATTTTTCTTCATGTTGCTAAGCCCCACCTCCTAAAAAACCCTCCAGAGTGAATTATATTATTGACTGGTTGTGACATCTGTCAATCACTGGTAAGCTACCATGAGATTAACAAAAGGTGAAAATACCAAAAGAGCATGCACACAAAAGCATGCCCTGCATGCCTCCATACAATAGCTTAGACAGTGCTTTTCTTCTGACATAGCAACTGCTATTGAAATTGAAGGTGTGTGAGTTGCTATTGTATTCAAGCATGTGATGTTTTTGTGATTAGGCACTCAGCTTGGGTGAAGGTCACTTCTTTGTAACTGAGTAGTGAATGACTGATGATGTCACAACCAGTCAACAATATAATTTTTCTCTGGAGAGGTTTTCAGAGGTGGGGGCTTGGTAATATGGAGATAAATAATTACTAACATGTTTAAAAATGTACAAAATATGTTTGGGTCAAATGGTTTACAAATAGTTGATGTGTACACTTATACAGATAAACAGAAGACAACATGCGTTTGGTTTGCCCAGCCACTTTAAGAAAGTAGTTTCATATACTTTTAAGAGGTTGTGTCAGATGTGATACCGATTATTAATAGGATCTAGTAACATTGTCCAAATCGAGAAAAAAATTACTTCGAACTCTATTTTAGTTCTCTCATACCTTGTAGTTCGTATTACTAATAGAAGCATGGAACATGTTTTTCTCTTTCGTTAAAAAGATATTTACGATTGAAGTGTTCAGATTTCTAATTATCTACTGGAAGTTATAACTGTATACAAAGTCAGTGTAATGCGTTCGCAAATATCACTTTACATTAATTTATTTTTTGATCATTTATTGGCTATGTAAAATACATTTAACGTGAAACAATCACACAATACTTAGGGGACATATCAAATAAGAAAGATACACATGAATCAACCATTCATCACTTTTTTAGAACAATGTAAACAAAGTAACTAGATCCTTTCCGCCCTGGACCACCTGACATCAATATACGAGTATGATCGCTTTACCCAAAATTATAAAGTTTTACCCGCAATTGAGGTCCTTCTCAAGTGATTTCAAAATAACAAAGCGTCACACGGATATAGTTTAAACGGGGTCACTTGAAAAGCGGAGGAATTATTTTTTTTAAATTATGAAACGCACCTTGTTTGACAGATTATAGCTATCACCTCGCAGAGCCAGTCTCTGCCGACAAAGAACCGCGCCTCCGTTTCCACGCCAACGATGCCGAATGAATCGATTACGAGTGAAACGCACATGTCTGCCACCGCGAGATTTACGATGAAGACATTGCCTGTGATACAAACACAATTTGAAGGAAATTTGCAGTTTTTGTAATAGCGCCGTGTAGAAAGCAAATGGAAATTTGATGCAGATTGATTTTGAAAGTCATAGCAACAAATTGATTATTAATTTTGTTTAAATGTCGACATCGGTTTTTAACTCACTAATGACCCATTATCATTGCATTTTCCCCAAAAGTGATATTTTAGACTTCAATCATATACCAATATCATTGTAAATTGAGATTTGCATGAAATTATAATTATTTTTACCCATTGAACAACAGAGGATATTGACTTCTTCGTGATGTATCCGGATTTAAATACTATTGACTACGGTTTTTGTTATATAATCCCTAGGATATTATCCCAAGTGATATTTGAGACTTCAAAGTTCAAACATATACCAATGTCATTATAAGATCATTGTAAGAATATAATATGTGAGATATGCATATAAAAGGAATAATATTTACCTTGTGAACAAAAGAGTAATTCGATGTCTTATTTTATCCCGATCGTTCTTATGAAGTATCCGAATTTGGATACTATTGACTACGGTCGAAAGTGTCTACAGACGCTTTAAAATCTTAAATATCTCCATAAAAAGACAGACATATGAAAAAAACAGAACTTATTTCATTCTGCTGTTACCATTAGCCAAAATAACAGGGAACAAGATACATGTGTAAGCTCCAAGTAATTTTGGTTGAATTTGGTCGAAGTTAACGTCCCAGATAGCAAAGTTTCTGGGGCCCATCTAGGTTTTTGTTTGGCTTGACTGGTCCATATGCCCCATATAAAACCCAGATGTATACCAGATGGGCTATCCCACACAGACCCCACCAGTACCAACACACATGGGACCCATATAAATCCCATGTGGGGTTTTGGTGGTGAACATTGCGCATCAATTACGTTGGCTGTGCCCAGATGAACATAATGGGCCCCACATGAATCCCACATGTGTTACAAGCACAATTGTATTTCAAGGCCCATATCCGCCCCCATATAACAACCCATACGAATACCAGATGGGATTTCCCACCCAGAACCCTCATGGGATTCGTATGGGACCCATGTGTGTTGGTACTGGTCCCAGCCAAAAAAAAACACAGATCAAACCATATAAAACCCAGATGGGTCAATACGGGGCCCACTTGGCCCAGATGGGCTCCATGTGGGCTCCATGTGGGCTCCTGTACCACGTGCACCAGGGTTTTGACATGGGCCTCATTTGGGCCAAGTGAGTTTTGTATGGTTCAATGTGGGCCCCTTATAGGGCACCATAATATCCCATCTGGACCCCATTTGCCATTTTTTCGAGATTGCTAAACCCCCCAAAAAGCATGCGTTATTACGTAATACTTGTCTTGGAAAAGGATTTCTTTTCTTATTTTCATGATTAGTTCTGTATTTTCTTTTGTCTAGAAACAAAAGTTACAGCTCAATGAAGAAGTCAGCGTACCCGTTCTCATTATATGAAACGCCAGATACCGTGTTATTTTTCAAATAAAGATAAACCAATTACATCAATTGTTTTATTCTTGTCATTGCTTTGTAATATGTATTATCGGTATTTTAAAATTATCATCTTGATCCTCCACATCCCTATCCTCCTCATCATCACCACCATCATCGTCATCATAATCATCATAGTTAATTGTTTCATTACCAATGCTATGAAGACGTCGATGCAGCCACGCGGCCCCGATGACGAGCACGTTACCAATGCAGCCAGTGACCATGATGACAATCGTATAGATCAGATAAAACATGTGGACCACGTAAGCGTCGGGGTAAAGGTTCACGTACCCACCCACATCCTTCGACGCTGTGGTTAGGGGCCATTCCGTGGTTGACGAAGACCTCATTGATGATGGGCTGATTAGATCAGCAAATTCGTCTACCTGGAAAGTGGGCTCGAACTGCGACGTGTTCTGTGAAAACAAAATATTATCCTGATTAGTAATATCATATAATATGTTCCTTTTATTAGTTTACAGTTTTGGTCAAAACTATATATACTATTTTGTAAGTTGTCTTTATAAAAAACTTACAGCTGTAGTTCAATGATGCTTGAATGAGAGTAAACCAGACAGACGGTTAATGCTACAGTCACAAATGGTCCGATTTGGGCTACGGCGCCCGTACGATGCCACTTTTAGGTGAAATCTTGCGGGAATCTTGCGGCGCCGAACGGGTGCCGTGGCTATCGTACGGTCGCCATTGCATTTTTCCTCGCCGTACGATGTCAACAATTTGTTTAACGCGGAGTTAAAACAAAAAATGCATCGTACGATTTGTTACTTGCCGTAAGCCCGTAGACACAGCGTAGAGAGCATCGCACGGGCACCACAAGGCCAAGGGCATCGCACGGGCACAGCACGGACAACGCAGCCTTTTTTTTCGAATATCGTACGATTTTGAGACAGAAAATTTGGCCACTCAAATCGTACGGGTACCGTGGAGTCACCGTAAGAGTACCGTAAGACACCCGTACGGGCACTTAGTTTGTGTTCACGGGGGCCGTGCGATTTATGTTTTATTTTAAGAAAAAGGTCATCGTACGGGGCCCGGAGAATATGTGACTGCTACTCTAAAATACCACAGACTTTGTACGATATCACGATTTCCCAAAATCGTAGAAAATCCGCCGTAGGGAGAAAAATCGTACGGCGCCCGGACCATTTGTGACTGTAGCATTATAATGCTTAGGTAACAAATGCTCTGATTTGGGATACGGCGCCCGTACGATGCCACTTTTAGGTGAAATCTTGCTGGAATCTTGCGGCGCCCGCAAGGGTGTCGTGGCTATCGTGCGGTCGCCGTTGCATTTTCCCTCGCCGTACGATGTCAAATTGTTTAAAACAGGGGCTAGGGCTGTTGTCATTAAAATAGTAGCTGTTAACACAAGAGACACCTAACGTTTGTATGTTTTTATCAACAAATGTGAATATGATGTTTGGTTAAAATAATTATTCAATAATAAGATCATCAAAAACAATTTAAAAACCATTCTGGTACATTTTCATGTGCAACATTTTAAAATATGTAACACAAATATTATTGAATAAATGATATATCCAGCTGTTTCTTAACCGATTTAGATCACATAATGTTTTAAATCAAATTCAATTTATTCAACCAAATCATTAAAAATCAAATACAATGTTTATACATGAATGCTGTTGTACAATGTAAAATACAATGAATGGTTTATAGGGACACCTAGGAAGGATAGCTTGTAATAGGGCCCTTTTACATATCATTACATATTACATACATGTATAGACATTGATGGAAATAAATATTCATACAAACTGCATTCGTGAGCCCACCCTACCTACCCGCCCCCAACTCGCATGCATATACACTCATACCATGTCGCAGCAGATTTTGAAGAGAAAGGAAAGAAAGTTAAAAAAAAGAGGAGAACATACAGAAGAACATGTATATAGAAATTCAGTCTACTCAATTTGATTATAAAGTTGTAAATAATTCACTTTTACACAATTTCTTAAATCTTGTCAAAGTTGTACTGTATCTTATATTAGAGCTGAGATTATTCCATTTGCTTATTCTCACATTTTGAAATGAATTCAGAGCACGAGTTGTACGTACAGGAGGCGTATGTAATAACATACTTTGCCTTGTGTTGTGGGGATGAACAGATGAATTAATTACAAACAAAGATTTAAATATGTGCTGAAGATGACTAGTTTGGAAATTAAACATTAATATGAGATTAAGCGTTATAAGTTGCTGTATTGGAAGAACTTTCACATTAATAAATAAGGGATTACTAGAACAATTATACCATGACTTTGTTATGATTCTAATAGCCTTCTTTTGTAACAATTTAATTTCATTTAAATGAGATAAATAAGAGTTTCCCCACACAATGTTGCAATATGATAAGTGTGGTAGTATTATTGAATAATAAAGTAGCATTAACACATTTTTTGGGACAATATATTTTAATTTCGATAATATTCGAACACCTCTTGATACCTTCAAAGTAACATTCTTCACATGAGCCTTCCAACTTAAGAATTCATCAATAATAACCCCGAGAAAAGATTATGATTGAACACATTGGAGGGATGTAGTTTGTATAGATATAGAATCAAAGTTGGGGGGAAGTCTCCTGTTTTTTGAACGAAATAGAATATACTTTGTTTTTTCATAATTGGGATGCAATTTGTTATTTTGAAACCAGGAGACTATTTTACTTAATTCTAAATTAACTAATGAAATAAGTGTATGCACATTCTTATGGAATAATACAATTACAGTGTCATCTGCAAATAAAGTAAACCGAACAATTTTTGAACTCTTTATAATGTCATCTACATAAATAAGAAACAGGAGAGGTCCCAAAACAGAACCTTGAGGTACACCACATGATAAGTCTTTAAGCTCAGAATTGACACCATCGACCACCACATTATTGTTTTCTACCAGTCAGATATGATCTAAACCAGTTTATTGCTACACCTCGCACGCCATAATAACATAATTTATCAAGAAGAATGTGGTGGTCGATGGTGTCAAATGCTTTTGAAAGGTCCATGGATAATCCTAAACAAAAGTTACCTTCATTCAATTCATTTATAACATAATTAGACAAATTCAAGACCCCATGTGCAGATAAAGGGACTTAGTAACATTGTCCAAATCCTCAAAATAAAATTGTAATTCTAGCGGTTCCTTTATACCTTGTTGTATTCGTATTAACAATAAAATCATGGGACAGCTTTCGGTTTTTCAAATTTCCCTTTCATTACAAAGATATGTATGATTGAAGTATTTAGATAAGAAAATCTCCGGGCGAGATTTTCATCCCTGTACAAAGTGAATGCAGTGAGTTGGTGAATATCACCCAATATCACTTTGCATTTTCGCTCATTACTTGGCCATACATTGTCCATTTGACCTGAAATGTTCACACAATACCCTGAGGACATATGAGATAACAACAGTATACATTGCATCAACCATTCATCAGTTTTTGCACATCTCAACAAAGTTACTAGATCCCTTTAAGTGTTTTTCTGAACCCAAATTGTTCATTAATTAAAATTTCATATTTAAAAAAAAACCTAAATAATCTACTATACATAACTTTTTCTAATAATTTGGAGATCATTGACAAAATGGCAACAGGCCTATAATTATCAATATTTTGCTTGCAATTTTTTGTTATATAACGGCATATATATTATTAATTTGCTGTTGTACTGATCTATCCGTCTTTACCAAACAAAATACTAGGAACATGATCGGAGATATCCGTATATAATAAACCAGTTTCTACATTTTCATGAAAAGTATTCAGATATTATCTATTAAAGGGGTAGTACAGTTTTGGTAAGGCTGAACTTTAGTAACCAAACTTGGACAGTAACATTATAAACTAATAGTTATTACTCCACCATGCTCGAAAGGTATACAAAATTACAAACGGCTAAGTAAAAAGCCTGTTATCATTCAAAAAGAGCCATTATAACACAAGAGGGCGCTTTCTAAAAAGGCATTGGTTTCAACCATTTTACATACAAAATAATGCATGTGATGTTCTATTGAAATAATGATTAAGTAGATAGATCATCAACAACTATTTAAAAAACACTTTTGAAAATGTTTGAAAAAGTGTCAGCATTTTTTTAATTTTTTGAAAAAATCATCTAATTATTTGGGCCCCAAATAATTATAAGATCAAATATATTTATTGATATTTCAGCCGTTTCTGGACCGATTTTGACCAAATAAAGTTTATTCTGCCATTAAAATTGCATGTTCTCTCAAATTCGACACTCAGTTTTTCATTATCTCACAACAAATTGGGATGTGCAGCGCCCTCTCTACCAAGATATTGCAGTAATGCGTGTAGGCTTTGAAATTAGTGGGTACATATTGTGAGAGAACATAGTTTCTAAAAACTCATTTGTCTTATCATGAGATTGATGATGAAGCAAATTAATATTATAATCACCAATCAACATTATGTCTTTCTTTTCTTTTTCTAACACACATATTATACATGTATTTAGTTTGTCATTAACATTTGATACATTGGTATTAGGGGGTCTATAAACACAGCCAAAAACTTTAGATTAATTTTTCAAACTTTTCACTTCAATAAAAATTACCTCTAACTCTGGTGAGCAAAAGGATAAGTCATTACGAATGGAGTAGTTAATCCCATTTGTTTACATACATTGCAACACCCCCTCCAGTTTTATCTGATTTACAAACTTGGACCAAGGAATAGTTTTCTATATTGTACATTTCCAAATGAGTGTTACAATTAAACCATGTTTCACTTATACCTATTATATTTGAGTGATGACAATAATATTTGTAAGTTAATTCTGTCTTTACAATTTTACACTTAAAGGGACAGTCTCTCTTTTACAAAACGTCTGAACAGTTTCTAGTTGACGGACGGGGATGAATGAAACACACACAAAACAAATCAGATCGAACATCCCTATATAATTTGGATTCTACGAATGAAAAACGAATGCGTCCCTCCATCAGACTATATATCGGTCAATAAAAGAGTTTAAATGATTTAGCATAATATTACAACTATGTTGTACTTATTCTTGTAAAGGTATTGTGAAGCCGACATTTGTAAAGGTATGTCACGGAAAAAATCTCAAAAATGAAGAATATGTAATTACATGTAGTCAGTTTAAGCGAGGTTTTGTTATTTTGCCTAGTGTGCGGTCATGCTATTCTTATTTGTGCGCTGGTCACGTAGGGGTCACGCATAGCGTTGTTGTACTTCTTGGAATCTGTCTACGAGCTTCCTCACTGGGTGAATATACGTATAATGCACAATTAAAATTGTTTTAGGTCTATAACTCCACGAAAAAGAGATTTCAAGCCCTAATTTTTTCAGGCATGCTATTAAATGACATTTTCTTTCATATAAGACAATAACCTCGCAACTTTTTGGCTTGCAAAAGAGGGAATGTCCCTTTAAAGGATGTGGTGTGGCAAGATCGGTAGAGCGCGCGCTTTCTGATCTCGAGATCCCGAGTTCGAACCCTGCCCACTCCGTTTGTCCTTCAGCAAGACAATTAATCCACATTGCTGCTCTCTACCCAGGAGTATAAATGGGTACTTGGTCGGGTGTTAATTAGCCTTCAGCGCCCGTTGGGCAGCTTGGGCTAGTATGCTCCCCTGGGAGTTGAGATGGCGCACAAGATAATTGTGCGGGTTTGAACTGTACCTGATGACCAAGGGTAATAATGCGCCTCTGAATAGGCAACTAGATAGATGGCGCTCTATAAAAGCTATATATTATTATTATTATTAAAGGAACTACAGCGTCAAGATGGCCTAATTTTCACAATTCGGCTCTCTATATGTAATTTTTCCCGAAGAAAAAGAATTTGGCAGTCATTTCTCATGAAATCAAGCAATTTTGGGGTAATTAGTAGGCCTACATATCTAATTGTCCTGGGAACGCCCATTTTAAATCGCCAAAATGTGACGTCATCTAAAGAACGGACTAATGAACTAAATTCTGTAGATTACGCGTCATGACGTAAGCCAATGAATTGTCAATCACATGTCGATCACGCTGCCGATTCCGGACCCTAATTGTGGGTGGGGCGTAAACTGGCTGCTAAGTGAGATTTGGCATCAGAAAACTAGTCTTAAATCACTACTGTGTTTATTTTCATGGATTTTTGTTTCGGCAGACCTATGTTTCAAATCATCAACTATGGAATAAGTGTCAAAGTACGTTGTATTTTTTAGGTCCTTTAAGTGTGGCAGGCACATTCCCGATACATTTGACGGTATGATGAGTTTGCGGTTGAAATATCCATAATATAACCATTAGTAATTATTGTATTCAATAATTCAATAATTGTGAACCAGCCGTTGAACAAAAAAAAAAGTTTTTTTAAATAGTCGTTGATGATCTCTCTATTTAATCATTATTTGAACAAAACATTACTCCACGCTTCGCTATATTTTTAACTCTGTCTGTCTCATAAAGTATGATTTTGAAATAATGTGGTGACACCTGATAAAATAAAAAAAATGTGTTGCACATAAAGTAATGAGGTATACAACTTGCAAGGGGAATTCTTTAACAAATATTATAATTCATTTATTAATTGATCAACAGCGGTAACTTACCAACGCCATGGCCAAGACTTCCGCTACATGCAGGCTGTAATTAACACTTGATGGGCTCACCCCGATCACGGGGACGTTTGGAAACTGTTTCTGTCGGCTTCGGCGATGAATACAGGTGTACAGGTGTACACACATGCGTGATAAAACACGAACTATTGAGGGCTTAACTGAAGTCGGCTGAAAAAACGGCAGCAGTTAAAAATGAGACGAGATGATAATGAGAAAAGCAAATATATTTACACGGAAACGATATATGGACGTATAAAACGCATTTGACCCAAAAATCGCAAGGGCCTTATTTACCGTAACCATCAAATCCATAAATCATTTTTTCAATATCTTCCAACTGGCTAAGATGTGAAATGAGTGAAAAAAAATCACATGTGTATTCTGGTATTAATAGAACAGTATACGGCGCAGATAAAAAATATCCCGAAAAATATCAACAAATTCAACTGCACGCAACGGTGAAATGATTGATAATCTTGAATATTCCTCACGTATATATATTAAAGCACCCCGAAGATGAAACAACATTTACATTGGAAAGCGGTGTCTACGGCTCAACGTGTGTTCGTATTAAAAAGTCTACACGTACAGCATGCTTACGCATACGTTAGTTATGCAATAATCCACGCTCATTGGTCAATAACCTGCATGTCACGTAAACACATCGTAAGCACTCTTGGCGCGCGCCGTTTTTACTTCCAAAGACGGTAGAATAAACAGAAAGCAAAACCGTCGTCCCAATAAATCAAAAGTAAACTTGACAGATATCGCATTCAATAAGTGAAAATTTGAAGAAAAAAAATGGACATGAAAAACTATGAAAAACATAGCTATATATTTGTCATGATGTATTCAAATTAGGAAAATCCCCAAGACCTTTATAATCAACATCGCAACATCACGTTTTTACACCCAATTTCAGCACTGTCTTTTGACCCCTCATAATAACCCCTTCGTCTCAGTTAAAAATATGTCTTCGTGGAATTGAAATAGTGTTTACATGAAAAAGAAGAAGATCAACATCGACTTCCAACCTAAAGGGATAGTAGAGTTTTTTTTTTTATTAGGGGCGCTACATAATAACTCCTATTTGCGAGGTAGAGGAAAGCCGAATGGCAGTGATTACAGTTTGAAGCACAACGTTTGCTTATTATCATAATCCGTTCGGGGCAATTCCACGGTAACGGAAGGACATTCAGACGCAATTTTTGAAATTTAATCAAATAATTCCAGGATCCTGCTTATGATTCATCATTGTAAATAACATTTCTGAGACTCTTGGAGGGACAACTTTGATTTCCTATTTTTTTTTTTTTTTTTTACATTACGTTTATTAGATATGGACACTAATGAGGCCGGTAACGGAAGGACGGCAAAATGGACACGGATTTTCAAGTTTTATAAGTTATGATCCTATCTCTGTGAAGTTTCAAATGCTATCATGTTATATTGGCTCATAGTCCATTCCCTAATGTTCAAAGAGTATTACAACATTTATTTGAAACAAATATGTCTATTGGTTTATTAATTACAAGAAGTTAATTGCTTCACTGTTCGGTAACGGAAGGACAGTAACGGAAGGACAGAGTTTTTGATTTATTAAAAATATACTTTAGGGCTCTCAAAAAACTTAAATTTTAATGTGAACACATATTGTAATATCTAATCATCCAATTTGGTACCTTAAAACAGAAAAATAATAGAAAGGATTGCAAAAAATGAAGAAAATCTAGAAATTGGCACTGTGTAGTCCCAAGTGTATGGATTCATGTATGGTGTCTGTTTCTCCTATCAGGAGACGCCCAATATTTTTTAAATCATATAAACTGAAAGATATCATTATGTGATAATGATTTATGAAAAAATAATCCAGAAAAAATAAACAAGATCAGAAATAATCCTCATTTGATTTTTCCACTTTTGGCTCATTTGGCGTGGAATTGCCCTTCGGCTAAAATAGGGAGAGATATTCAGATTAGAGCCGTACACATTATGAAAAAAAGAAGCCAAGTTAATTTAAACACCGTTGTGGCAACATATTTCCCGATCCGGATGTGTTATTTTTATCTAGTTTTGCCTCTATACCACAATTACACCGACGCAGACCTATATACGTGTTTAACTTTATGTTTTAGCTGTACATTATACGGCACTTATTTGGCTCTCGTTCAGGTCAAAGCCGTATTCGGGGGCCTGAGTACAATTTAAATTTCTTTCAACCATTTAAGCATGGTAATTCAACAACCATTAGTTCATTTTGTTTTTAGAGAACGCACACTATAGACGTATTAATTAGCGGCTAGTAGTTCGACCAGTACTGTTATTATACATTAAAGTATCTTTGCCATCTTTGTTACTACCATCTAAATGAAAAACAAAAAGCAGTGTAGGAAGGTGGCGCAAATGGTAGTTCAAATTTGGGATTTTAAATATATTATATTTATTTAATTTAAATAATTGCATATATAAAATAGGAAATACAGTTGTAACAGTAATGTCTGTGTTTGCCTTTCTACTACGTGATAACCAACAATTTGAGTATAGGATTATGCATATTACATTAGGTAGAGTTTTTTCCCATCGTTCATTAAAGAGAGCCCTATAGAGAGTCGGTTATTTCTGACTACATAGGCATACGATTGCCTATACTGGCATGTCCTCCAGTCTCTTTTCCCTGAGTGTAAGCCTTCTTGATGACACGCTGCGGTCTAGGGGGTCAACCTATGAAAGGAAGATTTTCCGTGACTTAACCTTAAAAAGGCCGGGCTATTTGAGGTCTTCAGCGGGCTGGGGGGGGGGGGGGGGGCCGATCGCCGTGAGAAATTGCACGCATGATAAGTGAAGTGTATAGAATACAATGGTAATTTTAATTTTTGGAAAAATGTATTAATATGCATATTTATGGTAATTTATGCAAATAAGGTCATTAAATTCATATTTTTACCCATAAATCATATATTCTTCATAATTAAACTCTGGTTTTCACTACATAATTCTTTAGAGCATTTGGAATAATAATACGGCAAAACAATTTGGAAGAGCCAGGTTCTTCCGTATGTTTTCTATTGTTTTTATAATTTCTTATGTATTTCTTTGTTTTTTTAACTTATGTATTTTATTGTTTTTGTTGTTTATTTTATTTCTAACTATAATTCAACTATTTTGAACCCAAAACAAACATATAAAATGTAAACAAGACCAAATAACCAATGATATACCTCCTTTTACGAAAACTGATATTTCCATTTGTTTTGTACACAAATCACGAAATTGAGTGATTTTCGGGCTGACATGCATAGACAAAAGGTCACCTGACTTCGTAACGGTAGGTCCGATTTTCAAGATTTGGGTTTTAAAATATGCGTAAGACCCAAAAGAAAAACGTCAAGGGTTAAGGCACCGAGGATGCAGTGTGTGGTCATGGAGGGGATGTCTTACTGATGATATGGTAAAAACAGGCCCCATATTCATAAAACCCCGCTAGCTTAGTTCCTTGCTAAGTGTAATTCAAATAATAAAGTCTATTGAGCAACAAACAGCTTTCCTAGTCCCCAACTATATAGCGGTAGCGAAGTAAGCCTTCGGTACCCACTAAGTTAACCCTAGTAAGCAACTAAAAGATATTGTGTTTAATTCTTAGCCACTTCATCTAAAGTAGACTTATATTATAGCATGCAACTAAGCTAGCGGGCTTTTATGAATATGGGCCGAGGGGACCATCCTTGACAGGCCAATGGCGCTTTCTGGTCCCTCACATCCCTGCATTACCCATTGCATTATATGTGTTGTGTTGTTGTACGATATTTTTGTCATTACATGTTGTACATGTACAGTTTGTATTTTTTTGATTTTGTATTTGATGGTTTTGATTTGTTTTTATTGGATGTGAAATAAACTGAAACTGAAACTGAAACTGAAACTGAAACTGAAACGTTTAGTCTTCAATACTGTATTATACACGCGCGGCAAGTTGCAAACCAATTGTTTGAATTCGGGTCTTTGTGGGATAATAGTGGATTACTGCCTTGCTCGCACGTACACCGTGTCAAATGTAGGTGACGCTATAAATCACTCTCGCAATAATGAAAAAACAATGTGGGGCAAAGATGTGTACGTAAATAAATACTGATACCTCGTTGCGAGGTAAGCCTGCTAGACAGGACGCAAGAACAGTGAAGATGGCCATCGGGAAGACAAACATAGCGCATAAGGGGACAAGAATAGGAAAGGAAGTTAGTGGGGTGCAGGTAAGAATCTGATCCGAAAAAGGGGAAAAGAAAGTTAAAAAAGGAAAGTTATTATAAAAACAACGAAAAGAACGGAAGTTAAGGTCAAGTCGTCTTGGCTGTAGACACCCCGAGCGGTAGATCAATCTCTCCTTACACACGTTTCCGTTTCTTTTCAGCACGTACGTACCCTGATGGCAATCGATGGCAAAGTTGTTTTCCAGATCCAATATCTTGTCCGGCGGAGTTGAGGTGCTGTGCCATGCTAGGGCAACCCTGCATGTATGTTGATGTGTATCTAAAGTGGCGTAGTTACGTAACGGGGTAGAGGGGTTGGGGGGGGGGGGGGCGGGGGAACTCGGGGGCAAGTGCCCTCTAATAATTTGACAAAAACAGGACAAATATATGCTAGGATTTCCATACAAATCAAAACAAACTTAGTGTGCCCCCTCCCAAATCAGTCCGACGACGCTAGTATACATAAAGGTTGCACCCTTAAGGGCGCAAATTTTCTCCCAAAAGTGGGGTCTGCACCGTAAAGGGTACTGCTATTGTAGAAGCGTCTTGCACCCTTATTGTATCCTGATTTCTTAGTGTGTACGTTACTGTATACATCACAGTTTCTAATTAAATGTTAGTCTCCAAATTTAGACAGTGTATACAGCAAGGTTTAAACTAAAACAATATCGAAACTTGTAAAATGTACAGTTTTCAACCCATTCATATTTTATGGCAAATAATCTTAATTCCCGACCTTTTTGGGGTTTTGGGCTGGGTGTTCAGATATGTAGGCGTTTCTTTACGCTGTCCATTATTCTGTCATCTTTTGCTCTTTTCATTGGCTCTGTCATAAACTAATTTGTTTGCGTACTTTTGTATGTATGTATGTATGTGTGCGAGGTGTGTGTATGTGTTCGTTTTCTTTGTTTGATTATTTGTGTGCGTGAGAATGAAAGGTGAGTGTGCGAATGTGCGAAAGTGCGTACATACGCGTACAAAAAGAGAATACGAGTACAGTTTTGGTAAGGCTAAGCTTTAGTAACCAAACCTACCCAATAACATTACAAACTAAATAGTTATAACTCCACCATGCTTGAAAGGTATAGAAAATTACAAACGACTAAGTAAAAACCCTGTTATCATTAAAAAAAGAGCCATTAAAACACAAGAGGGCGCTCTCTAAAAAAGCATTGGTTTCAACCATTTTTCATAAAAAATTATTGATGTGATGTTTTGTGGAAATAATGATTAAATAAGAGAGATCATCAACAACTATTCAAAAACCTCTTTTGAAAATCTTTGAAAAGTGTAAGCTTTTTTAAAAATAAAAACAAAAATCATCGAATAAATCTGGGCCCCAGATTTATTACGATCAAATATATTCATTGATATTTCAGCCGTTTCTGAACCGATTTTGATCAAATAAAGTTTATTCTGCCATTAAAATTGTATGCACTTTCAAATTTTACACTCAGTTTTTCATTATCTCACAAAAAGAAAATTTCGTGCAGCGCCCTTTATACCAAAACTGAACTACCCCTTTAACATTTGGTTTTTATTTTTTATTGCATGTATTTGGTTAGAATTTGTGTGTATACGTGTGTAATAGGCTATTATATTATCTGTACTTAAAGGGATCTAATTGTCCAAATCCTCAAATTTATCTCATACCTTGTTGTCGGATTAACAAAGCATGAGACAGGTTTCGGTATTTCGAATTTTTAATTTGTTAAAAAGATATTTACGATTGAAGTGTTAGGATTTTCCACTATATCCACTGAATATTTATAACCGTGTACAAAGTGAGTAAATATCACATTGCATTTTCTCTCATCATTCGACCATTTAATAGCATTTAACATGAATTTTTCATACATAATCTAATGAGCTATTAGTTATACTTAGACTTAATTTAGATAATAAATAAAATATTATTGCATAATTATAACAATGCATATATTTTTGTCATATGATATACACCATGTATTTACAATACACATCAATATAAATCAAATTCGTATATATGCCTTTTAATTCATAGTCAGTTTGAATATGTTATGATTGTTTATCGAAATGAAATGAACAAATGGTACATGAATTCCACCTTACTCAAAACAACGTGTATACACGGTAAAATGATATAAACAAAATAATTATACAAACAATTATTGAATTGAAACAAAAATGGCCTTTTCTTATAATATCAACAAAACTGTATTAATTCAAGCTAAACTACATGTATTTATACCAACATATAATATAGAATTTCTCGGTCAATTTCGTAAGTTGGCCAAACGAATTAATTTTGTGTGCATTCAATTTCGCCGATTTTGTCACCGCAGCTATATTTTGCAGTTCAAATTCGTTTGTTAGCATTCGAATTCATATAACGATCATTCGATTACATTTCGTTTGCATTCGATTTAAAACGTGTTTCTATTTCGTAAAATTGTCATCTAATTTAAAGCGAGAAAATTCGTGATGACGTAATACCGCCTTCCGTGAAATCCGTTGGCGAAATTGAATGCAAATAGCGTGTTTTTTTAATTGAATGCTAAAAGTGGTAAATCACTGGACCAAAGAGCTAAATCGTATGAACAAAATTAAATTTTGACCACAATTGCAAGCCTTCAGCTCAATTTAGCGAAAATGTATGATTTACTTACTTACTTACTGCCCATTATGCCTCCTGGCACATAGGGCACCAACAAAAGTCTTCCACTCCTTCCGATACTGGGCCAGTCTTTGGATGGTTCCCCATGTGTGGTTCAGGTCTTTAATCTCCCCTTCCACAGTTCTTCGCCAAGTGTTTTTAGGACGTCCCCTCTTTCTTTTGCCTTCTGTGGCCATATTCATAAAACCCCGATAAGCTAGCTGGTTGATCAAATTACAATTTCGATGTCCGCTAGGCTTAGCTGGTATTCACAAAATGCCAATAGGCTAAATTCGCTATCGTAGTCAAGGCCCGAACTAGCATGACAACCCATCTGTCTAAATTCCACAAGCATTTGGTATTCCACGACATTGTTAGTCGAAATGCGAACAATAACAACAGTAGATCTGCGGTGCGGACTTATTGCATTGAAATCTATTTATGTGGGACCTTCTTTTGGACTTACAACAAAGGCGTGAGGTTGAATGACGACCTAGCACCCAGCTAATTTTTTCTTATTCACAAAAGCCAAATAGGACAAATTTGTAGCGACAACTGGACAACAATTTAGAGGTACTCCGGTGTACCTCTAAATCGCTAGCAAGTAACAATCTGCCCGGTTGTAGCGTGTATGCGTGAGGCGCGATCGTGAACATGGCAATGAGAATATTTTCGTGTGAACATGGCAAGGAGAATATTCGAATAAGGGATATTAGAGAATTTTTTAATGATAGCGTGATGTTAATTCAAAATAGTTCCCCAAGCACGGGCGTAGACATGACATTGATACCCATTCAAGTGGGGGGGGGGGGGGGGGGATGATCTATTCATTCACCCCCCCCCCCCCCCCCCCCCCCCCCCCCAGTTGAATAGGTATTACGTAACTCGCTACGCCCGTGTCTCCAAGTAACATACTTTTCCGTGTTTGTCCTAGCATCCTTGTCTTGTACTTCATCGACAACATCGAGAAACTCTACGTATTTATCAGCTTAAATTACATGTTTTTATCTTGAAAGTAATTTGCCTTTATTTATCCTTATTGTGACATATTAGCTTAATTTTGCAGTTCAGATTGATTTTATGTGATTTCAATTATTTTTTAATGAATCTATCTATACTGTATAATACTATTTAATGCAATTTCGTTCCTGTTTTCACTATAATCACTGCAATTGAATAGTTTCCCTTGTCATGCTTATCATATTATAAGCGTGGCGGAGCTTGGTCGTAATGATGAGGGAGATGTATTTGGTTTTGCTTCATTGGGGTGGCTATGAAAACATGTGCTTACGCGTGATCCCTCCCCCACCCCCCCCCCCCCCCCCCGAAAAAAACATCATTCCTTCTCACACTCATATCTACAGTAACACCCTTACATTTAGGAATTCCCCTTCCTGTCACAACTGTTTAAGAAGCATTATAACACGCTTTTTGTTTTGGACACAAGTTACTACCTCCCCCCCCCCCGTTTACCCAATTACCCAAGATAGGACAATTATGTTCTACTACCCCCCCCCCCCCCCCCCCTCTCCCTTACTGTATCGCGTTGTAGAACACATAACAAACTCAATAAGACGCTTTCATGATTGGAACAATAAGGAACAATTCGTTCATTCACACGTTCGAGTAAACTGCGCTTTTATGTGATGTCAAACAAACATGCAACAGATGGAATGTTACCATGACAGCCACGATGAATATATTAGGTCTCCGAGTTGTTAGCTTGTTATCGGTATGGTTAGAAGTGATTCTTGAATTGAAGAGCAGTGCTGACATGACACATCCTTGCCTAACTCCAGTCTTCACTTGGAACTTATGGTTACTGTTTCCAACTCTGCATGTGAAGTTGGTGTAAAAGCTCTTAATTACAAGAACTTGCTGCTCTGGTATCCCATATTTGCGTAGTATTCACCAAAGCCTGTCTCGGTGGATGCTTTCGAATGCTTTTTCAAAGTCAGCAAAATTAATATAAAGTTTCCTCTGCAATTCTGTGCATTGCTCTATGATATTACGTAGTATACATGTATAAGTAGACATTTCGTTCTCTTCAAGAGAGTTGAACTTGCCTTAGAAAGCTGACCGATGGCCTTTATTGTGTGAACTGGCCAATAGTCTTTGTTCTCGAGAATTTTGTTACGGACCTGCTCATTATCTTTGTGAAAGGATAAAGCCTTATAGCACGTTAGAGTGTTGTCGAAATGTGATTGAATTGAAGTCACATGACATTCAGTAGAAATGGTATATTGAACGATATACCTGACCTTGCAACACGGTTCATGATGAGTGACGTCACTCAACAAACGTGAAATGGACCGGTAAATTGTTTACTAAACGCGTAATGCTACATATATTTCATAACAAAACGAGCTATACACTTATTAACGCAATTCAAATTAAATCGTACAGCGCTCTTCGATTCCAAACGGGTGATCGTGAAATGACGAATTACGAATGTATTTCATCCTATTTCTAACCATAACTTATTTGCGCAAAGCAAATTGGATCATGAGACCATTGTAAACGCGACTAGTCTGGTATTATTTTGGTATTCTTGTAGTGCTTTTGGAAGCAATTATTGATCGTGAGGAGGTGTTATGTGAAGGAAATAATGGATGGTTCTTTTCATGCGACGGGGCAAGAATATTGTACTCACCGCTAGACCACCACCACTGGTCTTTTCAACGCGGCGCTATATTATGTGTGCTTTGTTGAATAGTCCAGTTCATCTGGCGCTTCGTGCAATATTTATCGCAATCGCATGAAAATCATTCATTATTTCCTTAATGTATAGAGGTCAATAACTTCAACCGTAAATGGTTTGGACTTGGCCCTTGTGATCAAGCGGAATAATTTTGTCTAGAGGACGATATACATAAGTTGGAAATCTAGACTTGTCCTTCGAGATTAATTGGCCTTGTAGAGGTCGGTATGTTTATTTTCGAGAGAATTTTCGTTTCAGGCGTGGTACAGCAGAAAACCCGTTTAAGAAAGAAGGTATAGCCTCGTCGAAAGCTCTTGTTGGTGGCTGCGTAGATGATGCAGTTGATGCTACTGTTGGTGTGTGCGAGTAGAACCGAGAATATGAAGCTATTGCGATGTACAATAGAAATGCCGAGGATGCTGGACAACATGTAAGGCGTCCACATGGTGACGTAAGCGATGCCGATAATGAGCAAGGACCGTAACAGCCGCATGTCGGACGAACGTCGAAACGACATCCAGTCCTGTCGACCGATCTGCAGGACGTATGCGAGTAATGATAAGGGAATAACTGGGGTATGAATACATGAAGAAAATTATATTTTTGCTTAGGATGCACGTTGTATTAACATTGACTGATAATGACTGGTAATACATTGTATGTCTACAAGTGATCGCATGGTATTTAAACAATTTTAACTCAAATAACTCAAACGAATAATGAACGACAGACTTGTTATGAAGCATGTTCTGACTATCAGTTGTAAAAACCTACCTAAGTACCCCAAGTCCACAACACCTTCATAGAAAGTGACTCTGTTCTAGTTCGCCGCTTGTATGTTTTTTCTTTTTATTAACATCATTTTTCTTTAACTGCTTATTAAATTAAGAATGGTTTCGATGCACAATAATTATAATTCACATGAACAATAATTCATTCAAACGTCGGTGATTAATGCATGTACTCTCAAACTTCCCACATTATTCTAGCGGGAATTTGTGGTCCTGTTTTCCCATTCGTGTTTACCTTGTTCAGCCTTGCTGAGGATCTCCTTGCCTGGTAGTAGATTCGGACGTAAGAGTAAAGAATAACCGCAAGAGGCAGTCCAAATGCCGAGACGTTAATGAAGATAGTATATCTCAAGTCGACGCCAAAGTCGCTCAGGCACAACATCACCTTCCAGTCGAAACGGTGATTGCCCCAGCCAATGAGGTTGGGAAGGTCGATGAGGAAACATACGCCCCATAAACCTAGCAGCATGACGGGCACGGTGCGACGGTTGTAGATGTCGGGGTAGCGCGCCCAGTGACAGATGCTGACGTACCGGTTGACCGCGATCACTGCAATACTCCACATCGAACAGCTACAACTATTAAGTATGATGGACATAGGTCAGATGAATCATGTTAATGAGAGAGAAATAGATATGAATCGTTATAGTCAACAGGGCAGCACGAGAGGTTTTGGCGACCTATGCAGGCCCGTATCCAGGGGGGGGGGGGGGGGGGGTGCGTTTGGTGCGCACGCACCCCCACCCCCACCCCCAATTCAGAAAGATCAATTTTTTCGGTCTCGGCCATCTAAACCAGTGGCCACGATCTGTCTTGGGCTCGGTCCTGTTTTTGTATATTACACACACGGCACCCCCTTGAACAATTCCGGTTACGGGCCTGCTATGAGCAGAGGCAGTCCAACATCTCGACATTTATACTACATAATATATCTACCCCGATGTGTTCAACTGCTGACTGAAGAACACACGTGACCCTTGAACTTAATTGTGTGAAATTGAGTTAGATTAGGAGGGGCTATTGGATAATTATGCAACATGAACACATCAAGCAAAAATTTTCGTATTTTGGTTTTAGCTATTTACAATCAGGGGTGCAAACAGGTGATTGTATTGATACCTCGTGACACAGATCACACCAATCAGCTCGCAGAGCCACTCCTTGCCGATGTAAAACCTCGACTCCGTTACCAGGCCAACCACGCCGAAGACGTTGACAACCAGAGACACACCCATATCAGCCATGGCCAGGTTGACAATGAAAAGATTGCCTGGTGTATAGACAAAACAAAAACAATCAATAAAGATAAAGGAAAGTCACCTGACAGCGTTAACATGTTTAAAGGGACTTGGTAACATTGTCCAAATCCTCGAAATCCAATTGAAATTCTAGCGGTTCCCTCATAACTTGTTGTACTCGTATTAAAAATAAAAGCATGGGACAGGTTTCGATTTTTAAAATTTCCCTTTCGTTAAAAAGATATTTACGATTGAAGTGTTCAGATGTTAAATTATCCACTGGACCTTCAACACCGTGTACAAAGAAGTGTGCATGTGCAATTAGTAGTGGATATTACTTTTCAACTTTACGGAATTCGATACATGTTTCATCTACATTCTCTGAAAATTTCATGTCCTAATTCATAATGTTTACCGTAAATAATGATGTTTCTAAGCAACATTCATTTCGGTTTCGACCAGAAACTCGGTTTATCCGCGCTGGCTGTTCATAATCGACCGTGAAACGAACGCCACTAGCTATGTGTGATGCGAACGCGGCGCGGCGAGAGGAAAGCACTGTACAGTGATTGGTCAAACTGACCTGAATAGAGTTGTATAGTCCGTACTTTGCATTATTTCCGGGAAGCGTTTGCGGCCTACTGTATAGTACCGCATTGAATCGCACTGGGCAGTAATAACCAACCTATTACTCGCACATCATAGCGCAGTGTGCAGCCTACCATATCCTACTGTATCAAACTGTGTTTTCTTTGTCTAGCAGTACTTGCAGTGGTACAGCGGCGGTATATATTTTTTCTTCTAATCAACAAGTTTTCGTCAAAATATTAAATTAAAAATATATATCACTGTAACTTTCAACAAGATTTCCAATTTACTCTATTATACAAAATTACACTTTATTCCATATTATCAACATGACCACGCGATGCCTGTATTATGGTGATATAAGTAACGAGTCTTTTTAGTTGGTTGAAATTATTATCTTTTTGAATGATTTTTGAATTAATGCGAGCAGCGGAAATTAATGTATCAGATAAATAGCCAGACCGCTAAATATCCAATTATCTAAGTTGAGGAGTTTGCCTCTGTTTCTATTCCATTCCATTTCCACACGATTACAAAGCAGACAGCCGCAGTTCGGGTAATTATGGTAATGGCTGCCTAATCGCGGACCGTGGACTTATAATTATCATTGTATACAAATGTATGGGTACAACTGGCATGATCAATTGAATGAGAAATTTCTGAATTGTTTTTAAATCATTTTCAAAGGCTTGTGCGTACAAACCTGTACTTTCAATTTTTGTTTTTGCACACTTCTTTGTTAAACTATTTTTTCTATCCCATATTTACATAATTTAGGGTAATATTCATATTTCTTTGGAATGTCTTGGCATCAAGCCAGCAGATCATTGTGAAACCCACTGCGACTCCACTGTAAACTATTATGTTGTATACTTATCTTTTACACTAACATCAACATAATAAAAAAATGTTTAAAACATATATTTCATTATTTTTGTTTACAAAATTATAATGCAAATTAGCACATGTACGATATATTTATGCGTTGTATTATATTCTATTGAATATATGTTTTGTATTTCTATAATGTTTCAGCTCTTTTGCTGAAAGTTGCTAAATGAATTAAAAATAATTAAATGATTGTGTCATGGCATTGGTACCGGAAGTGAGAGAGAAATATATGACTGCCCCCAAATATTCGAATGACTTGGATACGTCACTGTCTGTATTATATAAAGTTTTAAACTAATATCTAACAATAGGATGGTGGGCATTCCCCGCAAATCGAATCTGAGACTTCCAGATTGTAAGACCGGTGCTGAAATAATGCTCTGCCAATGCACTTTTGAGAACCTAATCTACATACATTGTTCACCGTGTGCAGTTGTGGTGTAGCATGATTCGTTAATACAAAAGGGGCAGGAGTGTGACGGGTGAGACTTCACATTTAAGGGGTAGTCTATAATCAAGCCAATATGGATTTTATTTGATGTTTTATCATTGATGGTATACAGTAGGGGGGCAAGTGCGGGGGATGATTTCGACATTTGGGATGCAATTATAAGTTTGTGTACATTGCATGACACCGGTAATAATGTTCGCAAAACGGCACCGCACATCTGATTTACGTGATTGTGATGATCATTATGGTTATCAATATATTGACGCCGACAAAAACGATCATGGAGAAGACGATGATGACGATGACAATGTCGCAAATCTCGGTAACGTTTATAGTAATTATGATAACTATAATAATCTGATTGGCTCAAGCTTACGGGACAGCGTTGCGTTCTAATGAAACTTGCAATGGGATTAGATAACTTTTTTCGGAGAGTGTTTCTTTTTTTTCTCAAGTTTTTCCCACTTAAAAAAAACTGCAAATAAAAAACGGAAATGTTAATGAGAAGGTGGGATCTACTTAGTCGTATAATGATTATAACGGGTATGAATCCTGTTTCACGTCACGCTCCTCGCAGAACCTTATCAACGATTCAAGCTAATGATAAGCAGTTTCATTACCGAAAAGATTATCTTTTCGAAATATAATGAAAGGGAATCTACCGGGAATGATTATACAGATAAGGAAATGCAGACAATTAATAGTTAATTGCGCCCTGAGCACATTGAAAAAGATGGAATTGGCACATTAGAAGACTTAAAAAAATAATTTATAATTACCGAAAAGTGTATTTTTTTGAATTTTAGTGAAAGATAACATGAAAAAGAACCCGCTGAAAATTGATTATAAAAATACACCTCTCCGTTGCGAAGATTCATTGTGTAAAGTTTATTGTTGCGCTAAGTACCGGGGACGGGATAAATGAATGGGGCCGGGGTGGGGTTGATATCGCGCGATGTGTGAACTACCGCTCTGAACGTGATGAGTTCATTGTTATGAGGTGATATCAATGTGCCGGCCCGCCAGCTAGGTTGACAGGAAATGGGCGCGGCTTTGTACAATTACGTAATACCAGCGAAAGCTTTGCCGATTGGCCGATGAATAACAGTATAATTGCGCATGCATAATTTCGTTTGCTGATCGATCACGAAAAGCGGAACGGTGAAAGCGAACGGTTCAACTTCTCGCTCGATGTGTGAGAATGCTTTTCTGAATGGATGCAAAACTTTAGAAGCGATCTTCTCCCTTGTATGACAAAATAGCGGGGCTCTGATCCACATTATTAAATTGCGTTTTTCTGGCCTTCAAGAAACTTATATGTATTAAGTTCTATATCATTTTAAAGCCGAAATCCTAGAGAATTCAAAACACTAACAAATCTCAATTTTGATATGCCCGATGAATTACCCGAAGTGACAGAGCCAGTCACATATAAGGTCCATTTAACCTGAAATGTTCACACAACACCCATTGGACATATCAGATAGCATGTATCAACCACTCATCACCTTTTGCACATGTCAACAAAGTTACTAGTTAAGGTTAGTTACTTTGATGTGTGTCGATTATTATAAGTTACATGTTACAAATCACAGAGGTATCATTTGGAATGGTTTCGAAGTCGGGACCCCATTGCTGGCTTTCAAGCACCCACCCAACTGTGTCACAACATTTCAACCTAAACATTGTTCTTAAAATACGCGCCAATGTTGCCATACAAATCTCAAACAACGTTTTCTTTTCTTTCTCACTAGTCTCCATCTTAAAGTGGCCCTGTAAAACAACTATATTTCAGTCAATATTTAAGCATAACAATTTCAAGAACAGAAAGAGCATTCCGTAACGTTCTGAGACCCACCCCTTAACATTTGCGGTTTTAGAGGGGGGATCAAAGTACTTCATTGCAGGTGAAAATTGCATTCATCTACACATAATACAACATGCGAAATTCCGCTTGCATTGAGGTCACGCGCATTTTGTGTAATGCGGACGACGATCTGATATATTTTAATAGTGATTTTTGAGTTGAGCTACTTTTAAATGCATTTATACGAAGAAAAAACTCTTATCATATACATATTTGAATCCTCACAAGTCAGTCTTAAAGTGAATCAAAATTGCCCCTCTGATGTCAGTGTCACTTTTAGTATTGAACTGTTTGTATTGCATGTTTAAATGTGTTATATTTTCATACCAATGTTGCGAAGACTCCGATGCAGCCACACGGCCCCGATGACGAGCACGTTGCCGATGCAACCAGTGACCATGATGACAATCGTCCAGACCAGATAGATCGTGTGGACCACGTGTTCGTCTGGGTAAGGGTTCTCATAAGCGTTCTCGAACTGTGACGTGTTCTGGGTATGAAGAACATTAAAGTGGAGCCAAACGCTGGCCATTTCGCGTACTGTTACTAATAAGTGCATAGTTCCCGTCACTTCTAGTCTTATAATATTTCCTCTTGGAAATAATCAATGTTTTTTAAACCTCTATCATCTGTTTTGACTGAACACTGGAGGCTGCTATGTTTCCAACGGTACTTCATGAAACGTCATTCGATTGCATTAACAAAATCGGGTTACGTAACCAATAACTTTGCAGCAGGTTCAACAGCAGCGGTTACATATAACCCACTTCTGTCAGTGCACGCTCAGACGGTACAGTTGGAAAAAAACGTGGCAGCCTCCAGTGGTCCGTCAAAACATACAATATATTTATCAGAACGAGCATTTCGTTTCTCTTTATATGTTGTTATTGAGTTTTTAAATGTTTAAAGGGATAGTTGAGTTTTGGTATAGAGAGTACAGTTTTGGTCAAACTTAATTTTAGTATAAACCGAAACCTGCACCATTACATTACAAACTAATAGTTATAACTCCACCGTGCTCGAAAGGTATACAAAATTACAAACGACTAAGTTAAAAGCCTCATTAAAAAAGAGCCGTTAAAACTCAAGAGGGGACTCTCTAATCACTCATGGTTTCAACCACTTTTAATACAAATTATGCATGTGATGTTTTGTTCAAATAATGATTAAATAGGGAGGTCATCAACAGCTATTTAAAAACATCTTTTGTACATTTTTAAAAAGAGTAAGCACTTTTTTGTTTCAACGGCTGGTTCTAAATTATTGTGGGGCCCCACAATAATTACAAATGGTTATATTAATGGATATTTCAACCGTCTCTGTACCTATTTTGATCAAATAAAGTTTATTCTGTCATTACAATGTATTCAAATTTGGCACTCAGTTTTTCATCACCTCACAACAAAAGATTATTTCGTGCTGCGCCCTCTATACCAAAACTGTACTATCCCTTTAAATGATGGCCATATATTGATGATTACGCCCATTCGAATATTAAAGGGTTAGGGTTAGTAACATTGTCCAAAATCACATACTTTACTTACTCTCTCAAACCTCGTTGTATTTGTATTACCAATAGAACCATGGAACAGGTTGCGATTATTTCAAATTTCCTCTTTTGAAATGTTGGTCATATCAGATCACAACCACACACATGTTATCAACCATTCATCACTTTTTGCACAGGTCAACAAAATTACTAGACCCCTTTAACATTGTTACTGTATACTTTTATTCGCGATATTATTCATAAAGCCAAAGTGCCAATTGAAAGAGCCTTTTAATTAATTACAATAATCTTCGTTAAAAAAAGAAAGATTAAAACAGTATAAATTGCACCCTCTTTTGTTAAGATATTTGTTGGGGTTTTACTATTCAAGCCTCAATAAAAATCAATAATAGCTTTAAATCATGACAAACATGGTAACCATTTATTCCATTTAATCTTGCTAATGCACGGAGTTCTATTTTGGAAGTCAATACTTCAACATATTTTCCTGCGGGAGTCAATACGTCAAGATTTCGTGCGTTGAATATAAATTTTTTTTTAAAGATATACGTGTCACGTACATCTTAGTTAATAAACACAACAAAAGTAACTCCCCCCCTAAGCAAAATGGCGTAACTTTTTAACGAATTGGGTTTGTGCAACATAACTTGACAGGAATGTTTCTAAAATGATTGGCTAACGTCTCTGTGAAAATGAATTTAATCCGCCATGCCATGCATGAGTGAGCACACATTAAAAGAAAAATGTCACTTTTCAAAAGTCACAAGAGTCAAAAAGTGAAAATTCTGCCTTCGATGTGTGGACACTCATCCATGACTCGACGAACCAATTTCATTTTCACACATAAGTTAGTCAATACATGTAGGAACAATCCTGCCGAGTTATTTTGCTCAAAACCTTTTCGTTAAAAAGTTATGTTATTTGATTAAGGGGGACTTATTTTTGTGTTGAGTTTAATTGATCAGTATTGTTGGAATAAACTCAACAAAAAATTAAGTCTCCTCCTGATTAGAATAACATAACTTTTTAACAAAAATGTTTTAAGCAAAATAACTCGGCAGGATTGTTCCTACACTTATTGACTAACTTCCGTGTTAAAATGAAATTGGTCCATCGAGTCATGCATGAGTGAGCACACATCAAAGGAAAGATTGGCACTTTGTGTGCTCACTCATGCGTGACTCAATGGACCAACTTCATTTTCACTCAGAAGTTAGTCACAAAGTGTAGAAACAATCCTGCCGAGTTATTTTGCTCACAATATTTTTGTCAAAAAGTAACGCCATTTTGATTAAGGGGACTTACTTTTTGTTGTTGTGTGTATTACAAAAGCGTGCATGATTCATAAACACAACAAAACAAGTGAGTCCCCTCATCAAAATGGCGTCACTTTTTGACAAACTTGTTTTGAGCATAATAACTCGGCAGGATTGTTCCTATACTTTGTGACTAACTTCTGAGTGAAAATGAAGTTGGTCAATTGAGTCACGCATGAGTGAGCACACAAAGTGCCAATCTTTCCTTTGATGTGTGCTCACGCATGCATGACTCGATGGACCAATTTCATTTTCACACAGAAGTTAGTCAATAAGTGTAGAAACAATCCTGCCGAGTTATTTGCTCAAAACATTTTTGTTAAAAGGTTATGTTATTCTAATCAGGAGGAGACTTACTTTTTGGTTGAGTTTATTCCAACAATACTGATCAATTAAACTCAACACAAAAATAAGTCCCCCTTAATCAAATAACATAACTTTTTAACGAAAAGGTTTTGAGCCAAATAACTCGGCAGGATTGTTCCTACATTTATTGACTAACTTATGTGTGAAAATGAAATTGGTCCGTCGAGTCATGGATGAGTGACCACACACCGAAGGCAGAATTTTCACCTTTTGACTCTTGTGACTTTTGAAAAGTGACATTTTTCCTTTAATGCGTGCTCACTCATGCATGGCATGGCGGATCAAATTCATTTTCACAGAGACGTTAGCCAACCATTTTAGAAACATTCCTGCCAAGATATGTTGCTCAAACCCAATTTGTTAAAAAGTTACGCCATTTTGCTTAGGGGGGGAGTTACTTTTTTTGTTGTGTTTAGTTCTTTCTGTCAATTTATGTGTGCATTATTTCGCTTCATTTTGAATCATGTGAAAGTACACATTATAAAGGATTTCTAAATGAGTGATTGTTTTGTTTATTCTAACAAAATTATTTGTTCCCAAATGGTTCATTAAGGATATTTCTCCGGGCCGTCACCAGTAGAATACTAAACACATGGTTCGGACACAGTCGGTTCAAAGCAGCGAACACAACGGTCAGTGTGTTCATAACTGCGCTGCCCAATGTTTAGTTGATCAATACATCGTTTTTCATTTTTGATTTTGACTAGCTCTAAAATAGTTTCCTGCAAATATAACCATTTCAGTATAATATTTCAGTCATATTTCCTTTAGGCTGCGCAAAATATTTGTGTAACATTTTTACAAATACAAACCTCGACAGTACTCAATTACATTTTTAAAGGGCATCCATAAGCTAGCATTTTCGCTTATATAAACCGTTAATGATAAGTGCATAATTCCCGTCACTTCTAGCTTTGTCTAGTATTATTTTTCCTCTTGGGTATCACTAATAATTGAAATAATCAATGTTATTTAAAGGGGTAGTTTAGTTTTGGTAGAGAGGGCGCTGCACATCACAATTTTTTGTGTGAGGTAATGAAAAACTGAGTGTCGAATTTGAGAGAACATGCACTTTTAATGACAGAATAAACTTTATTTGGTTGAAATCGACCCAGAAACGGCTGAAATATCAATAAATATATCTGATCTTATAATTATTTGGGGCCCAAATAATTAGATGATTTTTTCAAAAAATAAAAAAAATGCTTGCACTTTTTCAAAATGTTCAAAAGCGTTTCTTAAATAGTTGTTAATGATCTCTCTATTTAATCATTATTTTAATAAAACATCACATGCATAATTTTGTATGAAAAATGGTTGAAACCAATGCCTTGTTAGAAAGCGACCTCTTGTGTTTTAATGGCTCTTTTTGAATGATAACGGGCTTTTTTCTTAGTCGTTTGTAATTTTGTATACCTTTTGGAGCATGGTGGAGTTATAACTATTAGTTTATAATGTTACTGTCCAGGTTTGGTTACTAAAGTTCAGCCTTACCAAAATTGTACTACCCCTTTAAACCACCATGACCACTATCATCTGTTTTTCCAACTTTACCACCTGAAACGTCATTCGTTTGGCACTAAGAAAAGCGGGCTGCGTATAAACCACTGACATAGCAGCAGATTAAATAACAGCGGTTAAATAATTCGCTTTTGTTAGTGCGCGCTCAGATGCGGTCGGATGACGTTTCATGCGGTATCGTTGGAAAACATGGCAGCCTCCAGTGGTTAGTCAAAACACTTGATATTGTTTTAAAAAAAATTATTATTGCCATTATTAATGATACCCAAGAAGAGATATACGCCTAGAAGTGACAGGAATTATGCACTTATTAGAAAAAGCAAGCGAAAATTCCAGCGTTTCATGTCTCTTTATCGATACAATAAACATTTCTTAGACAAGAATACAAGGAAGAAAAATATCTTTGAAAAGAAAAAAAGACAATATTATTACAACAAATCTTTCATAGAAGGAATCACAAAGGATGCTGAAAGTGCGTATAAACACTGGGGTGCAGGTTAGTCTTACTTACCATCAGAGTTGCCATGATTTCTAATTTAAAGTCGCACAGTAACAGTCAGTTAATACAAGTATTAAAAGGTTTGTTTAAGGAGATAATAATTTTTTCCCGGCGGAACATGTTTGGTCGTCCAGGCCATCGTGCAACAAAATCGAGACTGAACACAGATAATTCAAATAGCATTCCCTACAACAAACGTGATTTGTGGATTATTCTTAACATACAGGGTTACCATGGTTACAGTATGCGCTTTGTGAAAGGGGAAGGCCAATTCGGCATTCCTGCACGCTAATTGGTCAATAGCTTCTAGGTCACCATGGTCACGTTGTTACAACTTACATTTTATTGTATCGTCTTAATTATCATTATTGCCGAAGAAACTATAAAATAATGTTGCGCCGATTCGTAGTAACGGTTGGAGCAATTATCTAATGGATTTTACAATGATTTTATTATCTATATATAGCATACACTTTAAATATACTCCAACATCCCTAAACCATGTAAACGGATCCGGCCCACGATGCCTACTGCCCCAGAGCAATGCCTTCTATCCCAACCTAAAAACAAAGGATGTACCGAGCAAATTCCGTTTTGCCGCAATAAATTTATACAGTGATTTGATTAGGATTTTCACATAAATTGAGTCCTCAATCACGCTTCTTGCATTATTAGCCCATTTCGACGCCACAGCCAATATCACATCACTAACTCACAGTCTCCTATAGCTAACAACTAAAATAAACTAATTAAACTCGCTCTTTGTTTCACCCGGCAAATTCAGCGTTCCATTAACTGATTAATGTCCCAGTAGCGATAACGGAATAATCAAAAGTGTAACAATTTACAGCCCTGGAAAAACTATAGGTTTTCCCGGCCAATTTCCCACATTACGCGCCCAAATTAGTTTTATGTGCATTCAATTTCGTCAAATTGCCGTAGAGGAGTCACTTTGGTCATTCAAATTCATATTCCGAGCATGCATATTCGTATATGGGCACCCAAATTTCAAATCGCAAATTTCAAATTCGCAAATGGGCATTCGATTTCATCATTGGGCGCTTTTTTCAACAAATGGGCATTCAATTTAATACGGCAAGCTTGACAATCGCTCGTTTGTGCATTCAATTTCGTCAATGGGTGACCAATTTCCATACATGCTCATTCAATTTAAGTTACACAAAAAAAACATCCATACGTATTCACAAATAAACATACTGTATATACATTTATTTATACAACCACATACATAGTTATGCACATAATATATAGGCGTACCTAGGGGGGAGGGTTGGGGGTTCAACCCCCCGTTCTCGACTGTCATTATCGCTGGTCTCGGGCCTCGAAAAGTGCGCATAGCACTGGTCTCGGCCTAAAAAAATGTCGAAAATTACCGGCCTCGGCTTTGAAAATTTCCTACGACTACCCCCCCCCCCCCCCACACACACACATACACACACACACACACAACCCCCTCACAGGTTTCTCAAGCACTGGGTCTTGGTCTCGACCTCGAAAATTGTGGACCGGACCTGGTCTCGGTCTTGAAAATGTCGTAAATTCGTGGTGTCGACTTCGGAAATCTTCTACGACTACCACCACCCCCGCTTACAGAAAAAATTTCTGAAGAAATAACCCCCCCCCCCCCCCCCTTGAACAAATCCTGGGTTCGTTACTGGTTGCGCTCACATAAACACACGCACACACATTCACCTTTTATCTTACATAGTCTCAACCATTCTTTCATCAGGCTATATTTTTCATTTTTTAGATGTACTTTTCAACATTGAATCTTCACTTTTCGTTATTCCTCGGTCACATTTGTCTAGATCTGTTTGATGTTCAATTATGTAATCTGTATTTTCTTATTTTTACATTCATTCGTTCATCATCTTGTCTTAACGTTATCATCATGCGAGTTCATAATGTAATTTCATCACATGATGTTATTTGTCATGTGATCGTTATTGTATCATACTTTTTGTTCACCATTTTGTATTTTTATTTCCATCATGCTTTCTATATCATACATGTACCACGATGTTAAATAACATGTCCACTGCACATTTTTAATTTGAATGCCAATGTAATGAACTTGTTTGCCTATGCGCGAATTCGAATGACCGAAATGACACCCGAGACTGCTAGAGATGAAATTGAATGCCCATTGACGAAAATCAGTGCCTATCTCTTACAATAGAATGGCGTAAGTGTGAAATTGGTCGCTCTGTTACTCAATATGAATGACCCAAAACGATTTTGAATGACGATATGTCGATCCAAGCGTGGATTAGACGAAATTGAATGCTGCTTATATGAAATTGCATGAGAAAATAGCGAAATTGACCGGGAAAACCTATATTAGACCAATCACTTTTTGCTCAATTTCTAAGATTGTTTACAGTATTTTGTCACTTTAAATACATTTGAAAGGGATAGTTGAGTTTTGGTATAAAGAGAGTACGGTTTTGGTCAAACTGAATTTTAGTAACCAAAACCTGCGCCATTACATTACAAACTAATAGTTATATAAAAACATCTTTTGTACATTTTAGAAAAGTGTACGCATTTTTTTTTCAACGCTGGTTCAAAATTCTTGAATTATTGTAGGGCCCCACAATAATTACAATTGGTTATATTTCATCCGTCTCCGAACCGATTTTGATCAAATAAAGTTTACTCTGTCATTAAAATTGTATCCTCTTTCAAATTTGAAACTCAGTTTTTCATTATCTCACAACAAATTATTTGTTGTAGCGCCCTCTATACCAAAACTATACATCTAAACCCCTATACAAAAAGTTTCTAAAATATCAAAGGGGTATAGTCAATGGGATTAGCTATGCCTACAAAGTATTGTATGTCTTAATTTGACGAAAACATGAATTTTATGAATAATTGTGTGAATTTTTACCATTAAGGGGTATGGGTCTTATACACACGTTTTCAATGCATAGTGGAACATTTAATGATTTTTCTTTTCTGTTAGTAGTGCTTATATCATAGAATGTCTTTCCATTCTTTGAGGGTTTTTTCTTATGAGTAAATAAATTATTGATTAGAGTTACCAAGTGACAGTCTATTGCTCTTTTCAAAGAAGTAAGGCCAAGTGAAGATGGACTCTATCTTGGTATACTGCTAAAGTACAGGTAGACAGCAAATATGATTTGATTCTCCAATTCCACTTGACACCTCTCACCAATAATCAAATTGCAAATAAACGTCAAACTTGGAACTGTAGAGACCTTTCTATGGTATAATCATATAGGACAACAATTGCAAATAAAACCCAGGCATTTAATGTACATGTAAGAAATGGACAAAATCCGTACAATTTGTATAAAATCAATGTTTTTAATCAAATTGAAGGCAGAAAATATGGTAGGTATCACTTACACCAATGAGTATACCCCTGTTCGGTATGTCATTTACTAATTGTTCTTTAAAATATTATAAAATGGACAAAATAGCGTAAAACTTAGCGTAATAAAAATGTATCAAACAGTGCTTCGTCTAATATTTTTTTTCCAAGGGTGTATATTTAACAACTCATATTTTGTTTGTGGAATTTATATAAGTTTATATGAGTTTATATAAATCAATGCACACGCAAAAAAACAACAAAAACAAAACAACAACACACACTGGGACAAATGCTCCACCATAATACCAGAGATATAGTATCTTGATTATCGACCATTGGCCTAAAATAAAGCAGAGATGGGACTTAAAGGGGTGTAAAAGTACTAGTTTACAGATCGCTACAAAATAGTTTTGCGTGGAAGTACGGTGGAAATCTTAGTGCAGATACGGCATAGGCAACACAACAACGTTTTATAAATAAAATCGCTTTAGAAACAGCTGGCATATCCATAAAATTATTAATACAGTATAATACGACAATACACGTCGCAGGTGTTGATTTTATTAGTGATTTTATCAATATTATTTTGCTCAACAGAAAACTTCCACATTCGCAAAAGTATACTAAAACTCCTTTGTATTAATTAAGATTATTAATTTAAGCACAAACAATTAAATATTTTAAGTGTCTGCAAAACGCCCTTTTGTAAAAAAAATAAAATTCTCCTTATTGAATTTAACTCGTTTACTGTTTTCTGATACTAGGTCAAGGCACTAGCATACCCAGGATTTTTTTTCCAGGGGGCGTTATTTCGTCAGATGAAATTTCCGAGGCCGAGGCAGAGACCACTGGTTGAGAGACATGTAAGCGGGGGGGGGGGGGGGGGGGGGGTGTCCTCGGGGGCCGATACCATTGGTTATGATGGTCTAATGGACTCGAGACCCGTTAAATGGTAAAGGGGGGGGGGGGGTGGGTTTAAACACCCCTTTGGGCCAATGAAGGGTCATTTTGGGGGCAAAGGGTTGAACCCCCGACCCCCCCCCCCCATGGGTACGCATATAGGTCAAGGTAAACAGCATATGAAGAGCTTAATTTCAAAAGGCGCTAAATAGAATATCTCCCCGACTTTGTATAAATGTCTATTGGAATATAACTATTAATTATTCCATATTTTTAAGATTGCGGGTTTTAATAATTACAGCTAACTTCGTATCTTATTATTATATTGCATTTAAATATGACTCACGATTTCGATAAAAAGTGGATTAAAAGGGATAGTTGAGTTTTGGTAAAGAGGGCGCTACAGAAAATAATTTTTTTGTGAGATAACGAAAAACTGAGTGTCAAGTTTGAAAGAGCATACAATTTATGACAGAATGAACTTTATTTGATCAAAATCGGTTCAGAAACGGCTGAAATATCCATAAACATAACCATTTGTAATAATTGTGGGGCCCCACAATAATTCGATAATTTTGAACCAGCCGTTAACAAAAAAAAAAAAAATACTTCCTCTTTTCAACAATTAACAAAAGAGGTTTTTAAAAAATTTCCTCTTTTCAACAATTAACAAAAGAGGTTTTTAAAAATAGTTGTTGATTATCTCTCTATCTAATCACTATTTCAGCAAAACATCACATGCACAATTTGTTTAAATGGTTGAAACCAATGAGTTTTTAGAGAGCGCCCTCTTGAGTTTTAACCTCTCTTTTTAAATCATAACACGCGCTTTACTTAGTTGTTTGTAATTTTGTATTCCTTTCGAGCATGGTGGAGTTATAACTATTTGTTTGTAATGTAATGGTGCAGGTTTGGGTTAATAAAATTCAGTTTGACCAAAACTGTACACTCTTTACCAAAACTCAACTATCCCTTTAACTCATTTTGGAATAAGGCTGTTCATATGTGGTTCTCCTTGCAAATACAATGTAGCTATCCTATCCGTGCATACGAGCGAAAACGGTGAATCTCAATATTTTAAGAAAATAGAATAACGTAATATAATGTATATCAACTTCTTGAAAAAGTGACATTAGTGAAGTCACAACATACTATGATATCAACAATATTTTCACGAAGTGTGACACTCGTTTCTACATATTTGTACGGCTACAGTCATTGTAGGCCTTTTTCGTACGGTGACTTTTATGTGTTATACAAATGCAGTGGCGTAGCAACGGGGGCACGTGGCCCCAATTATTTGACAATAAATTATTGTGTAATAAAGAATTTCATACGGTAGGTGCCCCCTAATTATTCTCGTGCTGCGGAATTAGTTCAAACACGCTATGCCACTGTACACGAAGGCTTTATCTGGGACTATAAAATGATGACCTTTCACCCTGTACTATGAACATATCGACCATTCACCGTGTATTATAAACAATTTGACCTTTCACCCTAATTTACATAACGAAGAATACGATTTCATCTTATTTAATGCAATGCTCTTCATGTCATGTTCTATCCATATACCAACTTTCATCTTCAGAGCATTGACCATGATTGATATATGGAATATTGGTCAAGCCCAAAATGACCCTTGACCCTAATTTACATGATGAAGAGAGCGTTTTAATACATGTTTAGGCGTGATACATTTAAATGACCCTCTTATCTTGTTCTACAAATACTCCAAATTTCTAGTGCATACTAAATTTATAATATACGCATGGTCAGTGACATACTGAACAGTGATATGTTTGACCTTTGACCATAATAATCATATTTAAAACCAGCATTAGCATGATTTGACCTTATCTTATGAAATAATCCTCTCATTCAGGTCTGTTAGTGTGCCAAATTTCCAATCTGTACCCATATGCATGGTTTTAGAGAAACCATACACAGTACATTTTACTTTTGTCCCGAACAAACATAATGAAAAGCAAAAGCTCTCTACCCAACTTTCGCCCTTTGCGCCATAGTGACGGCCTGGTTGTTCGATCTCTCAATAGTTCTTAATAATTATCATGCATTTGTTGTTGTTGTTTTGTTGTTAGAATGAAATTGTATTATTATATTATACTTGTTAGGTCATGCACATAACTAATAATTAATTTTGTGTATTGCAACATTATAATACATGTTTTGTCAAACAATTACACAGCTTCAAGATGTTTTCAGATTGAGCATTCTTTGAATGTAAATCTCATTTAATTGTGTGTCATATCTAACTCTGCGTCACTTTTCTCTCACTTTCTCTTTCACCTCCTCTTTTCTCTTTCTCTGTCTTTCTTCTCCGCTTCCCTTTTATATCTGTGTTTAATTATTATCACCCCCTTCTTTCCTCCAGCCTCCTCTTAATTCTTTTAACTCTCTCTTTATTATAACTTTCTATTTTGCTTTATACCTCACTCTAACTCCTTCCGCTCCTTGTTTCACTGCTGTTGTCAATTCGAGAACGTTAGTATATTCTTGCTGTATAATATAATGCTTCTATGTCATTTTGAATTTGTATGTTTATTGTAAAATAAGGTTTAATGTGCATCAGTTTTTGTGCATAATTATTTCTTTACGATTTATATGTGTCTATGAATATTGTTATTGTACTATGATCATTGTTGGTCGCCGGACCTTGGTATCATGATTGTTATCATACCGGAAATAAATAAGTAAATAAATGTTCGCGATTTTGCTTCATTTTATGAAATATTTGTCTTATTAATATCTATCGACATGTACATTTTCAAGTCAATTGCAAAATTATTTAAGGAATTATAGGTCAAAAATAAACGTTTCGGTTTACCTTCAATAGTAAACTGATTTTGACTCTTTTGTTCAATAAAAATAACCCTATGATCCAGTCATGCACCTTATTATACATCTGAGACCAAATTACTTTTAGAGCATAATCTCAGCTACCACATACTGAAATCTTGGGAAAATTCGAACCAAAATGGCCGAGATATGGGCCAAAGAATGATGAAAAGCACAATTATATACAAAACGTAAAGGGACTGAGTAACATTGTCCAAATCCTCAAAATAAAATTTTAATTCTAACAATAAAATAATGGGACTGGTTTCGGTTTTTCAAATTTCCCTTTCGTTACAAAGATATGTACGATTGAAGTATTCAGATAAGAAAAACTCAGGTGGAGTTTTGAAACCGTGTACAAAGTGAGTGCAGTGAGTTAGTGAATATCACTTTGCATTTTCGCTCATTACTTGGCCATGCAATGTCCATTTGAATTGAAATTTTCACACAATACCCTGTGGACATATGAGATAACAACACTATACATTGCATCAACCCTTCATCACTTTTCGCACATGTCAACAAAGTTACTCGATCCCTTTAAAGAAATTGGAACCTCCATTCATATAACACGTACATGAATAAAGAAAAACAATTATTTTGATTTTGAACCTAAATAAGAGTGGTTGGATTGATATATACAAGAAAGTAGGATTAATTTCTTGAGGTTGATACATTGTTTTTGGTTCGCCCTCAAGATTTCTCTAGACTTGGTTATCGAGTTCAATTGTTCCATGCGACGCCGATATGTTGTTTTTAAACATAACTTGCGGTGCGCCGTGCGCCGCCAGACAGAAGACCTGATTGAGAACGCAGGCGTAGCCCTGTCGAAAGTTCTTGTTGGTTGCTGCGTAGATTATGCAGTTTATGCTGCTGTTGGTATGCGCGAGGAGGACCGAGAATATGAAGCCGTTGCGCTGGACCCTGGAGATTCCGAGGACGCCCGTTATCATGTAAGGCGCCCACATGGTAACGTATGCGATGACGATAATGAGCAGGGACCGTACCAGCCGCATGTCGGACGAACGACGAGACGACATCCCGTCCTGCCGAGCGATCTGAGTGACAAATGGGAGTATAAATTACTGGGCAGTGATTTTGTCAAGCAATTACAAGAACATTGATATGTCCCTGTGGATCCACGGTATATAATAGTTGCAGAATTTAAGATTGATGAATGAACAGAACAACATTGCACTGTAACTTTATTTTCCCGGAAATACCAGTTCGTATCCCTTTTGTACATGACACCCCAATAAATCTAGACTATGGTTACGTCAACAAAGTTACAAAATGCATGATATTTCAGACTTCCAAATCATCTTAGGTTTCCTAAAGTTTTAAGAATTTACAGCTGCAGTGCACTCAAATTTAAAATGTACTCTAAAATTGTGTAGTCGTATCTGCCCAGTCGTTTTTACCTTATTAAGCCTGGCTGAGGATCTCCACACCTGGTAGTAGATACGGGTGTACGAGTAAATGATAGCCGCAAAAGGCACTCCAAACGCCGTGATGCTAACGAAAGTAGTATAGGTAATGCTGACGCCCAAGTCGCTCATGCACAGCATCGTCTTCCAGTCGAATCGGTGGTCGCCCCAGCCGATGAGATTGGGAAAGTCTTGGAAGAAGCATAAGACCCACATGCTGGTCAGCATTATTGGCACGGTGCGCCGGTTGAAGATGTCGCGGTAGCGCGCCCAGTGACAGATGCTGACGTACCGATTGACCCCGATCGCTGCGATGCTCCACATCGAACAGGCGCAGCTATAACATAGTGTGAACATTAATATTAAACATTATTACACATACAGGCTAGTTTTCCGATTCAATAAATCATGTATTTTGTTTCCGTCTCGGGTTTGTCAGTCATAGCGTTCATTATCATTATTGTTATGATATTACCATCGTAACGTGTATTATGTAGTTCTACAAATGTGTATTTGCGAGTGCAATATCAGACGATATTACCCCTCAATGGAGCTGATATTCAATCCAGCGCGGAAGTGCGCAAATTCATACGCGCGTTTATTAATGACGCATGAATGGCTTTGCGCGTATATAATTGTGACGTATGAATACGTTTACCATAGAAGTATGAATAAACAAACCAACCCGTTTGTTTACGCACCTCTGCTACAGTATGCGCAAATGGCCCTTCATGGGTTGAAAATGTTTAATCAATAATTTGAGATTCAATGCATTGGTCTTCTTCACTGAACAAGCCGGAGTAAGATGTATATTTTTGTTTATTTATGTTTTGTTCTGGATAGTATGTATAATAATAATAATAATATTGACTGGCTTGTTCTTTTGTGATATATCAGAAATATTGCATTCGCTAGGATCATATTGCACTCGTCTTCGACTCGTGCAATATGATCCTAGCGAATGCAATATTTCTGATATACCACTCAAGGCCAGTCAATATTATATAATTATTAGCCATAGCAGACATCTGAGCAGGGCAATTTTAAAACGATATTGCCCTCGAAGTTGAATAAGCCAACAAAACTACGGGTGAAAAAAAAATATGATATTGCCCGCTCAGAAAAGTCAATGGGATTTTGTGTGTGATTTGCCGGTCAATATGAACACACAGTAAACCAATGGACAAAATCTTATTGCCCGCTCAGAAAAGTCAATGGGATTTTGTGTGTAATTTGAAATTTGCCGGTCAATAATATATCCGAGTATGAAGGCGCGCTAACAGCGCATGAGTGCGCAACACCATACGCGCGTTGATTAATGACGTATGAATGGATTTGCGCGTATCTAATTATGACGTAATAATATGTGTTGGCATCTCTGCTCATAGAATTATGAATAAACAAACCAACCCGTTTATAACTAGAAGCAAAGACGCTTAATGGAAAGACCGACCACTGGACAATTTTCTTGTACAAAGTGAATGGGCAGCGCGCGATGTCCTCAGTTAATGCGCGCAATTACAGTCCTGACGTCACAATGCAAATTGCACAGGGGGTTCCCCACATATTTATTGTTGCAGTTGTTGTTGTTGCTGCTGGCTTAATGTGAATGACTCGGCTATTTTTTATACAAATAATACACGGTCTTGAGTGCGTTGTGTAAATGCATTGCACTCGAGGCTATGTTAGCTGTACGTTGTGCACGAGGCGAAGCCGAGTGCGCATGCGCACAGCTAACATAGCCGAGAGTCGATGCATTTACATGACGGCACGATAACAAGGCCGTAGTATTATTTGTTTTATAAAACAGGCTCAACCACGGATTGTTTTATTTTGCTAGATTATTGAAAACAGGCTCTCCACAATTAGTAACCAAGTCTATCTACTCTCTAGAGTGTGAATTTATTAGGAATTTACCAAAATAATCATCACTAGATTGCACTCGCTTCACTGAATTTGACTCTGCAACTCAGCAGATCAAATGCAGTCGCCGAAAATCCGAAAATTTTCCCGTTAAAAGTGAGAATTATCAAAGAATTGTATGCATTTCCATTCCAAAACTTCCCAATATCAAACCACATACCATATAATTTACGAATCTGCTAAGATTTATTTACTACAGAACACATTATTTACAGAACGAAGCATTTTCCATCTTTTTTTTAATCACTTTCGCAAGTTTGACTTCGTAGAACTATGTCAACAAGCATTGTGACGTCACAGCCGTGCAAATATCGCGCAACAAAAAGTGACAACACATGTGTGTTACGCTTTTTCTTGTTTGTTTGTTGAAATTTAATGAATAGTCACGTGACTGGATTTAACCAATCACGTTACTGAATTTACCAGAGCCGTTTTATAAAGCCTAGCAACAACACTATTTTCGGAAAATAAATCAGCTGACTAAGCGCACCGATTTTTTAATGCGCACACATACGCAGTTATCATTGGTCAATTATTCCACAAAGCAGTATCATGTTGGGAAGAATAAAGTCGATTGGTTTGTCGGTGCGTATATTCCAGACAGTGTGCGTGATAATATGCAAATATCCAAATATGCCATTGCCTGTTTATTGTGCACGTTCGAGATCTGTGAATTTAACAATTCTTTATTTCAAAAATGTGAGTGAAAATCTCTAAAAGCTCATCGACAATAATTTTTAAATATTTTTACATATACAAAGACAATATTGAATTAGAAAAACAATGTGTCCCCCAGGTGTACTCAACTTGGAGATAAGCTGATGTTCAATCGTCATACTAGCCTGAATTTGCCGAGTTTAAGTAAGTACGTTCTGATCCTTACTTTTGTTTAAATTAATACTAACAAAGGGAACATTTGTTCCAAAAAAGCTCATCGACAATAATTTTTAAATGTTTTTTAATTAATTAAAATAAACAAGATTCAGTACTGTACCCAAACCTCTGGGTGTACCCAACTTTCTCTTTAGCTCGATTTGAATCTTCATTCTGTTTGAAGGGACATCGCTGCGCGACCGCCAGTGATCTGTCTTGTAATTCTACAGTCTTTGCTAGAAGGCTTACTTAACGCGCGCAAGTCACGTGTCCAATAGACTTTGTACATGGGCAATAATATGGCGGAGTGACACGATTTTTGATGCTCCCGTGTACTACTTCTCTACGTCATCGCGTAGTGACCTAGAAATACTTGACCAATCATCATGCTATGCAGTGCGTAGACTATCGCGCCTATTTTCCTGCGCACTGTCCTAGATTTCATCACGCTTATGAGAACAATGGGATCCATTAGCCGCATTCAGACGATAAAAGCAAATCTCGTGGTTATCTTGTGGTTATCTTGTGGTTTGCAATTCTTAAGAATATCTTGTGGTTTGCGCTCGTTTGAACACGCAAAACTCGTGGTTATCTTGTGGTTTCCAAACCACGAGATTGCGCACACTGCAAAAAATGCGCAATCTCGTGGTTATCTTGTGGTTATCTTGTGGTTTGCAAACCACAAGATAACCACAAGATACTTGTAAGATTTTGCGCAGAATGAGCGCGCGATAAGCGCGCGACTGCGCGCAGTCTACTTATTTAACCGTCTGAACACAATCAGCTTCGAGACTCGTGGTTTGGGTTGACCTCATGACCGAGATATGCTTCCGGTGTGAAAACAAGTCAAGTGAGCGCGCGTGACCTCAAATGAGAAAGGCGCGCATGCTACTTCCGGTTTTAATTCTTAAGAATTGCAACTCTCGAGAATTGGCATCGTTTGAACACACATTTTGAAGTTCTTAAGAATTGCAATTCTTAAGAACTTGGCTTTCATCGTCTGAATACGGCTATTGTGACGTATGCATATGAACTTGTTTTATTGACCTCGATCCCGTGACGACGCGTATGAACTACTCTGTGATTGGTTAACTGTAGTTCCCAAGTAGCCAATAATGCAACCAGTAGTAGTACCTTCCGGTGAACAAAAATCGCGTCACTCTGGCAGAGTGACACCCCCTGTCTCTGCTATAACCTACGCGCTAGCTAAGTAATGATTCTTTACAAACTTGGTTGAAGATGCATTTGATTAAAACTTGAAGTTTAAACATCGTTCAATAATTGTAAGAATTGTGACAATTTGTACCCTTTAAATTGATATATTGCATGTTCGCTCGAGATGTCTGATTTGTTAATAATTAATGTCCGCCCGGTCATCTGGTTGCACCTTATCAATTGAAATTTAGTTCATACCAAATATTCATGAGTTAACAGGCAATGCTTATCCTAATTTGGGACAAGCCTCTGTAGATTTAAATCCAGTTTAAAAAGACAATTGTCATTGTATTGCACACACTCACATACACACGCGTTTACTTACACACAGGTTCCTAATTTTATTTGTTTGGACCAAATTGTGACATCTTCTTTCGAAAATATTCTTTATCCGTGTATAATGTAGAATACATCATTTAACAAGGCTACACCGAACCACAATTTACACTTTTATTCTGCTAAATAAAATCTATGCCAAACATTGTTGGAATAAAAAAGCGACGAGTTTTATTCAACGCCCAATTCAAATTACAACCAGGCAAGACCCTTTAACGCAGTTTATTATACATACGCCCACACACTAGCACATCACATATGCACATAGTCATGAGCAAAACAAAATGGCCCAACGTGATGATTATAAAAATGACATACTGTAAACATACAAAGGTTTTGGGAATTAAAGCCCAGACTTTCCAACTTCCCCACAGGTTGAGAGGTTAGTGAAGGGACAGTTTTTTTTAAATTTCTTGTTTGTTCTTTCTTCATTATTTTTTCCGTTTCTTTTGTGTTGTTAGGGGGGGGGGGGGGGGGGGAGGCTCATGCTCCAGAGGTTTAAACTGGATATATTTATATGGATACTCTGTTACTAGTCAGACTCCTTCCTCTTTAAATATTTCAGGAAGGGAGGTGCATTTTTTGCAGTCATGTGAATGATAATACAGATCAGTTTTATTCATCCGAATTAGGAATGTCAGGTTTTTTCTTTTGTTTTTTGTCAATGGTTATAGCTCGAGGTGGTAGAGCAAAGGTTATCTTTTAACAACCAAACGCATTAAACCGCAATTATATTCAATTATGGTCTTCTTTTATCCGTGGTTCCCCATTTCCAACTAAACATCATTTACACAACAATATACAAATGTGTATTTCTTACACATATCTTCCTTCTATCCACAAATAATACAATGTTGGGAACATTCTACCAGTACCTGAGCCAGTAGTTAACCGAACTGGGCCCCGTTGCAGAAAGAAAATTCATCGTAACTTTACGCACGATTTATCGATCTTAAGTTACGGCCAATTTAAAATGTTCGTTGCAAGAACGCACTCTTACGATTGATTTATTTACGATCGATTTCCATAGAGATTTGGCTTTCAAAACATAATCCAACACGGCTGGGATAAAGACAACGACTCAAATTCATAGCAAGGGGACATCTCTCAGAGACCTACAAGTGGAATTAGGAGAGATGCCCTTAGACTTACGAAGAGAAAGTTTATGTTGTAGACTTAAAAAGCGAATTGAAAGTGTAAAAAATCATCCTTTGAAAGAGGATATCAAAGATTGTTGGCAATATATGGAGGTAACAATTCTAGGACAGCTTTTGGACAAAGATCAATGGAATTGATGAATACTTTTGATTTTGAAGTTGAGGAGATGATTTGTTCTAGAACCCCCTTTTGGCACTTGAATGTTCCTTTAATATCAATACAATTACATGATTATATTTGTAAAAGAGACAATCAATTGCATCAAAGGCAAGCAACAATAGAAATGATAAATATAGAATGGAAAAATTATTTGCAAATATATACTGATGGATCAAAATCACCAGAACAGGAGAGTGCGGCCGCCGCCTTTTACGTCCCTTATATATGATTATTCATTATCTAAGAGACTCTCAAACTTTACATCCTCTTATAGGGCAGAGATGGCAGCAATTGTGCTCGCCTTAGAATGGTTGGATAATCATCCTAGTTTGTACACTGGGGCAGTCATTTTTAGCGACTCTTTAAGTTCTTTACAAGCCATAAAGAGTCATAAAGAGGAACTCCCTGTATATGAAATTTTAAATTTGTGTTCACAATTGAAGAATAAAAGGATTTTTGTGTATTTTGAATGGATTCCCAGTCATTGTGGACTTAATGGTAATGAGATTGTGGATATAGAAGCGAAACGAGGTTTGAAAAAAGAAATAGAAATTGATAATAAATTAGCAAGGTATGAAATTAATAGTATTATAAGGAAACGAATGTATGTTAAATGGCAGACAAGATGGGAAGGAACTGAATCGTGTCTTAAAGATCTGCAAAAAAATGTTAAGAGTATATATATATGTAAATTAAATAATAGAAAAAATGAAAGTATATTGCACTGTTTAAGAATGGGAAACATTGGTTTAAATGTAAATTTATGTGTATTGAAAAAACACGATACGGGGTATTGCCCTAATTGTGAGGGTATATTTGAAACTATTACACATTGTTTGTGTCAGTGTCCAGAGTACATAGTTCAAAGGGCCATGTTGATGGCTGAGACAGGTTTATATGAAGAAGGACAAATAATGACTTTGTTAAATTCTTTAGAGCGACCCCTCCAACAAGCTCTTGTTGATTATGTAAGAAGAACCGGGAGATTACCCGTATAATATTAAGAGTTGTATTGAAATTGTTTTTGTATATGTTTGGCTCTCGTAAAATTATATGCATGCTCAAGCCGGGACAGAGACTGTTTACAGGACATCTGTGCAGTCCTCTAAAGCTGGTTTGATCAGCATATATACATTTTTCTGAAAAAGTAATGTGTAACTTTCTTTTGGACTTGTTTATGTAAATAATTAGTAAATTACATCCTGCACTTTGCACTTTCACTTTCAAAGCCCCAAAATGTTTGCTACCTTGTATGTATTTGAATAATTGAAAATTTGTTTTTTGAGTTGATTGGATTTGATATATAATTTTGTTTTGTTTTTGGAATCGGATGCAGGTGCAAAATAGAACGAAGGCGACCAGAGCGCATCTCCATGCATCGGGGGGCCTAGACTGATTCGTCAGTTGAGAAGCCTGCTCAACGTACCGAGCCGGGTTGGCCCGATGATGCCTTTAATTTTGGTTTTGTTTACCGATGGTTTGAAAACGTTTATGCACCCCCAAAAGAAAGAAAAGAAAAAAAAATAATACAAATATTAAAATAAAGAAAATTAATGAGAAGAATTAAAATAATATTTAGTTATTGGCGAAAATATTCAAATTGAATGAACCGCCAATAAACTCTAAACAACAACAACAACAACAACAGAAAACAACAACAACAACAACATAGAAAAGCAAAGAAAGTTCAAACAGCACAACAGTAGTATGTTCACGGTGTACATTTCCGGACCAAGTCGTCTATTATTGAGCAGTAAGTACACCGTTTTCCCCCTTCCTGAATGTATTTAGCACACCAACAATGATATTAAATATGAACTTACTTTGTTGTGTGGCTGTATGGAACATATCGGTCGTGCAATTTGTGTAGAATAAAAACTATTTTAGAATAATCATCTGCTAAACCTATTTTTTGCGACCGATATTATACAGCGCTGCCCCATGTACTTAAATTCACGTTGTATGTTGACCGCATATGTTGTGTGTTGACTGCATATAATATACTGCATGTATATCACTGCACTTTATAGCAGTGTGTTTGTGGGCTTATTATTATTATTATAATTATACAGGTAGTGTTACCACATAATCATGCATGAAATGTTTAGTTTCCCCATGCATTAGTATTTACTGGCAGGTAATGTTTTGTAAAATTAAATATATTATAGGAGGACAAAATTAGCCTCTTGTGATGCAGACATGCAGTCCTAGTATTAATATTACTAGTAACTATGATAGTCTATGACTATGAGTATGACTATAGTGCAGTGTTCAAATTCATACATAAAATTTGCATTCTTTACTGTATAATTCCACAGTGGTACATCCATATAGTCAGTACAACATGGGGGAGAGAGGCATAATAATCACAAACTGGACATGCTGATGACATATGATTTGAGGAAAGCGAAAGAGAGAGAGAGAAGGATTTGGTGGAGCCATTGCCTGCTGTCGAGCCACTGCCGGTGTCACCCCAAGCCACAACTATATGGGATAGGTGAGAACATGATGATGATACACACAGCGCTTTTTTTAACAAACACCAAAGCCTTAGATTCTTCTTGGATACTTTTGACTTTAGTTTGTATTTCATTAAGCATCCTGATATATTGTTTTTTGTACATGGCTATATTCATGTCCATTATTAAGTAGGTCACTTGCTTAAAGTTAAAGGGATAGTTGAGTTCTGGTAAGGAGAGTACAGTTTTGGTGAAACAGAATTTTAGTAACCAAAACCTGCATCATTACATTACAAACTAATAGTTATAACTAGAAAGGAACACAACATTACAAATGATGTAGTAAAGATCATGTTATCATTCAAAAAGAGCCGTTACAACGTAAGAGGGCGCTCTCTAAACACTCATCGGTTTCAACCATTTTAAATAAAATATTGTGCATGTGATGCTTTGTTGAAATAGTGATTAGATAGAGAAATAACCAACAACTATTTAAATACCTATTTTGTAACTTTTTGAAAAGAGGAAGCATTTAAGATTTTAACGGCTGGTTCAAAATTCTCCAATAAACCTGGGGCCCCAGCTTTATTACAAATTGTTATATTTATGGATATTTCAGCCGTCCCTGAACCGATTTTGATCTAACAAAGATGCTTATATTATTTAAATATTATACTCTTTCAAATTTTACACTCAGTTTTTCATTACCTCACAAAAAAAGTAGTCTCGCGCCCTCTCTACCAAAACTCAACTATCCCTTTAATTCAAAATGATATCGTTGCTCAAATTTAAAATGTTTTGTTATTAAATATGGCATTCTTTACAAGGTCGACGTGCTAACATGTACATGACTTAATTCATCTCTATGGGCTCGTTTTCAAATAGAATGCTGGTTTATAAAATGTCATTGATTATTTATCCTTTGAACATTCCAGTTTGCAGGTGAGCATGGATTGGATATGATGTGACCAAAACAAATCCTTAGTATTATCTGTGAGAGCTTGTACCGTGACATTTCAAGGTGATACGTATGTGCAAGACATTGACTGTGGAAACAAGACTTATAAATCTGAATGATGAAACTGTGTGTCATTGAATATAGCTTAGGGAACTACACTGTGTATTTTTACAATCTATTGAATGCAACTTTGTTTTTATTTTCATGTTTTGTATTATATTTCAGCTCATCAAGCAGCCTCTTGTGTCTGTAGTAGACGCCTGGATTTGCGGGGCTGCCTAGCAGATAGAAGACCACGACAGAAGGGATCCGCCGAAGCTGGAGAAGGAAAGACGGGTTGACAAGACGTGGTGTGGCAAGATTGGTAGAGCGCGTGCCTTCCAATGTGAGGTCCCGATTTCGAACCCAAGGTATGCCCATAATAATTTTATGAACATTATTCACCTGCTCTCGACCCAGGTGTGTAAATGGGCACCCGGAAGGATGGAAAGCAGTTACGTAGCACTGTGTGCACCTTGGAGGCTGCCTAGCTGGAATGCTCCGCAGGGAGTGGACAATGTGCACTTTGTGTGCTGACCGGTTAAAGTGATGCACCGCAAGCGTCGAAAGACAGAACGTGCGCTATATTTAAGTAGCCACCATTATCATTTGGAAAAAGAACTGGCATAGTGATAATCACTAGAGAATGTATTCATTTCACTACAAAATGATAACATTCTATTTGATGGAATGAATCGAAAGTCATATGTGTTGTGTACTCTTTTTGGATTAAAAATTGGATTAATAAACCTGGGGCCCCAGGTTTATTACAAATAGTTATATTTATGTATATTTCAGCCGTCTCTGAACCGATTTTGATCAAACAAAGATGATTTTATTATTGAAATATTATGCTCTTTCAAATTTTACACTCAGTTTTTCATTACCTCACAAAAAAAGTAGTCTAACGCCCTCTCTACCAAAACTCAACTATCCCTTTAAGACAATTTAATTTTAAAGTCATTTATAATTTAATCGTAGTAAAAAGAAAATAATTTCTGTGGAAACTTAGTAATAGTGATACATGTGAAACTTGTCATTGTCGAGAAGATTTATATCATGCTCCATTGAAATGTAAAATTAATGAAATATTTTTTAGAAATTTTATGCACATGGTAAAACATGTTTAAATTTTAAATGTAGAAATAAATATATTTACATTACTGAAAATAAATGTAGAAGACAAGATAAATGATATTTTAACCATAGCTTTTTGGAGCATATATAAAATGATAGTAATCAGAAGTCAATCGGAAAAAAATGAAAGAAGTACAAAACTATGGTTTACATTCTTAAAGGAAGTTCACTTTCGCATACAAATTAATGATTACCTGCGTAAAGAAAACAAAAAAGAATTCTATTATTTACCATATATGATAAAAACATATTTTTAATGTCTAAATTGATGTAAAAGAGAAAATTATTGTAGTATGATTCGTGAAACTGTATGGAACTTAAATTGAAATCAATAAATGCCTGGAACGGTGAAAGAAAACAATTTTTTTTTTTCATTTTCATTTCAAAGACTTTATTTTCTGCAATCAAACAAATTAATCTTCTTATTAAATTCATTTATTGTATAATATTCACTATTGTGTTCAATACAATTTTTGTCATCTATTAGAACATCAGGATCCATTTAATTTGAATGATATATTAACATGGAGCGCGCGAGAGTGAAGGAGTGAAGGGTGAGCGTGCAGTGATAAGAATTGTGGAAATAAACGAAATAAAATGAAAATGAAATTCAAAAACCATAATTCTATTTCAAAAAATAAAAAAATACATAGTTACAATATTGAGCAAATTATCAACAAGCATCATGGCCGCGGTGTCCTCAAGCGAGACTCCCGATTAATTATAACTATTATAAGTGAATATAAATACACATCAGTGCAAATTAATTTTAAGAAAAATAACAAGATTGGACATAAACCTTCTGCAAACAACAAGTTCGAAAATAACTTGATTACGTCTTACGAAAGATTAAAAAAATGATTATATGAATTTAGCATATTCAAATTATTGTTACAAATTCAAAAGAACACACAATAAGCAGTCATTATTTATCGTGTGTGTGTTTTTTTTTATAAGATCTACACGTTTAAATGGTACACATTTGTACTCAGTTTAACAAGCAACATACAGAAAGAAAAAAGAAAGAGAAATTTGAGAACAGACATTGGTTGTAAAAAATCATATATAGAAGAAGAAAAAAAGTGTTCAGAGTATAGACCCACGTTCACTTTCGCATGGAAAATTATTCTATCTGCATATTAGCATACAAAAAAAGGGCGTGCCCAAGAAATAATTGTGTACAATACACAGCTATACAACCTAAATGTGAGTCGCCGGGGATTTCAAAACAAATCAAATGAGGGGTTACTTGCGTGTGCTCATTTATACAATAACATTGGAAGTACAAAGTAATGGGCATTCCCGTCATTGTATGTTCAACAAGTCTACATGCATCGATTCAAAATCAGGGGAGTGGTTTGGTTCACAGAACCCGAAACAAGTATTCAGATTTGTACTGTGGTGTGTGGACACAAGGCAAACCGCAAAGACGAGTGATTCAGTGCAACTGGTGCAACCAGGCGCGGCGCCACGTTCGGAAAAACACATGATTGGGCTGGCGAGCATTGTTTGTGAACAATGCCCGCCACCCAAAAGCACCGCGTCCTCCAAACGCCGCGTAGTCTAGGTTCTATACTCTGTATACACCTTTCCCCCATACATCGCGTAACCCTGTGAAACTGTACGCCCGGTGGATCATCCGACAGATCCACCGGGCGTACAGTTTCACAGGGTTACGCGATGTATGGGGGAAAGGTGTATGTATACAGAGTATAGAACCTAGACTAAACGCCGCGCCGCCCCGAACTTACAACCCGAAACTCGAAATCGAATAAAAGAGCAGTGTTTTGTGAACAAAAACTAATTATAACACAAATTTGTAAAGAAGGGTTCAAAGTTCACATTATCTGCGTATTAGCATGGACAATTAGTAACCACCAGAAACATACGGGTAAACTAATTTGTTAAAAATATGGGGCCAAGTCAACAGCATTGAATACACAGCCCATCTCCAAACACATCGATAATTCACAATGGTAATAACGTTGTATTTTGCAACATTTCAATTTTGACAAGGCTGCACATTCAGGTTTACTGCACATTCCATAATATTAAACATGACCATTACAAATAGGGCATCGATATAAATTACAATAAAAATTGCTTTTTATTATACCAAATTCATATAAGATAATATAGGGGCAAAAGAGATATACACACTCAAACATGAATTGCGGAACTTATTTGTGAGGGATTTATAAATATTGCTATTATTATTATTGTTATTATTTATATTATAGGTTTTCCCATTCATTTTAACACTTTTGTCATTCAATTTCATTAATTCGTCATTCAAATTCGTCACGAGGAACCACCAGAGCGGAAAGCCCAACTTCAATTTCGTCTTTCGTCAATCAATTTAACACAATCACCACACAATTTAGTCATTAGCAGTAGGACCGCTACCCGTGCTATAATGAGGCTGTGCGCAATTTCTATTCAGAACTAGGTCGCAGGTCAGTGCATGATTGGGCCCAGTAATGAACGCACCGCGTTGTGATCGCCGCAGTTCTCCTTCTCCCTGTGTGCTCAGGATTAATTTTCCGACCATGAATTCGCCATAAATGTTAAGCTTAAACTATAAGAATTGTAATATGGTATTCAACTAGTAGAAATTGGTGCTTTAAAATGTGTAAAAATACGAATAAAAACTTGTAAAAAAAATAAGTTTGAAGAGTCATTTCTTTCGTTAAAAAACACTTTTCATTCTCCGTGTATCCAAAATATTAATTACTTACCACCTTTCGTAGATATTGTTCTAGCAGAATATCATACTTTCTGTAAATGTTGTTTTTTAATCCGGTCAGGAACTAGCAAAATAATTGACATGGTTGATTTGCGATCATTTCGAAATCGAAATCAACCGGGGGATACCACGCTATCTCTTGCTCTGCGTCGATACTTCAATATACTGCAATGACAATGCATTGACTTGCGAATTCACACGGTGCAATGATCCATAAAACAAAGGCTTACACTACCCTAGTTGCTAAGCTACAACACAACTATTGTACCTGGTCACTTTCTATAGCTTGCGCACGCACCTGATTTTCCTTTTGGTGCGTGACCCCCGGAATAAATGGCTTTATATTGCCCCATATACGTATTATTCTGTATGTTGTTATCTAAAGTCAAAATACAAATAATGTCTGTAACTGTATTAACAAAAGCTATATAGCTCAGCAGTTTGTAGTACTATACCTAGAACTTCAGCAATTAAGTATAATATATTATGAATTGCTCGATCACATGCGTTAGAAGCGTTTGTAATGCATTTTTACTTTTACAATCCCAGTGAACAACATACATAATAATACGTATGTGGGGCTATCAAGCCGTTTATTCCGGGGGTTACGCACCCAAGAGGAAAATCAGGTGCGTGTGCAAGCTATAGAAAGTGACCAGGTACAATAGTTGTGTTGTAGCTTAGCAACTAGGGTAGTGTAAGCCTTTGTTATATGGATCATTGCACCGTGTGAATTCGCAAGTCAATGCATTGTCATTGCAGTATATTGAAGAATCGACGCAGAGCAAGAGATAGCGTGGTATCCCCCGGTTTATTTCGATTTCGAAATGATCGTAAATCGACCATGTCAATTATTTTGCTAGTTCCAGACCGGATTAAAAAAAAAACATTTACAGAAATTATGATATTCTGCTAGAGCAATATCTATAAACAGTAGTAAGTAATTAATATTTTGGATACACGGAGAATGAAAAGTGTTTTTTAACGAAAGAAATTACTTTTCAAACTTATTTTCTTTACAAGTTTTTATTCCTATTTTTACACATTTTAAAACATCAATTTTTACGAGTTGAATACCATATTACAATCTTTATAGTTTAAGCTTACAATTTGTGGCAAATTCATGGTCGGAAAATTAATTCTGAGCACACAGGGAGAAGGGGAACTGGGCCATGTCGTAGCTCATTATATGCGAGCGGCGCAATATTTTATGCATACGACTTGCATTCATACAAGCGATTCACTACGCGGTGCATTTATACTGTTAGGCACACATTTTCGTCAATTGCAAATCAAATTCGTCGGTCACAGTTGCTGAACACATAAAAGCGAAAGCAATTTCGTCAATTGGCAACCAATTTCGTCAAAACTCCATTCAAATTCGTCCTATGTATTTAGGAGGTAATTTTCTGTTATAAATTGTCTTGATGTAATTGTTAAATTGTAACATTAATTATATAGGGGGTAACACACACACACACACACACACACACGCTGGTTTTCCTATCCCAACAAAAGGCTATACCACCTGACGAATTTGAATGACAAATTCACGAAATTGTTTGCACAATGACGAAATTGAACTTAACATTCACCACCCGCTCAGTGGCCGAGACGAATTCCAATGACAATTGACGATTTTGAATGCGAAATATTTGAAATTGGTTGACCAATGACGAAATAGAATGACCATTGACGAAATTGAAGTTGGGATTTACGCTCTGTTGGTTTCTCGGGACGAAATTGAATGACGAATTAATGAAATTGAATGACAATAGTGTTAAAATGAATGGGAAAACCTATATTAGCATTATGATAATGATTCATCAAACTAACTTTGTGTCTACATTACAGCTAATTCAAAGATCCTGGAGGGTTAAAGTGATAGTACAGTTCTGGTCAAACAGACTTTTAGTAACTAAAACTTGTAAGTTATCAATAAAAACTAACAGTTATAATTCAATAATGCTTGAATGATCGAAAAAAAATAATACACAGTTTACTAACAGTTTTCTTTAATGATATTATACTTATGAATAGCATTTGCGAAACAAATTTGACAATTTGAAATGTCTAGTTATCTTTAGACGTTTTTCTCTGTAGGGCATCCTCGAAAATGCATATCCCCAAATAATCATATCGAGATCAGTGACTGTATATGCTGATTCAACTTTATGTAGTTTTGTTAAACTGTTACTGGACAATGTTTCACATTAGTAACCACCAGAAACATACGGGTAAACTAATTTGTTATAAATTTGTTATAAATATGGGGCCAAGTCAACAGCATTGAATACACAGCCCATCTCCAAACACATCGATAATTCACAATGGTAATAACGTTGTATTTTGCAACATTTCAATTATGACAAGGCTGCACATTCAGGTTTACTGCACATTCCATAATATAGGTTTTCCCATCCATTTTCAAACAATCGTCATTCAATTTCAATCATTGTTAACTTCAATTTCGTCAGGAAAGTCTTTTGTCGATCGTATGTAATGTTCGATTTCGTCATTCATCACACAAGTTCGTTCTTTCGCAACCAAGTTCGTCAATGACCCGATCGTTTTAGTCAAAGCTCATTCAATTTCGTCCGATCACTCCTGCCGGTGTGCAATGTGATGATCAATTTCGTCATTAGGCATTTAATTTCGTTATTTCCCATTCAAATTCGTCAAACAATATTGAAAGCTGTATTTGATACTTTGTTTCACCATCTCTTCATTATTATCCTTTGTTTATTTGAACCCAGATTCTATCTTTGTTCTGTGTCCCGGAAATTCATACAATTTAACAATTTTTGTATTTTATATCATTAATTTGATATGGTAATGTGTCTCCCAACACAGATCTATTGCATGGATCAATCAATCAGACTTTTGGTCAATTATCGTTTTGTGAATTGCAATATCGAAATTAATTGTTTGTGATCAGTTTATCGTTTTATAAACAATTATTATTGAAGTAATTGCTTTTGAAATGAATTGTATGAGCTTCCATAGAAAAATACATATGAATCAGAGCAACCAGACTATACATGACGAATTTGAACGACTAAGTCTTGAATTCGGATGACCAATGACGAATTTGAACTTCACATTGTGCGTCTTATAACCAGTCGGGACGAATTCCATTGCAAAATGACGAATTAGAATAAGCCAATTTTGAATTAGAATGACCATTGATCAATTAGAATGGTAAATGACTAAATCGAATGTAGCAATTGCAGTTTCCTAACTTCTCGGGACGAAATTGAAGTAAGCATTGATTGAATTTGATTGACGATAGTTTGAAAATGGATGGGAAAACCTATATTAAACATGACCATTACAAATAGGGCATCGATATAAATTACAATACAAATGGCTTTTTATTATACCAAATTCATATAAGATAATATAGGGGCAAAAGAGATATACACACTCAAACTTGAATTGCGGAACTTATTTGTGAGGGATTTATAAATATTGCTATTATTATTATTATTATTTATATTATTATAAGTATTAGCATTATGATAATGATTCATCAAACTAACTTTGTGTCTACATTACAGCTAATTCAAAGATCCTGGTGGGTTAAAGTGATAGTACAGTTCTGGTCAAACAGACTTTTAGTAACTAAAACTTCTAGGTTATCAATACAAAATAACAGTTATAATTCAATAATGCTTGAATGATCGAAAAACATAATACACAGTTTACTAACAGTTTTTTTTTTCATTCAAAAAGCAATCAATAACACAAGAGAGCGCCCTACAGACATCGGAAGTTTCAACCATTTTTTAAAATCCAAAAAAATTTCATGTGATGTTTGGTTAAAATAATTATTCAATATAGATATCATCAAAAACAAAATTCAAACCCAATCTTGTATTTTTATTTTATTCGTAGAATTTATCAATCATTATTTTGCTAAATGATTGATTAAAAGTTGGTCCGCAACATTTATCCGATTGAATATAAACCCCTCAAAAAAAGTTCGGAAACTCAAGTTTGATCGATCATATCTCTAGTATTTTTTTAATAAGAATACTCGAAATCGGTGTCACAATAAAGCCTCATTATATACCTTTCAAACGGTGCATTATGTGTAGTGATTATGCAATTGGGGCGATTGCATTCGCCCAGAGAATAGGGGGAGGCAGGAAGTGAAATCTCGCAAAATGGCCCCAATTCATTCAATTTACGAGTGCATGACTGTGTTGATCAGTTTTCTAAAGGTTAACATTCTATTGAATAGTGCCACGCTTTCCATTCATCAAAATTGTTGAATTGGATACCATTTTAATGGAAATTATCTCTTCATTACGATGGCATATTAATCGTAAGGATTATGCAAATGGAGTGTGTGCAGCGAACCGGAATATGGAGATGGGTCGAGTGTGAAATCAGACAAAAAGATATGGAGTTGACAAAAAATCAGAGCGTTGCATTTCTTTTGAGCTTTTGGGAGGATTTTTTAGCATTTCAAATAAAATATTCATGATCAAATATGATATCAACGGAAAGCCCAACAACTCTTCTGTATGAAAATGTGAAATTTATAATGATTTTTGTAAAGGGCGGGTGCAGGGAGATGAATGGGAGGGAGCCTCAAAAGTGACCCATTTTGAAACGCTCTGATTTCAAGGCACTATTCATGCGTTTTCAGTTGAATTCCTCTCATTCATGGCCAACTCATTCAAGTCGCATTACATCCTCTACACAATGGTATACAGATACCGACACCAAATCAGAGCGTTTTGAAATGGGTCACTTTTTGCGGCTACCCCACATTCATCTCCCTGCAGCCGCCCTTTACAAAAATCATTATAAATGTCACATTTTCATACAGAAGAGTTGTTGGGATTTCCGTTGATATCAATTTAAATCATGAATATTTTATTTGAAATGCTAAAAAATCCTCCCAAAAGCTCGAAAAAAATGCAACGCTCTGATTTTTTGTCAACTCCATATCTTTTTGTCTGATTTCACACTCGACCCATCTCCATATTCCGGTTCGCTGCACACACCCTATTTGCATAATCCTTACGATTAATATGCCATCGTAAGGAAGAGATAATTTCCATTAAAATGGTATCAAATTCAACAATTTCGATGAATGGAAAGGGTGGCAGCATTCAATAGAATGTTAACCTTTAGAAAACTGGTCAACACAGTCTTGCACTCGTAAATGTAATGCATTGGGGCCATTTTGCGAGATTTCACTTCCTGACTCCCCCTATTCTCTGGGCTACTGCAATCGCCACAATTGCCTAATCACTACACATAATGCATCGTTTGAAAGGTATATAATGAGGCTTTATTGTGACACCGATTTCAAGTATTCTTATTAAAAATTACGAGAGATATGATCGATGAAACTTGAGTTTCCGAACTTTTTTTGAGGGGTTTATATATGGCTATTTTAGCTGTTTCTGAACCGAGTTTGATCAAACAAATTTGGATTCTGTCTGTTATTTTTGTGTCTTTCCTAAACACACTAACAAAAAACCAGTTTGATAGCCCGACAATACTTTATCTCTTCACAATTTCAGGAACAATCATGGATACTTTTTTTTTCGTGAAGATAAATTTGAAAAACGTGCAATCTTACCCCCTTTTGAAAATTCATGTCTGCCTCCCATGTGTTACAACAGGATTTGCAGAAACCGTGCCGTACATGATTATGATGTGATGTAAACCAGGGCCCATATTTATAACAACCCGCTAGCTTAGTTCCATGCTAAGACTATTTTTTAGATGACACAGTTTTGATCAAGTAACAGTTGTCCTAGTCCCCAACAAGGGTTAGCTTGGTAAGCCTTTAATAGGTACCAACTAAGTTAACCGTAGTTAGCAACTAAAAAGATCATGCGATTGAAAAAAGACGTAGGGTGCATCTATGCAAGCGAGGTTTTATGACTATGAGTCCAGGTTATAAGGGATCCATTAACATCATAAGATTTGTCAAAAAGTGATATTTAAGACTTCAATCATATTTTATTATTATTGTAAGCGTCTTCTGAAGGATATTTGATATTTGCATTAAAAAACCGGGAATAATATTTGCCTATAGTCAGAAAGTGGTAATTGATGTCAAATTTTATACCCGATAGTTCGCGCGAAGTATCCAAATTCGAATACGTTTGACTACTTTCCAATTCAATTCAAATAGATATCTCCGTGATTAGGGAGACATTTGAATAATCAAAACCCAATTTAATCTGCTGTTACCATAAGCCTAACAACAAGAGAAGTGTGAAAGCTCCAAGTGATTTAAGTTGAATTTGACAAATTAATGGATCACTTTAATAACTAAATCAATACTATAGGTGAACAGGTGGATAATATACGTATTAGAGTTCTGACGTTTCCTTTCATGTACAAACTGTAGAAGTGTTCTTGAAATCATGCCACATCGAGTAAAGCGCTTCAGGAGTCTTATCATTCCCGTGCACCACCATATTTTCCCTTAGTGTACAACCGTCCTTCTTAGGTTTATAATTTAAAAAACCTTCATGGCTGATAGGACCAAAGCCCATTTTTTTGGTCAGAAATCCTTGGTAAGCGTCATCAACATTGATGAGAGATGTTGTAAATGATAACCGATACATATCCGGTATGGTATCCGTCGAAAACACGTACCCTCCACCGCTGTTGTAAGGCGGATAGTACTGTCCGAAGTATTTGTCATCAGCAACATGATACTTCTTCAAGTTCGTGTGCTTTGGATTGTTTGGGGAAAAGCGTACGCTGCCGTACACTCGCGATCCAACCCAAAACTTTTCCACTCCTTTCCCTTTGTGTCGCAGATCCATGAGGTAAGACATGATTTGATCAAAGTTGACAAACATGTCGTCATCGCCCTTGTAAAGGTACTTAGCGTGCTGGCAGTTTTCCGTGATCCACTTGAGGCCGAGGACAACCTTGAGTGTAAGGTTCTGGAACGACTCGAAGAAGGTGACCTGGATTATGTCTCTGTACTTGGCATCCTCCTTCCGTAGCTGTGCGTTCATCGCTTCCGTCGAGGTCTTTGTTTGCGCGAGCAGGAACAGGCAACGGATATTCTGTCCCCATACTTGCTTCTCCTTGCACCAAGTGTCCCTGATGGCCTTACGCATTTCAACGTGTTCTGGCTGTGTGCTGATCAAAGCAATGATGAAGATATCGACAGGGTCACCTTCGTCGTTGTAGCATACGTGAGGATGGTTCAACTTGTAGGACAGGACTTCGTGGAAATACTTCCGATTATCTACATCACCGGGCAGCACCATGTCCAAGTCGGGATCCATGCAATCTCTCATAATCGTTTTGTTGCGAGTCTGTTGCCATGTGGATCTCATCAAGTGTTCCTTCGCGAGCATCGTTACCAGGGTATCGAAAGTGCATATACTCGGGACGTTAAACGCTCTGCTGGTAAACAAGTCGTCTGCAACTACGTGCCAGCCATTTTGTTTTGCTAGAATGCCAAGGAAAACGTCGGCGATGGAGACGTTTGGACGAAACTGTGCGTAGCGGTGAAGCCCTAACGCCACACTTTTGGTGAAACTGTATCCACTTTCGTCGGTGCAGAAAGGAGGAAAACGCTCACCTTGATAAGCATCCGACGAAACGAAGTAAATGCTGTTTTCGTTTCTCATAACCTTTGAAAAGTTAACTAGTCTACCTATCAACGTTGGGGAATCAAATGTACCTTGTTTTTGGTTTTCTTCCAGTCTTTGAAGTAGCTTGTCTTTATTGAGGACCAGGGCATCGAGTCCGAAAAAGAAATATTCAACGGATGGACAATTCTTCAAGACCCATCGGACTCCCATAAGAAGTGGGTTAGTCGTTTTAACTTGCACTTCATAATTGAAACCACCGACCAACATATCGCCATGCTGCCTTGCTTCGGATGATATTTTCTCATTCATTTTATCGTCGCCCGTCACGAAGAGAAGTCTCATCTGTTTCTCGTGTTTTTCGGAGAGATGTCCCCAGGTTTCGCGTACAGCATCTCGCATCGATACGTGTGTTGGAACAGACGCGAGCAAGACCACAAGACGAGTATTGTTATCGCACTGCCCCTTCAAAGCAATCTTCGGGATGAGATTTCGCGAACGATAGTATTCTACCTCAGGGACGATCTTGCGAGGTTCAGTAGGAGGCTGCTCCGTCTGGTGTTTTATGGTTGTCCGAACTTGAACCACGTCATCTTCCGTAATGTCTAGCTTTTGCACGTGCATTCGATCCTCGGTGTCCTTTACCCTCATTTGCTGGCTGGTTAGGCGCATAGTCGCAACGTTCGCAAATACGAATAACGCAACCAGGACCACAGGCACCTTAATCTTCCGCATAACATGCCTAAGGAAGAATATTCTCAGGATCGCCATTGTTGAAGTCTCTTCACCAAATGCTGACGAACAGAATAGACACAGTTGTATGTAGTTTAAGTCTTCCAACAACGTGCTGACGATCAAAAGTCATTTATACAAACGGACGTGGATGGAAGCACTGCTCATGTGAGAAGTCTATACCGTATCATTGTGAATATTCATAATTTATATTAGTTATTTCCGGGAGTCTTCACCTGATGAACAAAAATACATTTGTTTAAAATGAAGTTAGTTACAAAACTCTAGAACAGTTTGTAGACTCAGTGTAAATTTGTTGGCCCTGTTGTCACACTCCTCTGAAGAAAAACAACCGGTTTGTGTATACGATAATCCAATAAGTCAAATCCAATAATACGAACGCATATTTTATTGGAATCCTCCCTTCACATATTATATTATGATCGATACATAATAGTAACCACGCACGAAAATGTGCTGGTCGTGATCGGTACTTCTGTGTATGGTCATTGACGCATTCACCGAATCGGTTATACAATTTTTTCTTTTTTTTTTCTTTGTGCGCATCCAAGTTCAAGCACTGCACCACGGGGTTGGTAGGTAACAATAACATCCCATTCATCACGATAACAGTATTAAATAGTGTTTGGGCCCAGACTCATAAATATGTTTGGTAATTGAATGCATATTCCATGCTATAGAAATTGTGGAAACATGTATGTGCACAGTACTGCAGTATAACTAATGTAGAAAATGAAACATAGTCACGGGGTGTATACTAATTACACCCGATGCGTGAGCAGAGTGTTATGGTATCAATAAACCAAATACATCAATGAAAGGCAATCCATAATCCCGTAGTACGGAATTTCGAGTTATTTTGGTAGTTTTAGTATTTGAAAATACAGATCTGTGATTGTCACGTCATCGCTTGTCACGACCGTATAGAAATCGTGACAAGTTTGTATGAACTTGTTATTACTGGTCGGAAGGTTATAATGTGTATGTTAACATTCGGGTTATTTGTAAACCTAAATAAAACTTAATAAAACGATTAAAATAAAATAAAAGGGCCAGAGAAAAGGAGGGTAACTTGTAGTGATCAGCTTCCATTTAACGCATTTTATACCATTGGTTAAGACCTGTTCTTTATCAAACATTAAAACTAAATTAAAGGAACTACAGCGTCTAGATGGCCTCATTTTCATAATTAGGCTCTCTATACGTAATTTTCCCTCAAGAAATTTTTTTTGGCAGTCATTACCCTTGAAATCAATTAATTTTGGGGTAATTAGTAAATATCTAATTGTCCTGGGAACGCCCCTTTTAAATCGCCAAAATGTGACGTCATCTAAAGAAAGGACCAATGAACTAAATTATGTAGATGACGTAAGCCAAATGGACCCTAAATGTGTGTGGGGCGTAAACTGGCTGCTAAGTGAGATTTGGCATCAGAAAACTAGTCTAAACTCACTACTGTGTTTATTTTCATGGAGTTTTTTTTTTCGGCAGACCTATTTTACAAGTCATCAACTATGGAATAGGTGCCAAAGTACGTTGTATTCTTTAGTTCCTTTAACTTAAGTGAATATGGTGTCATATATGAAAGGCTTTTGAAATATGATCCGATGTGCATGAAGTGGAAAAAATATATAATTGGTTTAATTATTTTATAAATTTTAATCCGTATGAAACAGTTTACCTCTTTTTGCTCATAATCTCCATAATATCTACACAACCTAGTGTATCGTGTTTAGTGTCTAATTCTACATTTGCAGGAACAAGGAAATGAATGGCAATAAGGAGAAGAGTTGAGAATTTCAAAATGGCCCCCATAAATAGCAATATTAACCAATATTTATCAGTTTACAGGGCTTTCAATATCAAATTGGTATCTAAATACACATTTCAAGGGACACAAAATTGCGCACGAGTCATAATACGTTTAATGGCGGCAACAATAATAGTTTTCATGATGGCGGCTGTCAAGATGGCTAACACGGACACATTCTGATAAAACTCCGGGACATCACAAATGACATCCTACCGTTGTTGATCCTGCTATGTATAGGGGTTTGCCCCCCCCCCCCCCCCCCCCCCAGGGTGCTTGGCATGTTTTCGCCGATTGTTTTCGTTTTTATTTTATTTTCCACTCAACTGGATCAAGCCCGTAGAGGGCGATACCCACAGATCGCGCCACAGAAATACAATTGAAAATCGCGCGCAGAGGCCACAATGCCACAAATTTTAGGTACTCCCCCAAACACCCCCTTTTTAGGGCTTCGTGCAGCGGTCGGGATTACGTGAATATAATGTCATAAATGTCATAAGGACCGCTATTCATTATTTGAAAAAGGGTTCAATATTCATAAGTGTTGCTATTCATAATCTATGAAAAGGGTCGCTATTCATAATACGAAATAAGGTTCGATGTTCATATTGTAAGAACAGGGTCGCCTGCACTTTGCCCTTACAGTTTACCCTTCTTGGATCCTCCACATTGCCCATTTTCTGTCAAATAGTCATGCATGCATACAATGCTGAGTAAGATGATAACATCTTATATACTCGGGCTGTTAAATGGATCAAGTAACGTTGTCAAAATCCACAAACTTACTAGGATCTTACCTTGTTGTTATCGTATTACCAATAAAAGCATGGGACAGGTTTGGTTTAATTGGAATATTTTCCTTTCGTTAAATAGATATTTACGATTGAAGGGTCCAGATGTTTAATTATGCACTGGATAATAACCAATGTGTACAACGTTAGTGCAATGAGTTAGCAAATATTACTTTGCCTTTTCGCTCATTACACGGTCATAATTACATTCATTTACCATACCCAGGGGGCAAACCACCATTTTTTAAGGATTTCAGACATGGGCTGCTGTAAAAGGTTGGCCACCAGAAATGGTTTCTAGGACCTTCTAGGAACACAACCTATGTGGCCTACTCCGCCAATAAGCTACTGGAAGTCCACAGGACAAGTTTTAAGAAAAACACCCCTATGCAGCTAAATAGTGTGTATCAGCCTTAGGGGTCATGAAGACCCAGTCACACTTTTTGCGCAATTACACCACAGTGCATGGTGATAAAAGCTTGTTGTTTCATGGAGGTCTTCCTTGGAGGCCTGCGCATCGTATGATACCAAGTTGAGCATATTGCATCTTCGAATATTGTGTCACACGTCGTTACACCGTGATATGCCATACACGGACATGAAATTTCGTATATAGCGCTTATGTATAAAAGGCAACTAAATGCTTAAAAATGACAGATAAGCTTTGCAACATCTTTACAAACTTGATTTGCATTTGAAATGACTATGAAGAGCATAATACAATGACATAAGTTATATAAACTAATAAACAATAGAAAGCATAAGCAATACAAAACAAGGAAATACATAAGAATATGGGTTGTTAATGTCATGATTGGTTTATATGTGTTAGTTAATTGCTATAAAATGATACGAAATCCATCCAAAATACCATGTATTAATATTTCACCCCTTAAATCAGATTTACAGGGGGAGGTGTGTGTGTGTGTGTGTGTGTGTGTTTGTGTGTGTGTGTGTGTGTATGTGTGTTTGTGTGAAAGGGGGAGCGGTATTTAGGGTCACAATACATAATTATTCATCAAAGGACTACCCACCCGGTTGAAACAAAAATGTGTCTGAAGTTTTACATTAATGCATGCGTTTAGTTCTTAAAAGAGAAGCTTACACAGCTTTACGGATATGACCAGAGTTGGCGTCGTGTTAAAGGTTAGTCCCTAGACGGGTTCATAGGACCTTCTTCAAGCTAAGTGTACATCCTTGCAGACTATCATGCTGGAAGTGCACAGGGCACATGAGTGATGAAGCGGACATTGAAAGGTGTCTACACACAAACATAAATGCTGCACCTCCATTTATCCAGCCCACACCATAAATCTGGTCAGAATAGTGTCATCAAGGATACAGACGTTGTAGTCAAGGTCAAGGATAACAGAAAACAGCAGTTGCGGTTGATGCAATGTGCGACATATGGCACGTCATTACACATTTGAAGCAATCAATGTGTGGTACACTACACACATCAGCTGCTGAAAGATGTTCCTTCAGTAATGAGATCATACACTTGTTGTGACTGATACAGTGGGACCAGTCTGAAGTCTGCTGAGTAGGAACAGAGGTATTCCCTATCCAAATCCAAATGCACAGCTCCTGATCCAAATGAGATTTTCAGAGTATTAGCTATAAACAAAACACACCTTCTGGGCTTCCTCTGTGAAGGGTGAATAGACAACTTGAACCTTCTCTAGGCCAAACCCGTCTGTACATTGGTGGTGGACTTAAATAAGGAACAAACAAGTGTTATATACTCTAAGTGAGGTATGTTATGGAGGTTCTAGCTATTGAATCTTGTATCTAACAGGAGGCTGATACAAGGGTCATACTCCAAGCACTCTACAGTGTCCAAAATGACGGAGTCGTCAGAGTAGTTATTCATACCAATGTCACTGACATCATTAACATGTGTATATTTCATGGTTTAATACATCTCACCGATCTCTCAGATCTGTGGGTGAGGAGTGAGGGAAGCCTATATAGAATTTGAATATACTGACAATGAAAGATTTGGCAAAAACCAGGCCGATGCAATAACAGTCACCATGTGTACACCACAGACGCTGACCAGTTTGAGGATTCCAATCTCGGACAATTGAGAGCTTAGGAGTTATTGAACAACGAGTTGTACAACTCTTGTACATGTAGCTACTGCCTCCTACAGAGGACGTTTCTCCTGCACCTGAAACGTGCTGCCTATGCCATTGACAAGAATGTTCACATTGCCAAACCACACATTCCTTCATTAATCAGTGTCATACGCAGAAGTGTAGTAGCTTGATTGCCCTTAGCCCTTTTCCTTTTTCTTCATGAGATTCTTGTTTTGTGCGTGGAAGTTGTTGAGCTTCATGATACTTGCCCTCTTTGGCTCACTGGGACAATGCCCTGTATTAAAGTGCCTTCTGACCACTTTGTTCATGTTGGTGAGGTTACATAGGTTTAGGAGACTGTCCATCTGATAAGGTGATGAATGATTTCGTTATTGCTGTGATCGGTTTGGTTTCCACTGCTACCGTGACATTGACTACAGCTCTTTGTCCACCGACGCCTGGATAAACTGATGAGTGGAGGTGCAGCATATATACTTCAACTCTGTGGAGATGGCTGTAGTGAGTGGTTTAATGTAGACGCTTTTTAGTTTCCGTTTTATGTGGACTTTCAGCGCCTATTCCGCGAAGTTGTCCACCTACCCAGCTAGACACCTGACGTCGGACCGATGTCGGAAGTTGGTTGGCGGATGTCGGCATATCGCCGTTGGCTCGAGGTTAAAATGTCCGCCAGCCCAATATCGTCACGACGTCATTTTTGTGATATATTGGCATAACGTCATTTTCCGACAATGGCCTAACATCATGTCATGAGATGATGTTGGGCCATTGTCGGAAAATGACGTTATGCCAATATATCACAAAAATGACGTCGTGACGATGTTGGGCTGGCGGACATTTTAACCTCGAGCCAACGGCGATATGCCGACATCCGGCAACCAACTTCCGACATCGGCCCGACGTCAGGTGGCTAGCTGGGTAGGTTGTGCTCCTAGAAGGTTGTAGAAGGGCAGAAGACATTTCTGGGGCAAATCAATAAAAACACTACCCTCTTACAAACTTCATAATTGTGTCTCTTTAATAATTTGTAAGGAACTCTCTTTTAAATGTGTAATGTATTAAGTCTTCAGACACCTTGTCCATATTGTGTGGGTAATCCTCGATAATAATTATGTTTGGAGTCCATAATCCAATGAGCTAGGGTTGGTCCTGTGCCACCCCCCCCCCCCCCCCCCCCCCCTCACACACACACACATACACACACACACCTTCTCATGTATCAAATTTAAGGGATGAAAGACTAATACGTGATGTTTTGGATGGATTTCGTATCATTTTATCGCAATTAAACACACATAAACAATCATGACATTAACAACTCATATTCTTATGTATTTTTTTGTTTTGTATTGCTTATGTTTTCTATTGTGTATTAGTTTACATAATTTATGCCATTGTGTTATGCTCTTCATAGTCATTTTAAATTCTTCATAGTCATTTTAAATGCAAATCAAGTTTTTAAAGATCTTAATAAAGCGTATCAGTCATTCTTAAGCATTTAGTTGCCTTTTATACATAAGCGCTATATACGAAATTTCACGTCCGTGTATGACATATCACGGTGTAACGACGTGTGACACAATATTCGAAGATGCAATATGCTCAACTTGGTATCATACGATGCGCAGGCCTCCAAGGAAGACCTCCATGAAACAACAAGCTTTTATCACCATGCATTGTGGTGTAATTGCGCAAAAAGTGTGACTTGGTCTTCATGACCCCTAAGGCTGATACACACTATTTAGCTGCATTAGGGGTGTTTTTCTTAAAACTCGTCCTGTGGACTTCCAGTAGCTTATTGGCGGAGTAGGCCACATAGGTTGTGTTCCTAGAAGGTCCTAGAAACCATTTCTGGTGGCCAAACTTTTACAGCAGCCCATGTCTGAAAAACCCCTTTTGCCCCCTGGGTACCATGGAATATTCACACATCACTCAGTGGACATATCATATTACAGAACTACATTATGTTGTCAACCCTTCTCCATTTGTTTCACATGTCAACAAAGTTATAAGATCCCTTTAAGATATTTTGCGGAATATAATATTGTTGTTTATTCAGTGTGGTAGAGAGGGCCGATTCAAACGGGAACGGGGGATGAGGCTATGGATACGGGCGATTAATTATATGATCAAGATCGAGTCTAGCAGTCTTAAGCTGGTGTCTCACATAAGATTTTTAGTTCTTATAGGGCACAAAACTCGATGCAACTTACGATCTCTATCATTGCTACAAAAATTGCATGAAGTCACGCAAGTGAGAGGTTTCAGTGCCAAGCAAACAAACCGTTTCATTGGTCTAACATCGTCAGATTGCCGCCCGAATATCGATAGAATGCTTGCCGATGCCCGTGCGATCTATGGGCGACCTGTTTACGAGCTCTGCGACCTCAAAATTCGGCGTTTGAAAATTGCTGATTTGGGAGCAGGTTTCGGTGCCCTGCGAACGTTGGCCGAACCCTGAAAAACGTGGCAGAGCCCGCAGTATTCGCGCAGACACCGGCCGTAGTCCTGGCGAAAATGCCTTTTTGAGCTCGCAGAGAAGTCGGGCGGGCTCCGTTTGTGATTTGTGACGGCCCCTTAAAGGGGCCGTCACAAATCACAAACGGAGCCCGCCCGACTTCTGCCCACACACTAGCACATCACATATGCACACAGTCATGAGCAAAACAAAATGGCCCAACCCCGGGGGGGGGGGGGGGGGGGGGGGGGGGGGTCACTCGCATACTTAAGTGCTACCCACCCGTGTCCGTCAACCTCCGAAAAGGACCCTAATGCCAAAAAGTGGCGTATCGCACTATTTCTGAAACGGACCCTAATCGGAAAAAAAATGGCGTATCGCACTATTTCTGAAATGGACCCTAATCGCGAAAAATTGAATATCGCACTATTTCTGAAACGGGCCCTAATCGAAAAAAAATAGCGTATCGCACTATTTCTGAAACGGGCCTTAATCGCATAAAATGCTGTATCACACTATTTCTGAATGGACCCTAATGCGCGTATCGCACCTATTCTGAAAAGGACCCCAATGGCAAAAAAATGGCTTTCGCACTATTTCCGAATGGAAATGCCCACCGTATCCGATTTCGGATACGCTGTATCAGAATTTGGATATGCCGTGTCCGAATTCGGATACGCAGTTTCAGAATTCGGATACGCCATGTCAGAATTCGGATACGGTAACTCGCGTGGTGCGGGAAGTTTGCAGGAAATATATCAGTCATCCAGATAGAAGCAACACTTGAGCACGGCTGAGCACTCCTCAGTTTTGCTTTTAATTGCAGATTTCTCCTTTTTTCGACATTTGAAGAATGATTTGGACCATTTTGGTAAGTTTAAATAATACTTGTATCATTTATAGGGCCAGTTATGACTGATTTTGCTGAATTTAAGATCAGAATTTTTCGTGAAATTTGACAAACTGTTTTTGTACTGGCCCACATTGTTCCACTACACTACAGGGCAGCATAGCGCCTCTGCTCCCTTGTGTGGCTGGTACTAGTACTTGGGCAATATTGTCAAACGTTATAACACAGAATGCCACACTTGGGACTGAAGTGAACGCTGCACAGACAATTTACCTCGGCTCAGACAGCATACAAAATTTCATAACAAACATCTTTGCGACAAAATTGCTAGCGTCCATTCAAGGCTGCATGACTGAGAATTTTACTCGAGCTAGAAGATATAAACGTAATTGTCCTACATAAATTATAGTGTGGGTACCTTGAGGCTTGATAAAAGACTCACCGTGACGGGCGCGCGCTCGGGACTTTCTAACGTGGCGGCGGACGTGCGCGCACTCTAGTATCTGCACAATTAATCGATGTACTATAATACACGCACGTACGCACGCGCTCGCGATAATGTGTTTCTAATTTCCATCATTATAATGAAATGCGATTGCATGTTACAAAAGATCCCGCAAAGGATGGGCGAATTGAGGGATCGAATCCGCCTGGGTAATTCACACCCTTTTTAAAGAAAAACGTCGGAAACCTGTGCACCTAAAAAGGTACCCTTTTTTTAGAAAAACGTCGCAACCTGTGAACCTGAAAAGGTACCCTTTTTTAGGTTTTTGTGCGATCAGTGCTTGAAAAACACCCCTTTTTAAGGAAAACGTCGACGCCGCCGTGTACCTGAAAATGATACCCTTTCGACGGTTTTTTTGGACGCGGGTGCGTAGCCAGTCATGTTGAGAGTGACCCCCCCGGGGGCCCAACGTGCTGATTATAAAAATGACATACTGTAAACATACAAAAGTTTTGGGAATTAAAGCCCAGACTTTCCAATTTCCCCACAGGTTGAGAGGTTAGTGCAGGGACATTTTTTTTTTTTTTTTTTAATTATTTCTTGTTTGTTCTTTCTTCATTATTTGTTTCCGTTTCTTTTGTTTTGTTAGGGGGGGGGGGGGGGGGGAGGCTTATGCTCCAGAGGTTTAAACTGGATATTTGTATATGTATACCCTGTTACTAGTCAGACTCCTTCCGCTTTAAATATTTCAGGAAGGAAGGTGCATTTTTTGTAGTCATGTGAATGATAATGCAGATCAGTTTTATTCATCCGAATTAGGAATGTCAGGTTTTTTCTTTTGTTTGTTTTCAATGGTTATAGCTCGAAGTGGAAGAGCAAAGGTTATCTTTTAACAATCAAACGCATTAAACCCTAACCCCATTGCAATTATATTCAATTATGGTCTTCTTTTATCCGCGGTTCCCCATTTCCAACTAAACATCATTTACACAACATAATGTATACAAATGTGTATTTCTTACACATATCTTCCTTCTATTCACAAATAATACAAAATTGGGAACATTCTACAAGCACCTGGGCCAGTAGATAACCGAACTGGATAGACATTTTTAAAAGGAATTCGTAACATTGATAACGTGTGCAGAAAGTTATAATACGTTGATAAAATGTATATGCTTGTGATATGATAAGTCCACTAAGTAATGCGTGAAAAGGCCGAGTAATGAGCGAAAATGCAATGTGGTATTTGCTATTAACTCATTGCTCTGACTTTGTACACAGTTATAATTTTCCATTGGATTATTAAAAATCCAAACACTTCAACCGTAAATATTTTTTTGACGAAAGTAATATTTGAAAATCCGATACCTGTCCCATATGCTTCTATAATACTGTTGTTATACGAATACAAGAAGGTAAGAGGATCACAACAGTTCTAAGTAAGTTTAGTGGATTGTGACAATAACAGAATGCAATACCTCTTGTGGGCTCCATCATTGTATCGTCTTCTAAAGACCATTTACCTGCGCGTCTTTGTATGCATCATAATGTACATAAATGCATCTTGTATTATACATAATTATCAACAATATATGGCACTTTTTGACGACTCATCAGCACAGCACAACATTCCAGTATAGCTTTAAAGCTATATTACGATACAGCTGCTTTAAACGATCATTACTTCATCAAAGATCCAGCATTATTATCATCATGATTCGTCTCCCTTTTTCACATTTTCTATTGTAGCAAATTGTATAATACTGAGAAACCGAATTCTGATTACATTTATATTAACATTCATAAAATATTTATGTTTAGAAATACCAAAGGTTTTGATTGGAGAAAAAGAAAGACTTATTCAAAAAGTATCAAGTAAATTATTTTATATTTCACTTTCTAAAAATGGAAATGCATTTGAAGGCCCATCATATTGGGTAAAGAAATTATTATGTTGATTGGAAACATGTTTATAAAAGAAATGTTGTGTGTATCAAGGAGAACAAATTAAGACAATTTAATTTTAAAATCATTTATAATTTAATCGTAGTAAAAAGAAAATTATTTTTGTGGAAACTTAGTAATAGTGATACATGTGAAACATGTCATTGTCGAGAAGATTTATATCATGCTCTATTGAAATGTAAAATGAATGAAATATTTTTGAGAAATGTTATGCAAATGGTAAAACATGTTTATAATGTAAATGTAGAAAGGAATATATTTACATTACTGAAAATAAATGTAGAAGACAAGATAAATTATATTTTAACTATAGCTTTATGGAGCATATATAAAATGATAGTAATTAGAAATCAATCGGGAAAAGATGAAATAAGTACAAAACTATGGTTTACATTCTTAAAGGAAATTCACTTTCGCATACAAATTAATGACTACCTGCGTAAAGAAAACAATAAAGAATTGTATTATTTACCATATATGATAAAAACATATTTGTAATGTCTAAATTGATGTAAAAGAGAAAATGATTGTACATGTAGTATGATTTGTTAAACTGTATGGAACTTAAATTGAAATTAATAAATGCCGGGAAAGATGAAAGAAAAAAAATATGAACATTTATCATGTTTACTCCTGTAATCATGGTAATTTGTTGGGTGGAATGTCTGTTTCACATAGCAACTAACTATTTTGTGTTGTTTGTTCCCTTAAAATACTACTGTGTTATCCATGACTCGTGGAAATAAATTATTATAAGATGCATGTGATGTTTATTGACCCAGAAGCAAGCTGTATATATACACCATTCTAATACAACGTTGCATTTGAAACAATAACCTTTGCTAACCAGTTCGATATTATATCATGTTAAGGACCCAAATCATCGCCAGAAAACATTGATTTTAAAGGGGAGCCAAACGCTGGCAATATCGATGACTTTTTACTGATAATTGCATTGTTCCTGTCACTTCCAGTCGTATACCGTATTTGCTCTTGGGTATCATTAATAATGGAAAAATGATTTTTTTTTTGCAGCCACTATCATCTGCTTTGACTGGACACTGGAGGCCGCAATGTTTTCCAACGGTAACGCATGAAACGTCATTCGATTTTCACTGACATAAGCGGGTTACTTATAAAGACTGACATAGCAGCAGATTCAACAACAGCGATCAAAGAACCCACTTTCTTTATAATTATAGTGCACACATTTTTTTATATGGCACAGTTTGAAAATATGGCAGCCTCCATTGGACAGTAAAAACAGGTGATAGTGTGTTAGAAAACAAAAACATAATTATTTCCTTTATTCGTGATACCCGAGTGGAAATATACGACTTGAAGTGACGGGAAGTATGCACTTATCAGTAACAGTATATGCGATAATATTAGTGTTTCGTTTCCCTTTAAAGATTTTGTGTTATAGTGCATGAACTAGATAGTACTAGGGATGATTGTTGAACAATGACGTGTAGTTTTTTAATGATTTATTTAGGGTAGATAGATATGAATTAGACTTCAGGAATTCAATGACGAATCCACCAAATATTCAAAATGATAATATACTTATGAATAGCATTTGCGAAACAAATTTGACAATTTGAAATGCCTAGTAATCTTGTAGGGCATCCTCGAAAATGCATAACCCCAACTAATCATATCGAGATCAGTGACTTTACTTGCAGATTCAACTTCATGTAGTTTTGTTAAAATGTAACTGGACAATGTTTCACATTATAACCACCTAGAAACAAACGGGTAAACTAATTTGTTATAAATTTGTTATAAATATGGGGCCAAGTCAACACTTAATTAATTACACAGCCCATCTCCAAACAAATGGATAATTCACATGGTAATAACGTTGTAATTTGCAACATTTCACTTTTGACATGGCTGCATATTCAGGTCTACTGCACATTCCATAATAACATAACCATTACAAATGGGGCATCGATATAAATTTCAATATAAAAGGCCTTATAATTATACCAAATTCATATAAGATAATTTAGGGACAAAAGAGATATGAACACTCAAACTTGAATTGCGGATCTTATTTGTGATGGGTTTTATTGCTATTATTATTATTATAGTATTATTATTATCATTATTATTATTATCATTATCATCATCATTATGATGATTAATATTAATCAAACTAACTGTGTGTCTACATTACAGCTAATTCAAAGATCCTGGAGGGTCAAAGTGATAGTACAGTTCTGGTCAAACAGACTTTTAGTTACTAAAAATTGCAAGTTATCCATACAAACTAACAGTTATAAATCAATAATGCTTGAATGATAATCGAAAAACATAATACACAGTTCAGTTACAGTTTTTGTTTTCATTCAAAAAGCAATCAATAACACAAAAGGGTGCCGTACAGACAGCTCAAGTTTCAACCATGTTTAAAATCCAAAAAATGTTCATGTGATGTTTAGTTAAAATAATTATTCAATATAGATATCATCAAAAACAAATTCAAAACCAATCTCGTATTTTTTTTTCAATATTCGTAGAATTTATAATAATAATTGTTTTAAATGATTGATTAAACTTTGGTCCGCAACATTTTTTCCGATAGGATATATATATGGCTATTTTAGGTGTTTCTGAACCGAGTTTGATCAAACAAATTTGGATTGTGTCTGTTATTTTTGTGTCTTTCTTAAAATTGTACACATAGCCATAGGTTTTCATTACCAACAAATATTTCTTGAATCGCCCTCTGAATCAAAACTGAAGTATACCTTTAACCAATAATAATCACGAATCATGGGTACCTGGCCACAATAGGTTGCATGGTGACAAAAGCTTTACACACCTATTAGTGTACAGTTTATCACGCGACTTTGTACAGATGTGCAATACGTATAAATGTTTCTAGTCAGATTTGTATGAATACTAATTTATACAGATTAGCGTTAAAACACACACAATAACATAGAGAGATACATCGTTCAAAAAACGTCACATAACAACATGTCCATCGTTCAACCATGTCATGTTCTCCTGTGTCAAATAGTAAATTTAATGCTGGCAGTAATCTTTTGACTTATTGTCTATTGAATTACTCACGTTGATTATCACACTTAGTACTCAGTTATACTCTAGGGCCAAAACAAAGCAACACACTAAAAAAAAACAGTTTGATAGCCCGACAATACTTTATCTCTTCACAATTTCAGGAACAATCATGGATACTTTTTTGCGTGAAGATACATTTGAAAAACGTGCAATCTTACCCCATTTTGAAAATTCATGCCTCCCATGTTTTGGAACCGGATTTGCAGAAACCGTGCCGTACATGATTAGGATGTGATGTAAACCAGGGCCCATATTTATAACAACTCGCTAGTTTAGTTCCATGCTATGACTGTTTTTAGATGACACAGTTTTGATCAAGTAACAGTTGTCCTAGTCCCCAACAAGGGTTAGCTTGGTAAGCCTTACCAACTAAGTTAACCCAAGTTAGCAACTAAAAAGATAGTATGTATAATTCTTACCACGCAATACAAACAAGAATTATCATGCAAGCGAGGTTTGATGAATATGGGTACAGGTTATCGAAAAGTGATCCATTAACAAATCTTATGAAAGATTTGTCCAAAAGTGGTATTTGAGACTTCAATCATACATGTATTATAATATAATTGTAAGCCTCTTCTGAATTATATTTGATATTATCATCAAAAAGCCGGGAATAATGTTTGCCTAGTCATAACGTGAAAATGGATGTCAGATCTTATACCCGATAGTTCGCGCGAAGTATCCAAATTCGAATACGTTTGACTACTTTCCAATTCAATTCAAAGAGATATCTCCGTGATTAGGAAGACATTTGAATAATCAAAACCCATTTTATTCTGCTGTTACTATAAGCCCAACAACAAGAGAAGTGTGAAAGCTCCAATTGATTTAAGGTTGAATTTGACAAATTAATGGATCACTTTAACAGATGATAAATAAATCAATAATATACCCAGCTAGCCACCTGACGTCGGGCCGATGTCGGAAGTTGGTTGGCGGATGTCGGCATATCGCCGTTGGCTCGAGGTTAAAATGTCCGCCAGCCCAACATCGTCACGACGTAATTTTTGTGATATATTGGCATAACGTCATTTTCCGACAATGGCCCAACATCATGTCATGAGATGATGTTGGGCCATTGTCGGAAAATGACGTTATGCCAATATATCACAAAAATGACGTCGTGACGATGTTGGGCTGGCGGACATTTTAACCTCGAGCCAACGGCGATATGCCGACATCCACCAACCAACTTCCGACATCGGCCCGACGTCAGGTGGCTAGCTGGGTAGGTGAACAGGTGGATAATATACGTCTTAGTGTTCTGACGTTTCCTTTCATGTACAAACTGTGGAAGTGTTCTTGAAATCATGCCACATCGAGTACAGCGCTTCAGGAGTCTTACTGTTCCCGTGCACCACCATCTTTTTACTTAGTGTACAACCGTCCTTCTTAGGTTTATAATTTAAAAAACCTTCATGGCTGATAGGACCAAAGCCCATTTTTTTGGTCAGAAATCCTTGGTAAGCGTCATCAACATTGATGAGAGACGTTGTAAATGATAACCGATACATATCCGGTATGGTATCCGTCGAAAACACGTACCCTCCACCGCTGTTGTAAGGCGGATAGTACTGTCCGAAGTATTTGTCATCAGCAACATGATACTTCTTCAAGTTCTTGTGCTTTGGATTGTTTGGGGATAAGCGTACGCTGCCGTACATTCGCGATCCAACCCAAAACTTTTCCACTCCTTTCCCATTGTGTCGCAGATCCATGAGGTAAGACATGATGTTATCAAAGTTCACGAACATGTCGTCGTCGCCCTTGTAAAAGTACTTAGCGTGCTGGCAGTTTTCCGTGATCCACTTGAGGCCGAGGACAACCTTGAGTGTAAGGTTCTGGAACGACTCTAAGAAGGTGACCTGGATGATGTCTCTGTACTTGGCATCCTCCTTCCGTAGCCGTGTGTTCATCGCTTCCGTCGATGTCTTTGTTTGCGCGAGCAGGAACAGGCAACGGATATTCTGTCCCCGTACTTGATTCTCCTTGCACCAAGTGTCCCTGATGGCCTTACGCATTTCAACGTGTTCTGGCTGTGTGCTGATCAAAGCAATGATGAAGATATCGACAGTGTCACCTTCGTCGTTGTAGCATACGTGAGGATGATTCAACTTGTAGGACAGGACTTCGTGGAAATACTTCCGATTATCGACATCACCGGGCAGCACCATGTCTAAGTCGGGATCCATGCAATCTCTCCTAATCGTTTTGTTGCGAGTCTGTTGCCATGTGGATCTCATCAAGTGTTCCTTCGCGAGCATCGTTACCAGGGTCTCGAAAGTGCATATACTCGGGACGTTAAACACTCTCCTGGTAAACAAGTCGTCTGCAACTACGTGCCAGCCATTTTGTTTTGCTAGAATGCCAAGGAAAACGTCACCGATGGAGATGTTTGGATGAAACTGTGCGTAGCGGTGAAGCCCTAACGCTACACTTTTGGTGAAACTGTATCCACTTTCGTCGGAGCAGAAAGGAGGAAAACGCTCACCTTGATAAGCATCCGACGAAACGAAGTAAATGCTGTTTTCGTTTCTTATAACTTTTGAAAAGTTATTTAGTTTACCTATCAACGTTGGAGAATCAAATGTACCTTGTTTTTGTTTTTCTTCCAGTCTTTGAAGTAGCTTGTCTTTATTGAGGACCAGGGCATCAAGTCCGAAAAAGAAATATTGAACGGATGGACAATTATTCAAGGCCCATCGGACTCCCATAAGAAGTGGGTTAGTCGTTTTAGTTTTCACTTCATAATTGAAACCACCGACCAACATATCGTCATGCTGCCTTGCTTCTGATGATATTTTCTCATCCATTTTATCGTCGCCCGTCACGAAGAGAAGTCTCATCTGTTTCTCGTGTTTTTCGGAGAGATGCCCCCAGGTTTCGCGTACAGCATCTCGCATCGATACGTGTGTTGGAACAGACGCGAGCAAGACCACAAGACGAGTATTGTTATCGCACTGCCCCTTCAAAGCAATCCTCGGGATGAGATTTCGCGAACGATAGTATTCTACCTCAGTGACGATCTTGCGAGGTTCAGTAGGAGGCTGCTCCGTCTGGTGTTCTATGGTTGTCCGAACTTGAAGCACGTCATCTTCCGTAATGCCTAGCTTTTGCACGTGCATTCGATCATCGGTGTCCTTAACCCTCATTTGCTCGCTAGTTAGGTACATAGTCGCAACGTTCGAAAATACGAATAACGCAACCAGGACCACAGCCACCTTGATCTTCCGCCTAACATGCCTAAGGGAGAATATTCTCAGGATCGCCATTGTTGAAGTCTCTTCACCAAATGCTGACGAACAGTATAGACACAGTTGTATGTAGTTCAAGTATTCCCACAACGTGCTGACGATCAAAAGTAATTTAGACAAACAGACTTGGATCCAATCACTGCTAATGTGAGAAGTCTATACCGTATTATTGTGAATAATCATATTTTATATTCGTTATTTTCGGGAGTCTTCACTTGATGAACAAAAATACATTTTGTTTTAATGTAGTAAGTTCCAAAACTCTACTCAGTTTTACAGTTTGTAGAATCAGTATAAATTTGTTAGTCCTGTTGTCACACTCCTTTGAAAAAAACAACCGGTTTGTTTATATGATAATCCAATGAATCCAATCCAATAATACGAACACATATTTTATTGGAATCTTCCCTTCACATATTATATGGTCGATTCATAATAGTTACCACATACGAAAATGTGCTTGTCGTGATCAGCACTTCTATTTATGGACATTGATGCATTTACTAGAGAAGCTGACTGAATTATTAACTGTCTATTATTTGTGCGCATCCAAGTTCAAGCACTGGAACGCGGGGTTGGCAGGTAACAATTACATCCCCACCCATCATGATAACAGTATTCAATTGTGTTCGGGCCCGGTCTCATACATTTTTGGTAATTGATTGCATCTAATTATTCCATGCGATGGAAATTGAGGAAGTACGTGCACAGTACTGCAGTATAATTTATGTAGAAAATGAAACATAGTCACGGGGTGTATACTAATTAAACCCGATGCGTGAGCAGAGTGTTATGGTATCAATAAACCAAATACATCAATGAAAGGCAATCCATAATCCCGTAGTACGGAATTTCGAGTTATTTTGGCTGTTTTAGTATTTGAAAATACAGATCTGTGATTGTCACGTCATCGCTTGTCACGACCGTATGGAAATTGTGACGAGTTTGTATGAACTTTTCTTTTAATTACAGGTCGGAAGGTTATAATGTTTATGTTAACATTCGTTTATTTTGTAAACCTAAATAAAACTCAATAAAAGTATTACAATTAAAAAAAGGGTCAGAGAAAAGGAAATTGAGGGTAACTTGTAGTGATCAGCTTCCATTTAACTGATTTTTGTATAGAATTGGTTATGACCTGTTCTTTATCAAACCTTTGAACTTTAAACTGCAGTAAATATGGTGTCATTTCTAGAAGGCTTTTGAAATGTTTAGAATACGATTCGATGTGCATGACGTGGAAAGTTCTATCGTTGCTTTCATTATTTTATATATTATAATGCATATAATAAAAAAACAGTTTACCCCTTTTTGCTCCGAATCTCCATATCTAAATCACCTAGTGTATCATTAAATTTTGTTAGTGCCTCATTTTCAGGACCAAGGAAATGAATGGCAATAATACGAAGATTTCAGCATAGCGGCAATACTGTTTTTTCCCCTTCAAAATTGCCGCTATAAATAGCAATGTTAACCCATATTTATCAGTTTACATGGCTTTAAATATCAAATTGGTATCTTAATACTCATTTCAAGGGTCACAACATTGAACAAGAGTCATAATACGTCAAATGGTTGAACAAATATGTTTTCGAAATGGCTGCCACAGAGGAATTCTGATAAAACTTCGGGACATCAAACATAACATCTTGCCTGTGTTGATCCTGCTATGTATAGCAACTGATGACGAAGGTAGGGGTTATTACGACCTGCCCTGGGTGCTTGTCTAGTTTCTCGCCGATTGTATTCGTTTTATTCGTGTTATTTTCCACTCATCTGGAACAAACCTGTAGAGGGCGATACCCACAGATCGCGCGCAGAGGCCACGATGCCACATATCAAGTTGCCTTTCAGCAAGGCCTCTCGTCTGAATTGCTGAGCTGCAGGAACGACTGAACGCGAGGGGGAGACTATCAGCAGAGCGGCGTTAGTCGCGAGTTGTGATAGTCGCGCTCTCCAGTCGTTCCTGCATATTGCATACTATACCGTGCACTCAACTCGAGTCAGACGATCGAGAGGTCTTGTCAAAAGGCTAAAAATCAAGGTACTCCCCCAAAACACGCCCTTTTTAGGGCTTCGTGCAGCGGTCGGTATTACGTGAATATAAAAATTATAAAAGAGGCCTACTCGCTATGCACAATGACCGCTACTCATAAGGATCAGCTTGTCAAAAGGACCGCTATTCATAATTTGAAAAAGGGTTCAATATTCATAAGGGTCGCTATTCATAAGCTAAGAAAAGGGTCGGTATTCATAAAACGAAATGAGGGTCACTATTCATAATGTACGCATACATGGTATAGGGTCGCTATTCATAATACGAAATAAGGTTCGATCTTCATAATGTTAGAATAGGGTCGCCTACACTTTGCCCTTGCAGTTTACCCTTCTTGGATCCACCATATTGCCCATTTACTTTCAAATAGTCATGCATGCATACAATGCTGTGTAAGATGTACATCAAGCTGAGTAAAAAACAAAGAAGAGATTGCCCAGTCATGCCAGTAGTTTCTTTTGATATTTGTACCCATTTTTGTGTTGCCCAACATGGCCTTGGATACAAATAAACCTTCAAGCTGGGTAAGATTTGGGTAAAGGTTGGTAACACATGAGGTTGGGTAAATATATGGGCAATGTCTAACTGTGCAATGAAATTGGGTCATGAATATTGACCAACCGTTTTGCCTAATTTGGGCTTTTACATTTTGTAGGTGGGTAATAATTGGGCAATTTCCCGTCAATTTTGTTGGTAAATGATTTACACAACTCAATTACCCAGTCGTTATCTTTGATACCCCATAGTACGGTAATAGTTGGGTAAAGTATGTTGTGTAACTTGGTTGGGTAATCTTAAGATGGGTACTTAAATGGGTATTTAATTTTGCCCTAAAATAGGTAAATTACAAAACGGGCCAAATTTACCCAAAGGTTAGTCGGATACACAACTACCCTCATGTTGGGTAAATTTTGGGAGAAATTTTTGCCAATTTTACTAAGAGTGTAGATTCATTTTCAAGATTTGGGAATTGATCATAAAGTACGTTTGGTTATGCGTGTAAACCTACCTCGTTTGACAGATCGCACCAATCAGCTCGCAGAGCCACTCCTTGCCGATGTAAAACCTCGACTCCGTTACCAGGCCAACCACGCCGAGTCACGCTCATATCAGCCATGGCCAGATTGACGATGAAAATATTGCCTGGAACATAGATAAACATTACATTTTAGAGAAGATGAATGAAGAAAAAGAAGGTCACCTGCGTGGCAATATAAATGTACTACACAACCGTGGCAACATCTCTTTTGGGCAACATAAAAATGACGGATTCTCTTTTTTTTTTAAGTTTTGTTTTCCATTGATAGCTTTGTCACATTCAACAATAATCACTTGGAGCTTTCACACTTCTCTTGTACCTTGTTTTGTGGCTTATGGTAACATGATAAGGAAATTGGATTTTGTTTGTTTGTAATGCCTCCCTAATTAATGGAGATATTTCAGATTTAATTGCAAGGCTTTTGGTTTGCTGGCATATTATCCAAATTCGGATTCATCGATCGTCGAAGAGACGTGCAACTGCAGAGAGAAGGCAGGAAAATGCACTTTATAAAACGGCTCCGGTAAATTCAGTAACGTGATTAGTTAAATCCTGTCACGTGACTATTTATTAATTTTAACAAACATGCACGACCGTGCGGGAAAGGGTGCAACTTACAGCCGTGCATTACTCACTTTCGTTGCACACCTTCCGGAACGGCTGTGACGTCACAATGCTTGTTTACATAGTTCTATCGCAGAAAAAACTCGCGAACTGAAGTGATCGTGAAAAAGATGGAAAATGCTTCGTTTTGTAAATAATCTGTTCCGTAGTGAATACATGTTGGCAGTTTCTTAAATTATATGGTATGTCGTTTGATATTACTAAGTTTGGGAATGGAAATGTATACAGTCCTTTTATAATTCTCACTTTTATGGACAATTTTCGGCGATTTCGCATCGAACTGAATTTGGTGAATTTGACTCATTTTGCTGAAGAGTGAAATCAGTCAGTGATTGCAGTAGTGATGATGAATTATGTAAATTCCTAATAAATTCACACTCTAGAGCGTAGATAGACTGGGTTACTAATTGTGGCAAGTCTGTTGCAAATATTCCAGCAAAATAAACAATTCCGTGGTTGAGCTCGTTGTATAAAACAAATAATACTACGGTCTTGTTATCATGCGTCGTGTAAATGCATCGCACTCTCGGTTTTATTAGATGTGCGCATGCGCACTCATCCAACAAAACCTCGCGTGCGATGCATTTACACAACGCACTCTAGACCGTGTATTATTTTTATAACAACAAATTGTATCTACCAAGCAAAATATCCACCCCCACCAGTGAGAAAATTTACATCGGACTCACTGCCACCAGCCACCACCTTCAAGCCAAGATATAATGCACACAAGGCGAGCTTCAACAACAAAGACAAAAGGCACCACACCGAACGCAGCAAACACATAATTAAGGAACCTGAAGGACGAAGATACACGATACAACATAATACTGGAGAATACGGTATGGGATAAGTACTTCATAACCACATCCGAAAAAGCAATACCTCTAAACTCTGAATCCGAACTAATTTCTACATGTAGACATAAGAGAAATGTCTTACTTTCAGATGTTCAGAATAAGGATGAGCTCCCACCCCACCTCCCCCCTGCAGCCGCCAACAAAATTGCTTGTCTAGTTCAACAAAGTTCAACCAATGTATACATTGTAAACATCTTACTTGCTTGAACGCGCCACCATGTATTGTAAAAAGTAGTTTCTTTATAAGTTTCTTGATAATTTTCTTTATATATCCCAGGCCTCCTTTACACACCCTCTTTTGGTATATAAATATGTTCTTGCTACTGTGCCCCAAATTAGTTACTGAAGAGCCTTACAAGACGAAACAGTCTGTATAACTAGAAATTTATCTCACGTTTATTCTATACAGCTCCTGCCCAGCAGCTGAGCACTGTACGATTATTTGGAGAATACTACACCATTATACTTCCTTATACTATAAAATATATGAATTATCAGTAACATTAGGAGAACATACCAGCGTTTGGCTACCCTTTAATATTCGAAGTTTGTTGAGTTGGGTGTTAAAGAATTGCCCGAAATCGCATCAGTAGCACAACTGAAGTCCGTGCTAAATGGCAATCACCAATGGGCTTGTCACCCCACAGGTGTGAAACGGTTTAACCGGTCACTGATAATTTCAGTCTTTTTAGCTCGGAGTAAAGTAGAGCCGCTGATGAGAATTCGGGCTATAATATGTTTACCGATATTGCGAAGAGGCCGATGCAGCCACACGGCCCCGATGACGAGCACGTTACCGATGCAACCAGTGAACATGATGACGATCGTCCAGACCAGGTAGATCGTGTGGACCACGTGTTCGTCTGGGTAAGGATTCACATAAGCGTTGTCGAACAGTGACGCGTTCTGGTAAAACAATAATTAAATGTATTGGTCAGGCATTGTTACTTCTATCATATTTGTTTGAGACTGTAATTCTTGTTCTTTCTTCTGTTGTTGCTTCTTCTTTTTTTTTCGGGGGGAGGGGCGGGGGCTGGCCCAGGGTTGTGAGTCTGCCAACGCCAACATGTCAACATTGGTTGCCTTAGTAACATTAAGATATTAATACATTTCTGTTGATTTCTCAGGATGCATAGCCAGATTTAGCTTTTATGGTAAATAACGTTTTGAAGCATAATTTGCCCATTAAAGTTCTACCGCTGCAAACTATTCCACACTTGCGTTATGTAATGTGGATAATTATGCCTAATTTACCCATTTAAAATGTGTGCAGTCGGAAAGGGAATTCCGGTCGAGAAGGCGCTTTAAGAATATTTATTTGTATACAAGTGTAGGAATTGAAACGGCGCATCATTCTAAAGAACAAAACAACGCTGCCCGTCTAGACAACCTAACATATCCATAAAGAGCATGAATAATGCCATTTGAATATATAAACATAGTAACCGTATATTTCTTCTCGCGATAGCAACAATATACAATTTAATATTTCACATTCGTAATAATATACCGAAGTGCTTTTTGAAATTTATTCCAATTATCTGCGTTTATAACTCTTTTTGTTTGTTTGTTAATAGTTCGAAACTATATTGTATTTCTGTGTCCGGGTGTATGAATTGCGCCCTCTTTTGTTCACGGTTGTTAATGTAATATAAACACCCTCGTTCCTCATGATCCTGAAACGTTGAGGTGTTTTTCTACCATGTAAACATAGTTAAACAAAAAATGACTATTAGTAATGATGACATACACGTTCTCGTCATTACAAATTAGTTTCATAACGACTTTTTTCCATGAATTGGGAGCCCGATACTTCAAGCTTTAAATAAGGAAAAACAACAAATCTGATTATGCGTGTAAACATTGGTTGTGTAGTTTTGTCTCACTTACCATTGTATTTTCCATGATTTCCAATTCAAAGCCACACAGTAACAATCAGTTAATAACAATATCATACTTATTTACCCTCGGAAGAATAGGTTTGGTCGTCAGTTAATAACAATATCATACTTATTTACCCTCGGAAGAATAGGTTTGGTCGTCCAAGTCATCATACAACTAAGTCAAAACTAGTACTGTAAATGTAATTCAAATAGCGTTCTCAACAGAAAACGCGATTGTACCTTCACTGCTTCGATAGGCGCTAAGGCAAAAAGAAGACCAACTAGGTATTCATATACGCTCATTGGTCAATAGCTTGTAGGTCATGTTGTCAAATCGTAACGGTTCTTCGCGCGTGTCAATTATTATCACTTCCGATGCAATCAACAATTTTGCGCCAATTTGTAGTTGCAGTTGGAGCCTGTATTTAGTGTATTTTACAATTTACTATATATAGCATACATTTTACAAATTAGCTCTTACATGTGACTGATTTGATGTAAATTCAAACACTATATGGACCAGGCGCCACGCCGTGATGCATTTTGTATAATGTATCTCATTCATAACTAAACAAAATATGAACTATACTGTACAAAGCAAAGATATACTTGCTATTCCCACTTTCAGAGCTTATTTGACTAATATCCTATACTTTTTGTATACTTTTAGACATGATGCAATAAGTTACTGACGAGTTTTGTAAGGCGTCATGGCCTGTTCATTAGTGCTTTTATTTGGTAAAATTTTGATCGCCCTAACATAATGTGTAAGGAGCAGTATAAAGATACTGATGCTCACTTATGAAAAACACATTACGGACGTTTGACATGTGAGCAAAACACAATACAAAATACAATACCATTTGAGAGCTAGTCTGAAAAGATAGGACTTGAAGATATCTTTAAGTGGACAAATATTTATAATTATTTAGAGCTTGAAGTAATAAACAGTAGCAGTGATCATTTAATTTGTCTTGCATCTGCAGATATTTTTAGTATATCTCGTATTTGTACAAATCAGATTTGTAATGTAACATATTGATGTTTATTTTACCTTGGTCAATGGATTAAATAATACATGATAAATTTATTGAGAATAGAAGAAAATTTTGACTAGAAAACAGGTTTATTTTTGGTCATTTGCATTCTTGATCATTTTAACATATTTTTTAGCTTGAAGTAATAAACAGTAGCAGTGATCATTTAATTTGTCTTGCATCTGCAGATATTTTTAGTATATCTCGTATTTGTACAAATCAGATTTGTAATGTAACATATTGATGTTTATTTTACCTTGGTCAATGGATTAAATAATACATGATAAATTTATTGAGAATAGAAGAAAATTTTGACTAGAAAACAGGTTTATTTTTGGTCATTTGCATTCTTGATCATTTTAACATATTTTTTACATTATTTTTACTTGGACGTTCGTAAGTTTGTTTACCTTTTGGGCATGGTGGAGTTACAACTAATAGTTTGTAATGATATGGTGGTAACTAACATTCAGTTTGACCCAAACTGTACTATCTATCCCTTTAACCCTAATACAAGTAAGGCCGTGTGGGGGGAGGGCATTATGGCCCCTTCTTCGCGATTTTTCCGATTGCTCGAGAACGCGTGAATATGACGCCCCGCCGCTTCGTGACATTTTTTGTTCGAGTCTTGCGCATCTTTTAAAACAAAAATTTAGAAAATCAAACCTACCGTAACAAAGTCACGAGACCTATTGTCATTGCATGTCAGCCCAGCCCGAAAATTGCTCAATTTCGTGATTTGTGTACAAAACATACGGCAATAACATTTTCACTAAAAAGAGATACAAATTGGTTATTTGGTCTTGTTTTCATTCAGGTGTTTGTTTTGGGGGTCAAAAACAATAGAATACAAAAGTTTAACAAACAAAGAAATACTTAATCAATTATCAAAACAATAGAAAACATAATCAATAACTTGGCTCTTCTTATTGTTTTTGTTCGATTATTATTTTAAATGGTCTAAAGATTATGTAGTAAAAACCAATGTTTAACTATGAAAAATATATGATTTATGTGCAGTTTTAAAAATTGTATTACCTTATTTGCATAAAATTGCAATAAATATGCAAATGAGTGAAGTTTTCCAAAATTTGAAATTACCATGGTATTCTATACACTTTACTTGACATGCGTGCACATTTTTGCGGCGATCGGGCGTTTCACGTGGGAGATCTAAGGGGGTGGGGGCCATAATGCCCCCCCCCCCCCGGCCGTAGAAATACCTCAAATAGGCCGGCCTTTTTAGGGTTAAATTGATCCATTAACTTTGTGAAAATTCAGCCAAAATCACTTGGTACTTTTGCACTTCTCTTGTACCCGTGTTGTTTGGCTGATGGTAACAGAAGAATGAAATGGGTTTTGATTTTTCAAATGTCTCCCTAATTATGGAGATATTTAATATTTAATTGTAAAGCGTCTGTAGACGCTTTATACCGTAGTCAAGAGTGTCCGAGTCTTAATCCTCTATAGTAACCGAATTCGGATACTTCACGCGAATGATCAAGATAAAATCAGACATCGATTTCCTTTTTTTTTTTTACAAGGTCAACATTATTCGTTTTCTATAAATTCTCACATATTATTTTCAAGAATCTTCCAATGATGTAGGTTTATGATGACGTCTGAAATATCACTTTACCAAAACATAAAAAAGTGAAACCATGATTTCCCTAGGGAAAGATGGGTAATCCCTCCTTTATCCCTTAGATACGCCATCTTGGAAAATGGCCGCCATGTTCGATTTGTACCATTATTTAGATCCACTTGTATACAAATAGTTTTCAGCTCATCAAAAAACCTTTTAATCAGTACAATGTAGAAAATGCTTTTTGGCAACCGTCTTGAAAAATGGCCGCCATGTTGGATTTTCGCTATTGTATATATGTCGGTATGTATCATAATCGTTTTCAGCATATCAGGTCACATGTAAATCGACATCAAGATAATAAAAATGCGCAAACTCAGTCAACTTTTATATAAAATAATTAGCCTTGGCGGTCATCTTGGAAAATGGCGACCATCTTGGATTTTCGCCATTATATTGGTCCGTTTGTATTACAATCTTTTTAAATATATCAATTCACATTTAAATCGACACCAAGATTATAAAAATTAGCCAACTCAGTCAATTTTTATATCAAAAAGGAACTTTTGGCGACCATCTTAATAAATGAATGGCTGCCATCTTGGATTTTCGCCATCAAATGGGTCCGTATATATCACCATCGTTTTTAACATATCAATAAACATATAAATCAACACCAAGATTATCAAAACCGGCCAACTCAGTACATTTTTATATCAAAAAGTAGCTTTTTGGGGCCATCTGGGAAAAATGGCGGCCATCTTGGATTTTCGCCATCATATGAGTCCGTATGTATTACCATCATTTTCAGCATATCGAGAAACATATAAAACGACACCAAGGTTATTAAAATCGGCCAACTCAGTCAATTTTTATATCAAAAAGTAGCTTTTTGGCGGCCATCTTAGAAAATGGCCGCCATGTTGGAATTTCGCTTGTCTAAGTGTTTTTTCCTGAAAAGTGTCTCTAAGGTAGCCTACATACCAAGTCTCTTGCTTGTATCAAACTTTGAACGATAATTACACTTATCTGCTCTACTATAATAGTCTCGCGTAATATTGAATTTCATCCGTGCAACATGACCACAGTGTCAATCGAACAACCTTGTACATGTAGATTGGCTATCAAAGGAAATAATCAGTCAAATGTCATATATTATCTATTATCAACACCGAAGTGGGTGAATTTTATCAGAACAATTCGGTACAATATACGGTATTTAGAAATAGCTCTGAATTTGATGGTTCATGCATGCAGAAAAATAGGTTTACATAAAATTTATTAAATATAGCTATTGTCTAGGACGTATACTTCGGCCGTGTCACTATTGTCTCCAAACGTTTTTGTATGATAGATATAAAGAACATAATTATGCTGTCTGCATATCCATCCCCTAACATGGGCCTTTGGACCATTCCAGAAGCATGATCTGTACAAGTCATATCAGTGTAAATATAATAGTTTAGCAACATCATATGAGCGTATTATAGATCCTTGGTGTCTTGCATATTTCTTTCTTTTACGGGTCCATCCATTTCCTGGGATACGTTTAATTGCTTGCCCATTCTCTTATTGAAGTGGGACTGAGTTTGCACTGCTTGCTCATGGTGGTTGGTTAAATTAGCAGTTTATCTTTACACCCTGAATGTTCATCATACTCGATGAAATGATGAGCCCGGAGTGGGCTATTCCATCTTTTAGAGACTGACATACTTGGATCGATATGTATAATAAATTATACTTACAGCCCAAACTGAATCATTACAGAGAAGCAAAAAACAGACCAAACTCTTACAAATATGTTTTGGTTTATATCGTAAAAAGGACCATGGCGTTGCCAGTCTGAAGCTATGAGCCTGATGGGGGTTAGGACGGTGGAGGTCGAGATTTGGACATGCTAACCGGGAGGTGGGGGGAAATATCTCATTCAATGAAAAATGGACTCAAAGCGCGTTGAATTTTTTTCTTCTTCAATTTATTGATTTTCTGCTGATATACACAGGTCCAGGGCATAGCCAGCATTTATCCAGAATGGGTGATGGGACGATGCACGGGATAGCAAAGATATATTTGGAGGGTAGATAAGTGGTAAAATCATGATTTCTTCACAGAAAGGGGGGCAATATTCCCCCTTTCCCTTAGTTACGCCATTGTAGGTTTGCGCGTAGCACAATCGTTTTCAAAATATTAGTGAACACAATTGTATAAGGACCCTTAGCGCGTTTATAATGATTTAAATCATACAACTCTTGTCACTCATTCATCTCAAAAGTGCAGGGGCATAACCAAAGGACTACCAATTATGAGAGGGGTGGCAAACAAATTTGTAGGGCAATATTTCCTATAAGCAGACTTTACCAAAACATAAAAAAGTGAAATCATGATTTCCCTAGGGAAAGATGGGTAATCCCTCCTTTATCCCTTAGATACGCCATCTTGGAAAATGGCCGCCATGTTCGATTTGTACCATTATTTAGATCCACTTGTATACAAATAGTTTTCAGCTCATCAAACAACCTTTTAATCAGTACAATGTAGAAAATGCTTTTTGGCAACCGTCTTGAAAAATGGCCGCCATGTTGGATTTTCGCTATTGTATATATGTCGGTATGTATCATAATCGTTTTCAGCATATCAGGTCACATGTAAATCGACATCAATATAATAAAAATGCGCAAACTCAGTCAACTTTTATATAAAATAATTAGCCTTGGCGGTCATCTTGGAAAATGGCGACCATCTTGGATTTTCGCCATTATATTGGTCCGTTTGTATTACAATCTTTTTAAATATATCAATTCACATTTAAATCGACACCAAGATTATAAAAATTAGCCAACTCAGTCAATTTTTATATCAAAAAGGAACTTTTGGCGACCATCTTAATAAATGAATGGCTGCCATCTTGGATTTTCGCCATCAAATGGGTCCGTATATATCACCATCGTTTTTAGCATATCAAGAAACATATAAATCAACACCAAGATTATCAAAACCGGCCAACTCAGTTCATTTTTATATCAAAAAGTAGCTTTTTGGGGCCATCTGGGAAAAATGGCGGCCATCTTGGATTTTCGCCATCATATGAGTCCGTATGTATTACCATCGTTTTCAGCATATCGAGAAACATATGAAACGACCCCAAGGTTATTAAAATCGACCAACTCAGTCAATTATTATATCAAAAAGTAGCTTTTTGGCGGCCATCTTAGAAAATGGCCGCCATGTTGGAATTTCGCTTGTCTAAGTGTTTTTTCCTGAAAAGTGTCTCTAAGGTAGCCTACATACCAAGTCTCTTGTTTGTATCAAACTTTGAACGATAATTACACTTATCTGTTCTACTATAATAGTCTCGCGTAATATTGAATTTCATCCGTGCAACATGACCACAGTGTCAATCGAACAACCTTGTACATGTAGATTGGCTATCAAAGGAAATAATCAGTCAAATGTCATATATTATCTATTATCAACACCGAAGTGGGTGAATTTTATCAGAACAATTCGGTACAATATACGGTATTTAGAAATAGCTCTGAATTTGATGGTTCATGCATGCAGAAAAATAGGTTTACATAAAATTTATTAAATATAGCTATTGTCTAGGACGTATACTTCGGCCGTGTCACTATTGTCTCCAAACGTTTTTGTATGATAGATATAAAGAACATAATTATGCTGTCTGCATATTGATACAAAAATCTACCTACTGTACATGGCTACGTCATGAAGGTGTGTTTAAGGCCTGGTCACATATCACCGGATAGCGTAAATGGATGCCCGACGGAGAGTACAATTTGCAATATGTTCGTCTCCGTTCGTGTGCGTTTCTTGTCCGTTCCAGGCTATATTCGGGCAAAACGCTATCTGAAATGATGGCAAATAATGTCATATTCTGGCAAATCCATGTCATATTCGGGCAAAATAATACCATATTCGGAAAAGATCAAGGTATTTTTGGGCAGTGTACATGTTATTTTCGGGCAAAGCCGTCTCATATTCGGGCAAAATTGTATAATTTTGTACTAAACGATTGAAAACATGTAATTTTCAGGCATCAAAGACATGAGGATCTGTTTTCTTTTGTTGTGCATTCCAGGTGAAAATTTGGGCAAATAACCACAGCCCCCCCCCCCCCCCCCCCAAGAAGAAGGCGCCCCTATGCCAAACATTCCGTTGGATAGAATAACGTACATCGCCTGACAAGGAACGCATTCGCCGAACAAGATACGGACAAGAAACGCATATGAACGGAGACGAAGGGATTGAAAATTTGGCTCTCCGTCGGTATTCCGTTAACGCCATCCGGTGATATGTGACACGTGCTATTAGCGTTGCTTTTGGTCAGTAACTTTTTGGTCATATGTTCACAGCGTAATTTAAGGTCTTCGCGCAAGGAAGTTATTATAATTTCCGAACCAGTCACCCGTGAATAGCAAGGAAGTGCTAATTCGTTGTTGGAGTAGGAGCATTATCTGATTTATTTTGCAATTTACTACACATTATATAGCCCCCACTTTACATAACTTTATTGTATGTTATATTTTAACAATTGATTGGCATTCAAAACTCATCAATGACCGAGCGCCACGAACGTAAAAATGATTTTAACAATGAAGAACAAATATATGGGTTGAAAAAAAATGTGGATAGATGTTTGATATTACACTCTCCGTAGCCTTTTCTGAAAATCTAATAATTTTAACGCTCTTTTATATTACTTTCTTTAAACACTCCTCCAAGGCTCCAACTATGATTGATTTTTTTCCTTAACTAAAAAGATAAAAGTAGTTTCTATAATATTGACGGGATGTCAAGAAACTTTCAGCAAAATTCCCAGACATCAGACTAAACAATATTAATATTGCAGACAATAGCCATCTATATAGATCAAGATGGTAGAGAAGAGAATGAAGTGATAAGCTTATAAATCACATGATTAAGAGAGATGGATATCTATTTAACTAAACGTGTTTTACAGGCTGTTTCTATAAAGGTAAATCACAAAATGTGGGTATGCCATTATTTAAAGGGATAGTTGAGTTTTGGTATAGAGGGCGCTACACAATAATGTTTTTCTAAGATAATGAAAAACTGAGTGTCAAATTCGAAAGAGCATACAATTTTAATGACAGAATAAACTTTATGTTATCAAAATCGGTTCAGAAATGGCTGAAATATCCGAAAACATAACCATTTGTAATAAATATAGGGCCCCACATTTATTCGATAATTTTGAACCAGCCGTTATTTTTTTTTTTATATGCTTCCTTTATTTTTAAATTTACAAAAGAGGTTTTTTAATAGTTGTTGAGTATCTCTCTATCTAATCACTATTTCAACAAAACACCACGTGCACAATGTCGTATTTAAAATGGTAGAAACAGATGAGTGTTTAGATAGAGCCCTCTTGAGTTTTAACGGCTCTTTTTGAATGATAACAGGCTTTTTACTTAGTCATTTGTAATTTTGTATTCCTTTCCAGCATGGTGGAGTTATAACGATTAATTTGTAATGTAATGGTGCAGGTTTTGGTTACTAAAATTCAGTTTGACCAAAACTGTACTCAATTTCCCTTAATTATGACGTCATCATCTTATATAATACAATATCATCATTATAAATACAAAATTATATATCAAACTAAATACGGTATATGTATTACTCATATGGTTTTCATTATAAGTATATTATATTAAGAAAACAATCATAAACTTAGGGTATATCATAAAGCAAATATGATGCAGTGTCATAGACGGAGTAAGACGATCGTTTAAATCGTTATCAAAAATAATTCTAAAAAGGAGTATTAATATATAAATACACGGCTATACGTATGCTGACAACACAATTAAAATTCATGCAATTAATTATTTAAATAACACAACTGTTCGTATGTACAATATAAAACAAAGGGAGTTGTATTATTTGTAAAACATTATTATTATTTTAATGGAAATGGAACCGTGCCGGAAAGAACTTACTCATCCACAGTGTGAACACACTGTGTTCCACGACCACAATGTTAAATTACAGCGTTTTTACAGTGTGAAAGCCAACTCACATTATGAACACACTGTGAAATTGCAGAGATACACAGTGTGAGCGCACCGTTTTACACGCAGTCTGTGAACGCAGGAAATTTCACACTGTAGTGATAGTTCACTCACAGTGTGGTCACAGTGTGTTTACAGTGTGAGTTGGTTTTCACACTATGACCACGCTCGAATTTAACATTGTGGTCCACACTATTGTTAACACTGTAAGAAAGACGGGAATTTTCACAAGATCATGTAAGGTTGTATGGTTTAGTAACATACGCGTCACTGATTGGCCAAAACGGTCATGTGATTTCAATTTAATTCAGTATGTAACACGAAACATCAAAATGGCTCACCCCTCAGACAAGCGATATATTTATACAGGATGATTTTCGTACATAATGAAAGCGATGCTATCGATTGCAGGTGTTATGTTCCATGCTGGAAGTAATTTGTTAACAAGTTGGCGCACAATCAAAGAGAGATTTTATTATGACATCACAATGAATTGTCAAGATATCACTTCGAGAAGCCACAACTTTTAATCGAGCTCAATGGCTGAAAGTCTAATGTTGTTTCAATATTTCATTATTTCAATATTTTATTGGTCCAACTCAATGGAAAATTGTCTTGGGTTCACTTTTTCACAAATCATAAACAATTAATCAACATACAATAAAAACGTCCGAACATTTCTTTGACTGACGAGACTAAATAACAGAAAATTGGTCCTCGGAGTTGACCCCACTTGCTCCATATGAAAACTAGAGTGGACTTGAGACGTATAGATCGTTCTTGTTCTACAAGAGGGATAACCTTGATAATAGATATCGATTGTTTTTCATCTATAAACATGATAAACATGGTCCACAAATCGTACGCGAAAGGGCTGTTTTAAATCAACATATGTGTTTAATCATATAGCGTCTACAAACCATTGAGAACAGTCTTGATTTCGATTTCAGAATCATCTTCTAAATTATCTGGACTTAATATAATCCTAAATATTGATAGGATTGATCTACAGGAACGTAAGATTCATTTTTGAGAAGTTGCTTGTTTTTGGTAAGATATCTAGACCTGGTCTACGAGTTCAATCCTTGTTTGCGAGACCGATATATTTCTTTTCTTGAGCAACTGCGGCGCGGGCGCCGCCCGACAGAAGATCCGATTGAGAATGAAGGCGTAGCCTTGACGAAAGTTCTTGTTGGTCGCTGCGTAGATAATGAAATTGGTGCTACTGTTGCTGTGCGCTAGTAGGACCGAGAACATGAAAACGTTGCGATGGACGATGGCGATGCCGATTAAACTGATCAGCATGTAGGGCGCCCACATGACGAGGTATGCGATGACGATAACGACCAGGGACCGTACCAGCCGCATGTCGGACGAACGGCGAGACGACAGCCCATCCTGCCGAGCGATCTGCGGGTCAAATATGAGTCATATAATGTGATAAATGGAGTATTATAATTAGTGTATGTTACGGTATGAATTCAATAAGGACTGCACTCTCCAAACACAGGTAAAAATTTAATGTTCATGTATTAAAACTGGTTGGTTAAAATAAATAACCAATCGTTAGTTAAAGTGACATGGTTGGTTAAAAATGGTGTTTGTTAAAGATCGTTCCGCATACGTTGGTTAATGATAGTGTGGAATTACCGCCGTTCGAAGTTGGTTAAAAGTTTTGAACATGTGACATGAAATTAGCCAATGAGAAACAAGGAATCGCAGCAATATTATTTCGTCTAGAATTAAGCATCATGGAAGCTGTAGCAGAAAGGCTCAAGCAGTTGGGTTTTGAATTCCTCATCAAAGTGTTTGCAGGTAAGCCAAACACATATTTACTATACCGTGACCGCCAATTCCTTTATGCAGCCTCGGGTAAATTCCCAGTGATTGCTGCATGTATGCACCTCGCTGCGCGGCCGTATGGCAAGCCGTTTTAACATTTATTCCTATTTCTTGATATCAAGAATTCAATTCTTGATATCAAGAATTCGACTTCTTGATATCAAAAATTCATTTCTTGATATCAAGAATTCAATTCTTGATATCAAGAATTACCATTGCTTTACAACAGAAAATCATTTCTTGATATCAAGAATACATTTCTTGATATGAAGAGTTTAATTCCAAAAGGCGCTAAATCCACTTTTGGACTTTTCGAGTAAATCAATGTTTTTTATTAGACCACTTTCACTTCTTTCAATGATTGAGAATTTCATACATAATAAAAACCTATCATAACACATTAAAAAAACACTCATGAAAGAAATCCTGCTATAGGAGTTATTTTTAAATATTTTTTCAAAATAATTTTTTCACCGGATTTAGCGCCTTTTGGAAATAAACATGGATTTAGCGCCTTTTGGAATTAAAATTTTGACGCATGATATCAGAATATACAGGTTATACATATGGTTGGTTATAGATTAAAAATGAATGTTATCCTGTGATGATAAGAATTATTTTAGAATATGAATCAAGGTTCTAATGACCTGTTACATCCATATCTATGCCCTAACACTGTGTAGCATTTTACTGTACCACCGTCATTCAGCACATTCCACTCAGATGCCAACCATGCATCATGATCTTCTCTCCAAGCAGTCCAAGCACAACTTCAATCGTCATGTTCTCACTTGTTATCCTAATTCAACACATTTCAGAAAATCAGAACAATAAGGATATTAACCAGATCCACAGTAAACATGGAAACAAAATAAACAATCAGTAAAGACGTAATGAATTATGATTATCTTGCAAAATTGCTTTACTCATTCTGAAAAAAGCCATTCAAGAAAATGACACAAATAAATCAGATATTGATAAAAATCATGTCAAACTCAAACAAAAATTTGAGTTAGTATCATGCACTGTAACGTGCACAGCGTGTTATGGACATTAGTCGTCGCGTCATGGACACCGACATGGGACATGACTACCAAGATTCGCAGTCGCTGTCACCATCCACCAACCGTGGTTGAACTTGACGTCAGTCGTCGGGTCATGGAGATCGACACAGGACATGACGACCAAGATTCGCGGTTGTTGTCACAATCCACCACCAGTTGTTAAACTTGACGTCAGTTGTCACGTCATGGAGATCGACGTGGGACATGACGAACGAGATTCGCGGTTGCTGTCACCATCCACCACCGGTTGTTAAACTTGACGTCAGTCTTCGCGTCATGGAGATCGACGTAGGACATGACGACCGAGATTCGCGATCGCTGTCACAATCCAACACCGGTTGTTAAACTTGACGTCAGTTGTCACGTCATGGAGATCGACGTGGGACATGACGACTGAGATTCGCAGTTGCTGTCACCATCCACCAGCGGTTGTTAAACTTGACGTCAGTCGTTGCGTCATGGAGATCGACGTGGGACATGATCACCGAGATTCGCGGTCGCTGTCACTATCCACCATCCGTGGTTGAACTTGACATCAGTCGTCACATCATGGAGATCGACACGGGACATGATGACCGAGATTCGCAGTTGCCGTCACCATCGACCACCGGTTGTTAACTTGACGTCAGTCATGAAGATCGACGTAGGAAATGACGACCGAGATTCGCAGTCGCTGTCACAATCCAACACCGGTTGTTAAACTTGACGTCAGTTGTCACGTCATGGAGATCGACGTGGGACATGAAGACCGAGATTCGCGGTTGCTGTCACCATCCACCAGCGGTTGTTAAACTTGACGTCAGTCGTTGCGTCATGGAGATCGACGTGGGACATGACCACAGAGATTCTCGGTCGCTGTCACCATCCACCATCCGTGGTTGAACTTGACGTCAGTCGTCGCATCATGGAGATCGACACGGGACATGATGACTGAGATTCGCAGTTGCCGTCACCATCGACCACCGGTTGTTAACTTGACGTCAGTCATGGAGATCGACGTGGGGCATGACGACAGAGATTCGTGGTAGAAGTTGTCATCTATCGTCGGTTGCGAACTTGACGTTGGCTAGGACGACCGAGAATCCGAGATATTCCCTATTAATAGAAAAAAAGAAGATAAATTAATGCTTATTGTTTGAATCACTTTTTCTTATGGCTTATTGAGTTATGAACGTATGGTCAACTCAATCCACATCTACAGGGTACATATTCCTGGTAGGACGACTCAATCCAAAATTAATTAAAAAAACACCCACTAACCATATTGTATTAGGCAATGGATTAAATGCATTCAACTACACAGGGCTTTTATTGCTAGGTACTGCTTGTGCTAATGCAGGCCTAATGCCTATGGCATGCTATTCAATATCTGCATTGCAGTTTTCACTTGCCGCTAGTGAGTACTTGCATAGTACAAGTAGCAGCTAGTACTAGTAGCACTCGTGTCTACGACTACGGCTACAATACATGCTACGCCGTAGTACGCCACTGTATTTTAGGTGCAGCAGATATATAATATAAAACGGATCAATACCCAAATAGATACTGTAAAATTAAAACCTACTTTCTCTTGAGCACTAAAAGTATTTTTTATTTCATTTTATACTGTTTATATTGTTTTAATTGGCGATGCTCTTCCATTTTACATGCAATATGACACTTACAATACTAACACGAAAATGAGTGTATGGGGCAATACTTACCAAATAGGATGTCGAAGCTCAGCCTGTACGTTTTCTACTTCTGCACAGAATTCATCATTCCTCAGCCATTTGGGGGGATCTCTGGTTGTGTAAATAAGTATTCAACCCTTAGTCATTGGTGTGTGTCCTTACACAACGCTTTCAAAAGGAATTAAACCAGACAGAATTACAATGAAATGTCAGCGATCAGGCAAACGGCGTTTCTCTAGTACGTATAGGCATCGTCTGCTACGCTGATACTGCGCTCTGATTGGTCAAAACGTGCCTGTTTGATCACATGATGGATTAAGCGCCTTTTGGAACTAAACAATTTTGGATTTAGCGCCTTTTGGAACTAAACAAAATTTTTGATCCAATTTTTTTCATATTTCTAAACATTATTTTGAGGAGTGAAATGGTTATTTAAATGCACATGTTTGATGAGCATTTAATCGTGCAAGAAAATCCAATTTGGTGAAAAGTGGATTTAGCGCCTTTTGGAATTAAGCTCTTCAATTATCAAGAATTCAATTCTTGATATCAAAAAATAGAATTCATGATATCAAGAATTCAATTCGTATTTCGAACGCAAGACTATTGCAAGAATTATTTTGATATCGAGCGCAAAAGTAATGCAACAATTCACAGTTGATTTCGAGCGCAAATGTAATGCAGAAATTCATTCTGATTTCGTGCTCAAAAGTTGCGCTCAAATTTATTGTGATTCGATTTCGAACGCAAAAGTTGTGCACGAATGAATCCTGCCTGAGTGGTGCGGTGTCGAAAGTCAATGTATCGCGAAAATTCAACTAATGCAAGAATTCATGTTGCCAGTTTGCAGTGCATTTACTGTCTCTGTGATATTCCTTGTAGAAAATTTTCATTTCATACTGTTTAAACATATGTTTTTTAGACCATTGATTAATGTTACATTGAAAATTTTGGATGTGATTTTCCAGTTTAATTACTTGTTATAAAACACGCGTCTTTCAAAAACGTAAAACGGCAACATATCAAGAAATCATTTCGTGATATGTTGCCAATAGACAATGCGCAAACCTGTAGCAAAGATTACCCCGTGTGTAATAATATATTCACGTTTTTACTGCGCAATTTATTTCAAAATATTTTTGATCACGTCATTTAAAATAATACTGTCCGATCTGATCATTTTCAGCAAAAAGACATCTAAATTGACTTACAAAACACGCATTGTAAAAATGATAAATTGGCAACATATCAAGAATTCATGCGGAACTAATGAATTTGTGATATGTTGCCAAATTGTGCATTTACAATGCGTATTTGTAAGTCTTTTTAGAAGTTATTTTGCTTTAAAAATATCACATCTGACGTTACTATTTCAACTAAAATACAAGTATATTTTACAATTGATCATTCAGAAAAACACGTGGACATATTTATTGCACAAGGGACAATCTTTACAACAGGTTTACGCAACGTTTATTGGCAACATATCACGAAATGATAAAAACGCACGTGGCCGATATTTGGGCTCAGACTGCAGCAGTTATGTTTACTTAGGCTCTAGGGCGGTGTGTACACAGCTCTATGGTGTGTGTTCACAAAGCACGCCCTGAATCTGGACTAGAGACTGCTATGCGGCAGTTTTGTGAATAGGCTCTAGCTATAGCGCGAGTCGTATAGGGCGGTGTGTACATGGTGTGTGTTCACAAAGCACTTCCTGAATCTGGACTAGACACCGCACCGCTCAGGAGGAAATCGTGCAATACTTTTGCGTTCGAAATCAGAATGTAATCCTGCTCAAATCTTGCGTTCGAAATCAGAATGAATACCTGCACAACTCTCGCGTTCGAATTCAACTGTGAATTTATCCACTACTTTTGAGCTCGATATCCAAATGAATTCTTGATATCAAGAATTGATTTCTTGATATCAAGAAATCGAATTCTTGATATCAAAAAATAAATTCTTGATATCAAGAAATTAATTCTTGATATCAAGAAATCGAATTCTTGATATCAAGAATTCGAATTCTTGATATCAAGAAATGAATTCTTGATATCAAGAAATCGAATTCTTGATATCACGAAATGAATTCTTGATATCAAGAAATCGAATTCTTGATATCAAGAATTGAATTCTTGATATCAAGATTGACCATTGGTTAACAACAGAAAATTATTTCTTGATATCAAGAATTCGAATTCTTGATATCAAGAATTCGAATTCTTGATATCAAGAAATGAATTCTTGATATCAAGAATTGAATTCTTGATATCAAGAAATGAATTCTTGATATCAAGAATTGATTTCTTGATATCAAGAAATGAATTCTTGATATCAAGAAATGATTTTCTGTTGTAAAGCAATGGTAATTCTTGATATCAATAATTGAATTCTTGATATCAAGAAATGAATTCTTGATATCAAGAAGTCGAATTCTTGATATCAAGAATTGAATTCTTGATATCAAGAAATAGGAATAAATGTTAAAACGGCTTGCCATACGGCCGCACGCTGCCAGCCGGACTAGTCTGCAGCAGCATTACATACATCATGACTAGGCAGGGAATCGGCAATCATAATGGCGTAATGTATTCCCGTTTTTTGATTGGAATTTTAAGTGTACAGTATCTTTCTGTTGTAGGATTGCTAAACCACACGCATCCATTGTATTTTTGCAAAGTGATATCTCACTTTCACAACATTTCACCCTACCATTTCTCAATGTTCAAAATGTTGTGGGAATTTTAACGGTTTCATATGTATTATAAAAATTCATCAGTAGAATGGTATTGTAAATATGTGTTTGGCTTACCTGCAAACAATTGTTGGTTGGTTAATAAAATTAACCAACAGTTGTTTACATAGATGAAAATGTAAGCAACTGTTGGTTACTTTTATTAACCAACCAGGGTTGGTTAAATTTATTTATCAAATAATTGGTTTAAGTTTTAATAAATAGTTGGTTACAATTGTAACCAACTAAGGTTGATTACAAATAGTTAACAACAAATTAGTTAAAGTTTTAATAAATAGTTGGTTATAATTGTAACCAACTAAGGTTGATTAAACAATATTTAACAAATAATTAGTTAAAGTGTTAATAAATAGTTGGTTAAACTTGTAACCAACTAGGGTTGGTTAATCTTTTAACCAAGAGTTGGTCGGTTCACCTGGAAACCAACTGTTGGTTAAAATTGTAACCAGTTGGTTAAAACAAATTTGAGAGTGTGTGTTGTTCGCCTCACAGCGATGGCATAATGTTATTTAAGAAAGATTTATGTTTCGGGCCCGAATTATTAGGGACATATTTTATACATTTCTATATTTTGTTTATAGGACTTCCTTTTGTGTTTTGCCCAGTGTAATATTGTGTTATTATTGTTCACGACCAGAATACTTACTATGTACGTGATATAATTATCAGTTCATACAATGCAATCAGGAACCACAGAATTAAACTTAACTATAATAACTTTTATTTCAAGTTCCAAGAACAAAATTCGAAGAAGAACTTTTGCCTCTGACTTGAATTTATCTTATTTGTTAAAATAATGTACGCATCGTTTGTCATAATTGTGTTACTTGTTTAGAAAATTGTATTAAAGTAACCCAGAATCTAAAATGCGTAAAATCAACATCACGATTCTCAATTACTTTATATTGAAAGGGGAATGAAAGATCAACAGGTGTAACAAGTGACTGGGAAAAGCAACATGGAAGATGATAATATAAGAGTAGGTAATAATAGCCAAAGGGGGTAGAGGAGGCACAGTAATCAATAATAATAATTGGGGTGCGCACAGACAAAAAATACGCATGTCTTCAACTACGAACATATTTGACCCAACAAACTAATTTAGTAATTTTAGTTAATAAGATCAACTTGATTCAATGAACTATGTGCCAACACGCACGATGTGTGACACAAGTCCATGTCATGATAACAAGCTTATTTTGCATGTACCATTTCATTAGTGATCCCTTTGACATTGACCTCTGACCTCATAAACCCAAAACAATAATTTTATCTGCACAAACAAAATCGAGGTGAAGGGCATAAAAATGACTAAAAACTTGGGCAAAAATCCCTCACCTTCTACCGAAAACAACTTGTTAACATCGCTCGCTCGGGTGTCTGTGTTCCCCTTCGTTTGTCTGAATATTTATGATTAGAGACATTCACTGCCCCTCCTGATTCATCCACCACTGTGGTGGATGGATCAGGAGAGGAGTTGGGGGTAAGTTGGTATGTTCCCCAATAAATGTTCATTTACATTTTAAAGGGATAGTTGAGTTTTGGTATAGAGGGCGCTACACAAAATATTTGTTTTGTGAGATTATGAAAAACTGAGTGTCAAATTCGAAAGAGCATACAATTTTAATGACAGAATAAACTTTATTTGATCAAAATCGGTTCAGAAATGGCTGAAATATCCATAAACATAACCATTTGTAATAATTGTGGGGCCCCACAATTATTCGATAATTTTGAACCAGCCGTTAAAATTCTTTTTAAATGCTTCCTCTTTTCAAAAATGTACAAAAGAGGTTTTAAAATAGTTGTTGATTATCTCTCTATCTAATCACTATTTCAACAAAACTTCAGATGCACAATATTTTATTTTAAATGGTTGAAACCGATGGGTGTCTAGAGAGCGCCCTCTTGAGTTTTAACGGCTCTTTTTTTTTAATGATAACAGGCTTATTACTTAGTTATTTGTAATTTTGTATTACTTTCGAGCAAGATGGAGTTATAACTATTAGTTTGTAATGTAATGGTGCAGGTTTTGGTTACTAAAATTCAGTTTGACCAAAACTGCATTACTCTCTTTACCAGAACTCAATTATCCCTTCAAACACACTTTGTTTTACCTTGCTTAGCCTGGCTGAGGATCTCCACACTTGGTAGTAAATACGGACGTAAGTGTAAATGATAACCACAAAAGGCAGTCCAAATGCCGATAAGTTGATGAAAATAGTATAGGTTAAGTCAACTCCTAAGTCGCTCACGCACAGCATCGTCTTCCAGTCGAATCGGTGGTCGCCCCAACCGATGAGATTGGGAAGGTCTAGGAGGAAGCAGAAGACCCACATGCTGACCAGCATGACGGGCACGGTGCGACGGTTGTATATGTCGCGGTAGCGCGCCCAGTGACAGATGCTGACGTACCGGTTGACCCCGATCGCTGCGATGCTCCACATCGAACAGCAGCAGCTATTGTGTGTCATAAACGTTCATTAAATATCATGATTATCATCATTGGCACAATATGTCGTATACAGAAAATATACAGACTAAGCCCAGATAAAAACAAACACATGCCCCACATGCCCCCTCCCCCCGTCGCTACGCCACATGGTTCATACATCTCACAAGTACCTACTCAACATGTTCATCATCAATATGTGCTTCAAAGTACATGAAGTAGTGGTTTCAAACTCAAATCATCATCCAGCTAGGAAATATAAATTTGTTTTCCCCTGAGCGGT